>ML781720.1:1334761-1350867 GCA_009831015.1 Picea engelmannii
CCCACTTACTCCAAGGTATCAAAATTTCTTTCTTGGTCATTGTTATACTTGCAAATTTTTTGGACATAAGGCAATTAATTGTAGAATCATTGAAAGGAACACATACGCAAGAAACATAAATGGTGTAAATAGAAGATATGGAAATAATCATGGATTTGTCAACATAAGTTATAATTCATTTTCCCCATTGATGGAGAAAAATATTGCATGCTACAAATGTAATTATCTTGGTCACAAAGCACGAGATTGCAGATATATGAATGAAGATGTCCCTATGCCAGCCACAGTATGGAGAAGGAAAGAAATTCCAAATAATGAAGATTGTCGAATAACATTGACCTCTGAAGAATGTAAAGAAGAAGATGAATGGTACATAGACAGTGGATGTTATTCACACATGACCGTGGATCAAGACAAATTCATCAACTTGAAGAGAAAGGGTGGCAATGTTGCATTTGGAGATGACTCATCTGCCAAAATACTTGGAGAAGGTGTAGTAGAGATTAGAAGAAAAAATGCAAAAGAAAACAATGTTCTATTGGTTGAAGACTTGAATCATAATCTACTCAGTGTTAGTAAAATGTGTGATCAAGGATACACTCTTACGTTTGATTCCTGAAAATGTAAAATCAGAGAAAATAACTCAGGAAGATTGGTTGCAATTGCAAAAAGAAGACAAAAAAACATATACATCCTAGACATGAAGAAGAGAGAGAAGATAGAAGCCACACAAAAGGATTCTAAGGAAGAAAAATTCTCAAAGACAAAAAATAAGGATGAAGTATTATTGAGTGCCACATGTTCAGGGGGAGCAACCCCAAAGAAGAGAGTTACATTTTTCCATTAAACTCAAGGGGAGCATCCCTAACCTTTTCCATTGATGTCAAAGTGGGAGAGAAATTGGGATCATGATGATAGGGGGAGCATGCGTGTTTCCATCAATGACAAAGGGGGAGATGGGCTTCCATCAAATGGTGGAATCCCATTTGGAATTTTTTCTTCCATTTCTTCTTAGGATCTTCCTTCCAGTGGTTAAACTGTATTGAAGGTAACCTACTCTGATACCAATTGTTGATACTCAAAGGGGGGTGAATCAGTATCAAGTACAATTTACAACCTTTTTCAACTTATACTTAAACCATTCAACTATATCCAATGAGCAATGAACAAGAGTATAAGAGTTACACCAATACACCACAATACACCATCCACAATATATGAGAAATAATCAATATTTATTGTTCAATGGAAGTAATGACTTCCAAAGGTAGCTACAGCTTCCAAATGTAAAGGGAGGGATAAACCTCCAAGAGGAAGATACAATCCTCCAATATCAATAGAGAGTTGAAACTCTCTATTGATATTGGAGGATTGTATCATCCTCTTGGAGGTTTATCCCTCCCTTTACATTTGGAAGATGTAGCTACCTTTGGAAGTCATTACTTCCCTTGAACAATAACTATTGATTATTTCTCATATATTGTGCATGGTGTATTGTGGTGTATTGGTGTAAATCTGATATTATTGTTCATTTCTCATTGGATATAGTTGAATGGTTTAAGTATACGTTGAAAAAGGTTTTAAATTGTACTTGATACTGACTCACCCCCCTCTCAGTATCAACACTAAATGTGTTGGTGATACTAGCTTGTGCGGGGGATATCACCCCTCCCATATGATGTTTTTGATTTGATGGTCCTCAAGCCGCTCATCTAATGACTCTCATTATTTCGTTGATGATTTAATCGTCATTGAAATTCTTGTCTAGCACAAATCCTTGCTAACCATTCACATTTCACTCACAATAATTCAATGGAATAGATCTCACCATTGTCACATACCCGATGAGATCAACATTTCTCAACAAATCCCTTGAAAAACTAGGTTCTAACACTTGTTTTCCTTCTGGACACATTGGATTCAATGATGGCTAAACACATGGTACTCATATCATTCCATGACCACCCCCTCACTATGCCAAAGGACCATGTGATGCAGACCCCCTACCTCAGCAGGGTTCTGCGACCTCCCGGTCTCTGGATCGATCTTCTTCTAAGTCGAAATAGCTCTTTGGTTCCCTACTAGAACCTTAAACGAATCCAAAGGTCCTTAATGAAAACCCACCCTGCGCAACTTAACACCAGGCGCGAGCCTTACATCTCCATGCGACCACAACCTTGCCTTAGTGCAAGCGCCCTTCATGACTCGCGATCTCGCGAGTTCATGAGTCGAAGACCCTCTACTCCTCTTTCTCAAAACACCGATACCCGAGATGTGATACGGGTATGGCTCCTCCTTGTTAGCACCTTCCACACATAACCACCACTAGGGCTAAGTGCTAGCACTACTCGCAACTTCACGAGTTGGAGTGTTGAACCCTCATGCTCCTCCTTTGCGAAATCCCGAATCACGATAAGTCAACGATGGGTTGACTCCTTTAGCACTACTCACAACTCATGACTTCATCAGTTGCAGTGTTGAACCCTCATGCTCCTCCTTTGTGAAACCCCAAAACATGAAAGGTCAACGATGGGTTGGCTCCTTCCAAGGTGACATGTCTCCACCACCTGTCGCACGCTTCCACCTTTTTTGGGGTGCTTTTTTTTACGCCACTTGTTAACCACACGATCCCCACCTGACGGATGTGACACATGTTCACACGAGCCCTCAGCACTCGGCACTTCATGAATTTTATAGTCGAAAAGAAATTCTTTCAACCCCCGAACCCCAAGATGCAATACCACGTGGAGGTTTTGATCCAACGGTTCTTTTGTGGCTTGGATCCAACGTTTTGGATATCCTTCCCTACTCCTCAAAACTCGGGACTTCACAAAACCAAGAATTTGGTCTTCCCTCCAAACTCATGAACCCCAAATTTGCGAAATGATCTAGGTCTCTGCCACCTGTCCTCCAAAATGGATGGTCCTGATTCTTTCGGGACTTGACGACTCCTATTCTTTCTGCTGTTACGAGGTTTAAACCTCACAGACCTTTTGTGGATCCGATGGCTCACAAAAACTCGACACTTCTCCCTTGAAGTTTCTGCCATCCGTTCTACCCTTTTGTGTGGCTTCCCAGGGATTAAACCCCTCGCACCTTCTCCCGGATCCGACAGCTATCGGTCCTTGGCGCTAGATATGATGATCTAGATCTTACCTCCTTGTGTGCTCTCCTCCTACTGCCTAGATGTATATTCAACGGTCCAGATCTTTATTCCCAGTGTTGATCCAACAACAGTTGTGTTATTCCTCTTGAGATTTCTTGGTTTTTTGACTTAGAAAATTTTCTAAGTCTCAAAGGTCTCGACCTTTGAATCTTCCTCTTGTGAGCCTAGTTCCTTTGGGTCTCGTCTATGTTATAGAAACATTGTCCCTTCTAAGATTCATTCTCTTTGAGATTTACTCCTACACACACTTTGCGTTCGAGGATCTCGAATAACTCAGATTTGAGAAGTTTTCTTGAAAAGAAAACTCCTTACACCCACTTGGCATTCTCCTACTCAATGCACGTCTTGCAGAGCCTACAGAGTATTCAATAACCCTGTGAGTGTCTTCTCTTTGACACTTCTCTTTTCTCAGAACTTGAAATAGAGTTCCCTAGTGCACTCTACTCATGCACTCAATGCCCTCCTGGTAGAACTTTACCAAATCTTCATTAGTTTTGTCTTCTCCCCATGCTTTCACTGCACAATCTTCACCTCCAGAGTGTCTAGTAACTCTGAGGCTTATCCTAAGTTGTGAATTCTCCTAGTGTTCCTTCTGTTATCAGACTAATCGGTAGGTGTGGACACTAACAGTTCTCCCTAGATCCACCTGGATCTAGAACAAAACAGGACAGGGCATGACTCTTTCCCTAAGTTTTGACCACTGAATTAGCTAGTAGGAAGGAACAAGTAACATACCTTAGTATTGCTTCCTAGGGTCTTTGTTTCTCCCACTTCGCTCTAGTGCTCTCGTGAGGTCAATACCAAGACAACACAAACCAACCAAAGTGAAGATAGAAAAGTATATCCAACTGTAAACTTATGTGTATGATCAAGGAATTACACAATAAAGTGAGAATAGCTTTATGGGAAAGGGAGATGCCACTGTATCATATTAATTGAAAGTAAAATATTACAACCTGATTGCCTTAATGTTGCAAGATTCCTTTCGATGGCTCTTGGCTTCCACATACACACTTGCTCAATCCTTGTATGAAGAAGATCAAAACCTCTTGATAGACTTGATAGAATCTTCAAGCTACTGTTCAAACTAAGTCCTTCACACAATTCTTTCACCAATTCTACAAAGAATCTTTCTTAACCTTTTCCATGAGAATTCCCTCAATATATAGGAGAGAATGAGATGGTTACTTGGATAAGAATGATCCCACAATATCAGGGAATCTAGTACAAGGATAACCATTCGAATGCCAACCCATTCTTCTAGAAGATTCCCTTCTAGAACCATCGAGAATCCATCTTTTCCCATTCTTTAGAGAAGGTTCACACCCTAGCTATGTTACACAGTGCGATAAGTTCGCACCCCAACTTAAGGAAGCCTGCGAGAATGGGTCATTCTCGCACCCTAGGATACTAGCAACCTACAAACTCTCTTCAAAAATGAGTTTTCTGGGAAGAGATGAATATAACTTTTCTCAGGAGAAAGTTCTTATGAGGAGCCTGAGTACACCATCATCAATACACCATCATGATGACCAAAATCATGGGTAACATCTTCCTGGCACATTCTCCTCTGATCTCAAACGAGAGATTCAGATACGCACTCCTTGCGCTGGGTACGGAACCTCCTATGTTTTGTTGTGAACTCCTTGCAAAGCCTAAAGAAACCAGATACAAATCAACAAACTCACAAATAGATAGTAAAATCTATCTATCACCTGTGTCTACAACATTCATTCCTGAAACATAAACACATGAACAACCATATGCAGGAAAAACTACTTTTCTATTAATCTGTATGTCTATACAATTGTTTACAAAGGCTGGATTGTAACAAGTCTC
Organism: Picea engelmannii; assembly: GCA_009831015.1. Lineage (NCBI taxonomy): Eukaryota > Viridiplantae > Streptophyta > Pinopsida > Pinales > Pinaceae > Picea > Picea engelmannii. Next base: position 1,339,767 of record ML781720.1, read on the forward strand.
AGCTCTGTCTTTCAATACCTCTCTGCTTTGGTCTCTCCTCCTATCTCTCTACCCTGAGTCCTATTATTCTCTAACTTCCTCCTTACAAAAATGAGGGATCCCATGAGGTTATCCTCAACCATCGTCTCTGAGCTACATTACATAAATGGATGCCCAGTCCTGACTATGTCCTAGGCTTGTTGCAAGCTACCATTTAAGGCAACCTCAACCACTTCCTGAATATGTGTGTGGTTGAATCTTACAGCCTTACAAAATTTATTGAAATTTCGAATTTCAAAATTGAGAGGGCTTCACCTCTCCCTTTCTCCATTAAATGCATGTTGGATGTGTTGGTTTGATGTGTTGGTTGGTTGGCACGCTGCTGACATGGAGTGATTCTCCTGCATCACCATGACATGTGGAAAAACCATCATTTGACATGTGGATATCCACATCGACTTGACATGGCATACATGTCGTCATGGATGTACTCAACTTACCCATTTAGGTGTTGAGATTTTTCCTACTCATGACACCCTAACTGCCAGGCTAGCACCTCCATCACCTAGACATCACTCCCCTTTTCCTATACTCACCAAGGGGAATGGTAGGGCCTAGGACAAATCAATGACTATCATTCATCACGACCACCCTTCTATTAATGACTCGGATATTTCCTTGGAATTTCTCTTGTCATAGAGCCTTATAGATCCTACAATAGATCAATGATTCTCATTTCATCACGACCCTCTCCCATTAATGGCTTAGATATTCCCTCATATTTCCTTCTTTGGAGTGTAACTCCTTAATCACTTCGATTAGTACCCTACGATGAATGGTCGAGATATTTTCATGGATATCTAATGGTAGGGATTAAGACACCTATCTTCAATCACAAAACCGATGAGGTTTGTACTCGGCCTAAACTACAAATTTCAAATTAACGTGTGTCCACCTCTATACACGTTCATTTCCACTTGTCCTAACATGTCTCCCCACCACTTGGTCATGACATGTGGCACTGATAATCCAACAAAATTTCCTTCCTAAAACCTTGATTCTACTTGGCACATGACACAATGACCTCATGACATGTGGGACGACCTATGTATGCCTTATGGACCAATTGAAATTGGTCATGTGATCGTTAGGTGTATGGTCCTTCTCAAATAGCTAGATTATAACTCAAAACCAATGGCGAGAATATGATCTTTCGTTCATTAATCTACGGTCTTGATCATCCCTTAGAGTTCTTCCTTTAGAGTGTATCTCGTCAAGGTCTAAAACTTACTTCGAATAACGTCCTCCAAAGAACGACTAGGATTATTTTATCTCTCCAGATTGATGAGAGAGATCAAATCTCACTCTTTTTATGATTAATAGTCCAGATATCCCCTCAAATTCTCCTCATCAGAGCCCATCTCCATGAATTAATCTGAATGGAACCCTTTTATGGATGGTGGGGATCTATTGTCTCACCAGATGAACAGTTGATCTTAAATCTCAGCCTTTATTAGATTAATGGTCGAGATCTCCCCTTGAAGTCTCCTCATCAGATCCCATCTCCATGACTTACTCTGAATGACACCCTTTGATGGATGGTTGGGATCTATTATCTCGCTTGATCAATGATTGATATTTAATCCTTCCCCTACATCGATAAAGGGTCCATATATAACTGCCATACCAAATTGACGGTCATGATTCCTTCGAGGAAAGAAATGGCTTTTCTTAGGCTTAATAATCCTGTCCAGGACTTAGCCAAATTTTCACAAGGGTTTTATCGAGTCCTTTTCAAGACTTTTGAGTTTTTGAGAAATCTCTCCTAGGTCGAAGGCATTCCATTTTCTACCCAGGGTACCTCTATTTCATCTTATTCTGTAAGGATTCCTTTGTTACAGGGATCCAAATGTGGCGACACATAGGTACACATAGACACACAGAGACATATATATATATATATATATATAGATCCACAATCACACTTACAATAAGAAGGGATTTTGGGTAGTCTTTCAACTTATTATATAACAAATATTTGAGTTATTTACATACTCAAATGAATATACACATTCATCACCCAATATTTCTACAGATAAAATAATGGAAACTATTTTCTAAAGACAAAGGCTACAATATAGACCATGCAATCTTATGCATTTTCCTTTCAACACATATAATATATATATAAGTTACTTTTATACAATTTTTTGGAATATGTCGATGAGTATTGAAGGGTGTGTCACTCTCCACTCTACCATAGGCAAGGATAGTCTATGCACTACTACATCTTGCCACCCCCGAGCTAGGATACGATGCCACTATAGGATAAATGGTTTTTATAAATTTTTCCAGGGAGCATATTTTACTTCTTTAGTTTTATTTCCCTTTTCCTGTCACTAGAGAGTTCTCCTTCTCTCCACTCCATTTCTATGACTTTTCCCTAACCGTGTATCTCCTCTTCTTGCTATCCATTCCTTTCATGTTTTATTCCCCAAGACCTCATGGGTCATTTCAGAATCTTCCCGATGGGTAATTTTTCCCATCCTTCATTGATTCTTGAAGGACACCACCCAACTACCATCCTAACTGGTAATCAAATTTCTGCGGCTGAGGATAGTTCAAGGTCTACATTGTTTTAAATTGACAGGGTACTTCCTGGAAGGGTCATTTCAACTAGTAATAACTTCCCTCTTTCACCATTCCTCTCATGACATCATAACCTATGAATTCCATCCCTCTATCATTAGTTCAACATCTCTCTGTTGCATTAATAACCAATACTTGCATTACATAATGTATCAAAGGTCCATTGTATTTGAATAATCACATAACAGGAATGTATATAGTTTTGATCATGATGATAATTATATTTATAAACTAGGAGAAACATGGGTGTTAAAATCCCCTCCCCCTTAAAGGAACACTTCCTTCAGTGTTCAATATACCAAAAGAAATCTATATACAACAGTGAAAAAAAAGGTATTTTTTTTCATGACCTCCTCCAGTTCCCATGTAGTTTCATCAAGACCAAAGTATTTCCACTGCATGTTTACTTGTGCAATGTTTTGTTTCTGAGTGAGATTTATTTCCTATCTAGGATACACTGAGGTTCTAGCAGGCATTCTCCCTATGGTTCCACCTGGATCATAGACCAGCCGATTATATGAGCATAATCATGTGCATATCTCTTTAACGATGAAACATGGAAAAAAATTGTGATTTCATTGTGGGAGGTAAAGCTAATTTATAGGCTATAGGTTTCGCTCTGTCAAAAATTTCAAAAGTTACATAAAAATGAGGTGCCAACTTGGCACAAGTTCCCATCCTTAAGGAACTTCTTCTCGGTCTAACTCGAAGATACACATGATCCCCTACTTTGAAATCTTTATGAGTCCTCTTGCTGTCTCTATAGCTCTTTTTCCTGTCCTAGGCCACTTTTATATTTTTATTTATTTGGGCTAGTTGTTGTTCCAACTCCTTTATCATGCCTCTCCGAAGTTTAATTATGTTCACTAGGTTATCCTAGCTTATTGGAATTTTGCATTGTCTACCATAGAGAGCCTCGAAATGACTCATTTTCAAGGATTCATGATAGCCATTGTTGTAGGAAATTTATACAAGTGGTAGGTATTCTTCCCATTTCTTGGTATAATGCATCACATGCATCCTTAACATGTCTTCAAATAATCGGTTTACCCTCTCTGTTTTCCCATCATTTTGAAGGTGATAGGTTGTACTAAATAACAATTTAGTTCCAAAACCAACAAACCGAGATTTTCGAAATGTTGAGGTGAATTTCATAACTCTGTCATATATGATTTCCCTAGGCATCCCATGTAGTTTAAATATTTCTTTCATAAAAATATTGGTGATATATATTGCCTTGCAAGTGGATTTTACTGGGACAAAGTGAGAATCCTTTCTCAACTTGTCAACAACTAATATAATGGCATCATTTTGTTTGGATTAATTAGGTAATCCTATGATAAAATCCATGGAGATGGTTTCCCATTTCCACTTTGGAATATGTAGGGGATGTAGAAACCCTGCTAGATTCTTGTGTTCCACCTTAACCTGTTAGCATTCCAAAAATTTATCTAAATAACCAACTATGTCCTTTTTCATTCTTGGCCAGTAAAATAGTTTCTTAGTGGCCATGATAATTTTATAATAACCAGGATGACCAAGGTATGGTCTTTTATGTTGTTCATCCATGATGAACCTTTTCAATTCATCATAATTTGGGATATACAACCAACCTTTGTAGGTTAACAAGCCATCATTCAACAGTTGATAGACATCATATTTCAGGCATGTGGGTTCTTGTTCTAGACATGTCTTTACAGTTTTGAAAAATTCATCTATTTCTTATGTACTGTTGACTCGTGTCTTGATGTCTGATTCATAGGTGGTTACAGCTACCAAGTGAATCACTTTCATGCTTCTACTGAGGGCATAAACCACTCTATTTTGTTTTCCCTTAATGTGTTTGATTTCAAAATCAAATTCACTAAGAAGAGCCATCCATATGGTTGGTCTGGAATTTAGATTGGGCTTGTCAAATAAATACCTCGGTCCACTATGGTCTATCATGAACAAAAATTTTCTTCCTAGGAGGTGGTGTCTCCACTTTTTTAAGGAATGCACTATGGAAGCTAATTCTAATTCATGGGTCACATAATGCATTTCATTTTTATTCAATTTCTTGGATTCATAATGGATTGCATGTCCTTCTTGCATGAGGAATCCTTTGAGTCCTTCTTTGCAAGCATCTATGCACACAAGGAAATCCTTGTTTGGATCTGTAATATTCAACATAGGTGCATTGATCAATAAATGTTTCAGCTGTTGAAAACTCTCTTCACACTTGATTTTCCAAACAAATTTGATTCCCTTTCTATGAAGGGAGGTGATTGGATAGCCAATCTTGGAAAACCCCTTTACAAAACTTCTATAGTACCCTGCTAGGCCCATAAAGGATATGATATCAGTTACATATTTTTGGGTAGTCCAATCCATAATGGCTTTGATCTTGTCAGGATCAATTGCCACTCCTTCCTTAGTGATGATATGGCCTAAGTAATGGACTTGTTTTTTGAAAAAGTCACACTTGCTAAATTTTTCATAGAGATTGTGTTCTCTCAACACTTTAAGAACTAACTTGAGGTTCTCTTCATTCTCTTCCATGTTCTTAGAATATATTAGGATATCATCAATGAAAACTAACAAAAACATGTCCAAAAAACTTCTAAGAAAACTATTCATCAATAACATGAAGGTGGTTGGTGCATTGGTAAGCCCAAATGGAACCACCACAAATTCATAGTGCCCATACCTTTTCCTAAAGGTTTTGTGGATGTCTTCGTTGTTAATCCAAACCCGATGGTATTGATACCTCAAGTCAATATTGGAGAAAATTGTAGCACCCCTTAATTGGTCAAATCAGTCATCAATTCTCATAAAGCAATACTTATTCTTAATTGTCATTTTATTAAGTTGTATGTAATCTATGCACAACCTTCATGTGCCATCCTTATTTTTCACAAACAAGTCCAGTGCTACCAAAGGAGACACACTAGGCCGAATATATCCTTTTCCTAACTTCTCCTTCAGTTGTAACTTGAGCTCAACTAGCTTTGGGGTACTCATCCTATAAGGTTCTCTAGACATTGGTACTACTCTAGGTACAAGTTCTATTGTGAAATCAATGTCTCTTCTTGGAGGTAGATGAGGTACCTATTTAGGAAATACATTTTGATATTCTCTCAATATAGTATGGTTCTCTAGGATTGGTTTATGGTCCTCAATAGAGTTCAGTATATGTCTTTCATATAAAGAGAATCATTTTCTCTAATACTTCTTTACTTGAAGGGGTGATATTTCTCTCACCGAGATATACTTTTGAATTAGTTGTAGGGCCCTCTTCCCTTCCTCATCTTCACAGTCTATTTTTTTATTATAATATTCCAACTTGGATTTATGCACAACCAATCGATCCATTCACATCAACATATCATACTATCCTAAAATGAGTATTCTTAGGGTTTCTTGGGTAGACATACCATTCATAATGAATTGGCATGCAGGTATGACCTATGTTACCTTCCTCTTTGTTCTAGTGGCCAACTACACTAGCCATGGTTTAGCATGTTTCACTTACTGTAATTTACAATTCTCAACAGTTTGAGGGGGAAAATAACTCAAATTAGAACTAGGGTCAATTAGAATAGAAACAATATGGTTGGTAATCATACCTTCCATTTCCACCACTAAATCTTGGTGGTCTGCTTGTGTATTATTCAAGGATACATGAATATGTGGCATGCTCTACGGAGAGTTTTCCTAGTTTGTGTTCATAGAACTCCTTAGTATTTCCATCATAGTAACCTTTCATACAGGTACTTCTTCTTGAATTATTTCTGAAATTTTCCCCAAGACAAATCCCTCTCACAGATTCCCTTTACATTTATAAGTTCCTCCCACCAGATCGAGGCCTTTCCATTCAAGTTAAATATGGTTATTTGGGCCTTCAAGTTTTAGAGTAGTCATGAACTATGAATTACTTCTTCAGAAAAAGTATCCAAGATTCAACTTCTTCCCCATTTTTCATTTCCCCATTAAAAGTGGGTGTCTTGGATTTCTTAAATTCTTCAGGGTCACCACCCTTGGAGTGCTTTCGCCTCTTTCTTTTCCTCTAAGAATGTGAACTAGTTTCACTGTTGGATGCTTCCTTGGAGATTTTTTCTCCTTCACTAGAGGATTCTTTAGATGAGTCTTTGACCTTGGCATGCCTCTTGACTCTATGTTGGGCCTTCTTGGGAGTCTTTATTCTTGAATTGTTTATTTTAGGACCATGCCTTTGTATCTTAGGTAGACTCTAGGTTTTATTAGGATGATCTTTGTCCACATTACTGGTTGTTGGTCCATGTTGCAATTTCCTCTGTATGTCTAAAAGTATTTGCAGCAATACTGCATTTATTTCAGTTTTCTTCTCTTGTTCTTTCATACGCCTCTCATTATCAGCCTTAACTATTTATATCTCTTCCATGAGACTTCTTATGATTTCAACCAAGTATGGAGGGGTTTCTACCACTCTTCTTTCATCAGAATCTTCTTTTGTGTTATGGGATCCTTCTCCTAATTCACAATAGGTCACCATCCTTTACACTTATAGATTTTCCTCGAAATCTATTGACTGGTTAAGTGCTAATAATCAACATTTTATGTTAGTTACTTATCCAGTATATCATGGAAATCGTATAAAATAAAATTATATAAGATGAATTAAAATTTATTCTTTATCATATACCTGCAACATACAGTTCATATTTAAACATGTAAAAACAACATAATGTATCATCTCTCTTTTCAGTAATAAATTTTAAATAAGCTCTCATGGATAGTGAGGCAGGAGCATCATCAGTCTTGATATTTGACTGTTATTTCTTGACCAAGTGAAGAATTCATTGAATTCCATATGATAGGTAAAACAGTGACTCAGGGACCGTCATATTAAAAGATCATTCAAGATCCATCATTGGATCGTGTCATTCATGATCAAATCACCAGCGAGGTAAGATATAATTGTTATTTTTTATCACGATCAGATCAACAATCCACATCATTGTGCATCATGGAAATAATCATGGATCACATGAAAGGATCAACAATTTATATCAAAGGCACACACTTGGGTTACACGAGAGTTAACATAGAGTTAACCCACATTGGTGGTATCATAAAACCCACTAAGGGACATGTGGTGGTCACTAAATACACAACGACACTCTTGAGGGTGGTTTCAGTGATACCTCTTGACCTCTCACTATATTGCGGAGAAATATCACTTGGTAAAAAGTGGTAAAGAGCTCAAAGGAATAAATGCTTAGTCATAGGCCTTAGTTTTATAGGAAAGAGATTAGCACCCTTCATATAGTATTGGGAGTATTGGTCTTCACATAGGCTAGAACTTATTTTTTGAGGAATTTGGCATAATCTAAGAGGAATTCCAGGCCACCGATTACATGTTTTAATAGACACTTATGAATAGGGTAGGGTAGGATGCCCTCCCCCTTCAAAAAAAAATAAGAAATTTTATTTGACACTTTCATCTGCCCAAGCAATCCAAGTGTTGTAGCCTCTCTATGATACCACTCTATAACACACCCAACCCCATAAGTACCATTTTAACAGATGGGGTATTAAAATTTTACTTTTTCTCAATCATCTCAATGCCTCTTCTTGAGGGCACCATTGTCTTCTTCTCATCAAGAGATTTCCAATGATTGTCATCATGCCCCAAACCAAGTTTTGGATCGAAAGTTATGGTCTCCTGAAGTCCTTGGGCCTCAATTGGCTCAAGGCTACCTTGTTTCCACGTGGCATACATCTGACCTCTTAATAATCATGCCATATGATGTGGCATCTTCCACCCTTTTTCTGATTAATGGTCTAGATCTCCCCTCAGAGTCTCCTCATCGAATCCCATCTCCATGAATTACTCCAAATGGCACCCATCGATGGACGGTGGGGATCTATTATATCACCAGATCCATGGTTGAGATTTAATATTTCCCCTACACTGGTAAAGGGTCCATATCTAACTTCCATGCCAAATCGATGATCATGATTCTTCTGAGGAAAAACAATGGTTTTTCTCAGGCTTAATAGTCTAGTCCACGCATTAGATGAATTTCACGAGGGTTTTCTCGAGTCATTTTCAATACTTATGAGTTTATTAGAACTCTCTCCTAGGTCCAAGGAATTCCATTTCCTACCAGGTTTCCTCTATTTTTTATTATCCCACAAGGAGTCTTTTGTTGCAGGGATTCAAATGTGGCAACACACAGGTGCACACACACACACACACACACACATATATAGCCACAACAACACTTACAATAAGCATGGATGTTGGGTAGTATTTCAACTTATTATATAACAAATATTTGAGTTATTTACATACTCAAACTAATATACACATTCATCACCCAAGATTTCTACAAATAAAACACTAGAATCTATTTTCTAAAGGCATAGGCTACCATACAAACCATGCAATCCTATGTATTTTCCTTTCAAAACAAAGAATTTATATAAAAGTTACTTTTCTACAATTTTTTGGAAAATGTTGGGGACTACTAAAGGGTGTTCCCCTATCCACCCAACCATAGGTAAGCTTTTTATATGCATTACTATAGCTAGCCACCCCTGAGCTAGGATACAATTCCACAAGAGGATAACTATATTTTTAGCAAGTTTTACACGGATGATATATTACTTCTACACTTTTGTTTCCCTTTTCCTTGCACCAAAGAGTTCTCCTTCTCTTCACTCCAATGATCCAACTTTTCCACAACCTTGTGTCTCCTCTTCTCTCCATCCATTACTTTTGTGTTTTCTTCCCCAATACCTCATGGGTCGTGTCAAAATCTTCTCGATGGGTACTTCTTCCCATCCTTCATTGATTCTCAAAGGAGACTACCCAACTACGAGCCTGACTAGTAATCAAATTTATTGGGATGAGGAGAGTTCAGGGTCTGCATTGTTTTAAATTGACAGGTTACTACCTACCAGGGTCATGTAAACTAGTAATAGCTTCCCTCTTGCACCATTCCTCTCATGAAATTATATCGTGTGAAGGTCATCCCTTCAACATTAATTCAACATTTCCTTATTGCATTAATAACCAATATTTACATTACATAATTTATCAAAGGTCCATTCTCTTTCAACTCATGTAATAAGATTTCCTATAGTTTTGGTCATGAAGATAATTATATTTGCAAACTAGCAGAAACACAGGTCTTACACATTAGTATGCATCGATTAGATTTAAAAAGAAGAATTTTAAATGGTGTTGTTACAGACCAACATTACCTACATGTAAAAGAGAGTTTACAACAAGATAATGTAAAACACAAATTCAAATGGTATGAGATTAAAGAGGATGGATTTCTTATGCACAAAAATAGAATTTATGTTTCTAGTTCCACAAAACTTAGGAATTTGGTATTAAAGGAAATGCATAATGTTATGTATGCTCGACATCCCAGTTACCAAAAAACAATTTGAATAGTAAGAAGCCAATTATTTTGTCCTGGGATGAAGAAGGATGTTGTTGATTTTATTGCTAGATGCATGGAATGTCAAAGAGTTAAAGTTGAGAATAGACACCCAATGAGTTTGCTAAAACTATTACCAATTCTGAAGAAGAAATGGGAAGTGGTAACCATTGAATTTATAACTAAGTTTCCAAGGAAAACAAGGAAACATGATTTAATAATGGTATTTGTGGATAAATTGACAAAGGCTGCTCATTTTGTCCCTGTAAAAATGACTCATACAACAATTAATATTGTAGAAATTTACATGAGGGAGATTGCTAGGTTGCATGGCATACCTAATACAAATGTTTTTGATAGAGATAGAAAGTTCAATTCAAATTTATGGAGGGGATTGTTTAAGGGATTTGGCACAAGTATGAAAATTAGCACAACATACCACCCACATTAAGATGGGAAGATAGGGAGATTCAACCAAGTAATCGAAGACATGTTAAGAATGTATGTGATGGATAAGCCATCTAAGTGGGAAGATTACATACATTTGGTTTTGTTTACCTATAATAATGGGTATCAATATCCCTTGAATATGATCCCACTTGAAGCTTTGTATGGTAGAAAATGAAATACTCAAGTGATTTGGGACAACCCAACAGATAGAGTGGTACTTGGGCCAGAAATGCTCAAGGATGTGGAAGACCAAATGGTTAGAATTAAGTTGAATTTGAAGGCAACACAAGATAGGTAGAAAAAGTATGCAGATAAGAACATGAAAACTAGATAATTTAAAGTGGGAGAACATGTACTTTGAAAGTGAACCCCAAGAAGAGATCACTAAAGTTGGGCAGTTGTACAAAGCTAGCAACCAGATTTTCTGGTCCATTTGAGGTATTTGACAGAATAAGGCTAGTTGCATACATGCTTTCATTGCTTGCTTCCATGAATGTATATATGTATTTCATGTCTCTTTGTTGAAAAAATATGCACGTGATCCTAACCATGTTATTGATTGGCATTTGATTCAGGTGGATCCAGAGGGAGACTTTCAGGTCCAA
>ML781721.1:0-11816 GCA_009831015.1 Picea engelmannii
CTTGCATGCAGATCATGACCCTAAAGAAATCACTTTTAACCTATCACCCCAAAACTCAAACCCCTTTTTCACATACAAGCATGGAAAAGACCTACTAACCTTTTTACTAATGTTTGGTGTAGATCCTCCATTGCACTTTGTCCATTTTCTTGCACTGCTCCTTCCAAAGACAATCCTGCAATCGAGACAAAACACTATGCATGCATGCTATTTTTCTACTTGAGGGTTAGAGATTAAGCATAAATCAAATAAAATATAAATAACTCGTGCATTGGGATGGGAAAAGTATTCTTTTATTAATATCAAGATGAATCAACTTACAATAATGATAGAGACCAGCCACCGTTCCTCGATCCTGATCCTGGGCTCCTCCTCTTTTTGTCCTCCAACTGCTTTTCTTTAATTCTCCTTAAGCTTGAGGAAAGGCTAAAGGGTTGGGACAATTGGATTCGACAATTGGGCAGAGTTTCTTTGCTATCTTTTTCCTCCTCCAAATAGTACCCCTACCCCTTCTTTTATAGGCTAGAAGGAGATAGGGTTTTGGACGAACTCTCGGCCATGCATGGCCAAGAATTCTAGTTAACTGACCCATAGTTTTTTGTCCCGTCGGCAACTTTCCTATTTTTGTGCTTTGTTAGGTAAACTTGGGCTGTAGTAGGCCAGCCAGTGTTCCAACGCATGCAGTAGTAGGCCTTCCAGCGTTCCAACGCGTGCAGTAGTGGTTTAGGGCGCGTGTCACTTGTTTTAAGAAGATTTTTAAGAGTTTATTCAGCATGGATTTGGCAAGGAAGGGATATGAGTTGGCTTGATGCCAGGTAAGCATGTGTGGTGCAATTTAGGGTTATAATAGATGCCCCCTAATGTGTGAGGTCAGAAGAGCATCTGATGGCCGAAATACATTACCAATCTTTACCAATCTGTACTGATATGATGAATGAGTGAGCCCAGGAATCAGGAATCAGGAGGTGCCATCTGCAAAAAAATATCAAATGTCTCACCGAGGCGGGCATACCCATGCTCGGGATAAAATAGAACCACGGCTACCAATCAAATACACTGTAGATCCATGTCAACAACTATGAAGAGTAGCCACGAACAATACACAGCGGAGCTACATCTCGAAATCAGAAAGATGTACATATAAAGTATCCATCTCCCAAAAGTTGATTCGGCCTGATGGCTATACTTCAGAGCTAGAGCAACAATTTCAAAATATTCTAACACTCGGGTAGGAGTGTAATATGAGTGTATTACTGCACTACCCAGAGATCTTCGATGGCTCATCGGTTATGGATTTGATAATCTTGATGATCAGACTGAAGGCTTCAGTGATTTTTAACAAAGACTTGATTGGACGTTCAGGATGGTCGGGTATGCGGACAAGAGACATATTGCAGAGGGGCCGACTTAGGCTCAGTGACAAACTTCACTTGGACAATAGCACGAAAAGTGATAAGACTCAGGCAGCATATTTGTTAATCATAAGTCTACGAAGCAGGAGGCAACGCAAACTCTCCATATGTTTGGAAGAGTAACCAAACAGTGGAGGACACAACTCAATATAGCGAGAAAAGCTTCCTAAGGTCGTATTACATCCCATAGTCTGATGAATCAAACGGACAGATGTGCTTTATCCAAGGGCGACTCATGATGTTGTCAATAAATAAAATACTTTTCCCATCCTCTTTTTGGGATATATTTGATTTTTTTGTCCTTTTTGATGCTTTTGAAAAAAGAATAAAGGAATATTATGTTACAATGGAGGAATGAGTACAACAAACATACAAGCTCAAGGCACAAGGACAAGACTGATGTTCTAGGGAAATGATACTCGGGAAAAATCCTCCAGTGGCCAAAGGTGTTAAGACGCAAAGGCAAACTGTTACTAGGATGATGGGTAAAGGATGCAAATGCGGTTGATAGAACACACAATGGTAACGTCCTTCGATGTAAGTTTAACGAGCCCAAAGAAGGGAAGCTCGGTGATTTTTCATATTTAGAGAGTCTGAAAAAGCATAAAAGGAAACTCCATTGGGGTACCTTTTTCTACAATAGTCTAGTCAGTTCGAAAAAGGCGTAAACTAGCACCGATTAGACGTCAATTCAAAACCATTTTAACGAGTGTGACAAGGACAAGATCACTCGGCTATTTTTTCAATTTTAAGGAGTCTAAAAAAAGCTTAACTATGGACTCCGTCAGGAATGTTCTTCTGGACCATTTTAACGAGTGTGAAAGAATAAGGTCACTCGACGATCTTTTCAATTTTAGGGAGTCTAAAAAGAGCTTAACTATGGACTCCGGGGAGGTTTCTTTTTCATAATTTTAGTCCCTCAGGCTCGAAAAAGGAATAAAATATTACCTGAGGATACTCTTCTAAAGAATTGGAATTCAATAGAGTATACCTTTGTTCGTACAGTTGACCATCCAGACCGAAAAAGGGGTAAACTACCGCCGGACATACGTGACTTCAAATTTCAATTTAACGAGCGTGAAAAATCACAAGATCGCTCGGCAATATTTTCATGTTTAGAGGGTCTGAAAAGGGATTAAAAGGAGACCCGTTTAAGGAACGTTCTTCTGGACCAATTTAACGAGTGTGAAGAAACAAGGTCACTCGACAATCTTTTCATCTTTAAGGAGTCTGAAAAGGGCTTAAAGAAGACTCCATAATGGTTACTTTTCTCAGTTAATCCGGACGAGATCGAAAAGCATAAATGCAGTCTCGCCGGATGTTTCTTTCGAATCTCAAAGTGAGCTTGAAAAACAACAAAGTTAGCTCATGATAGACTCTTTGTGGGTTGATGCCTAGCATTTCCTCATAAAACCAGGAAAAAACATCGCGGAATTCTTTGAAAAGATATGTGTAAATTTGAACCTCTTCGAGGGATAAATCCGCTCCGACGAAGACATTCTCCACGACGCCAGGGTTTTGGGAGAGGTTAATAGGTATGGTTTCAGCGATAGTCACCATATTCCCCTCAGCATAAATTTTCTGTGTAGCTAAAAGGTTAATAGGACATGACTGATCTCCCGTCATGGTGATAGTGAATTCTCCTGCCTCGATTCGGTGTAACTCTGGGAGGAAATATGATCTGTGATGAAGATCTTCCCAAGGTTTGTCCGGACTAGTCATTGCTTCGATTACTGCTTCGTCAGAAGGAAAGATTAAGTCTAACGAATCGATGGTAGCAAGAGAACCCTAAGCCCAGATAGGCTCTAGAAGTGGATCCAACTCTTGTGCAAGAGTCGGATCAGGGTTAGTTGAAGCTTGCTGGACTAAAGAGTACGCTAATTCAGCGGCCGACAAGGGAATGGACATGCCGGAGTGCCCTGCCTCATCCATCCTAGCTGATGGGGAAGGAAGAATCCACGGATCCTCAAAGTAAGTCATGCGGAACGACGACACTTAAAAAATCTCAGCCTTGTGGTGATTAGATATAAAATTGACATCATCATGAGGAGGTGGGTAATCGAAGGTACCCATCAAGGATGGGCACAAACCAACTCCTACGTTAATGACACCGGCTTGAGGATTATCAATCATGGGAACCATGGATGCCCCCAAAGCTAGGTCAGGTATTGAGAAGGAAAATTGATCAATGGTCACTATCCGACTGTCATGTGGAAACAATAAGACCCGGAAAACTGTAGCGACCACAGCTTGCATAGCATAAGTCCAACTATGACCTAACAAGAGGTTATAGTCGAGGGGGGGCATCAACTACCTCTACTTCAACGCACACAGTCTTCCCTCCTAACTGCACAGGGAAATAAGGAATGATGCCATGTGGTCGGAAAGAACGACTGTCGAACGCAGTGAGGAGAGTAGGTGATGGAGACAACTCGGTCTGACCAATGTCTTTCCAGCATGCTAACAACATAACGCAAGTTGAAGTGCCCTCGTCGACCACCATGCAGAAAATATTAGATGTAAAATTTTTCGTGGGATGATCCACTACTATATGAAACGCGACGTGGTAAGGCAGACGAGGTTTCAAGTTAGTCGTATCTAACATGATGGTACCCGGGTTACAAGTCTCATTAGAGACTAAAGCAGTTAGCAAGGCTTTTCTCTAAGCAGGGCAACTTTGGAGGACCTCCAAAGTGGACATAGCACAAGGGGTTTGGGATAAATCTTCCACCACAGAGTAATTCTGGGCGGCCCTTGCATTTGGATTGTGAGAAGCTCTCTTAAATGCACCTTTTGGAATGCGTGTCATCGTTTCTCCCAACGTCTTCTCAATCTGTAAAGGAACAAATGGGATTTCGTCTTCTTTGCCCTTCTTAGAGGTGCTTGGTTTACTACAGTCGTGCGCTCTAGTCGTTATTAAAGCATCACCCCTAACCATATATACGTTTGCGGATGAGGAATTTTTTGGAGGAGGGCAGGTTTCTTGGCTGCTCCCTTTGGCACTTGTAGAGGCTTGAGTTAAATTTTTCCCATGCTGAAAGGGATTAGTCAACACGGCTTGTTGTTGCTATGTGACAAACTTCTGGGCCTCTGCAAGTCGAGGACATAGATGGGTCGGGTGGTCTTCCACACACAAGTTGCATGGATACCTCTCCTACCACTTTTATGTGGTGCCCTCGCCAGCATTATCAGTGGGTTTCTTCTCCCCCTTACCCTTCTTTCATTTTTTTTTCTTCCCTTCAGGTTGTTGGTTGGCCTTTGGGTTAGTCGTCTGCACAGAGTGTACTTCCGATGTTTAGGTAGGAGGAGCAGCCAAAGCAGTAGTCTGGCTGGCCGTTGAGTGTTGTATAGATAATTGTTTCAATTGTTTTGACAATTTCTCAGCGGACTTGGTTTGTGCCGAGCCAACAATACCATCGGCATGTGGTCCGACTCTCTGTCTAGTTTTATCCTGTATTGATCGTGGAGCATCCGGCAGGATGTTGTATAATAGACCAGACTGAGAATAGATAAGCTCAAACTGTTGAGCCCTCATGATGGCATCTTCTTCGAAAAAAACTCCTGAAGTCGTGACGTCTTTGGATAATTGTGGGACTAAAGACTTAAGGAACCATTCAAGCAGGAATGCTAGTGGGACTGGTACCTTTATTAGACTCTTTCAGCGTCTCAACTCTCGGATATGATCCGAGATATGGTCTGTTGTCGTCTATTCGAAATTGGCTAGCAACTCTGTGCCGACGTCGTATCTCACAGGTAACTGGAAATGGTTAAGGAAGGCCATCGCCAGTTCACCAAAAGAAGAGTATCGTGAGCGATCAAGCTCTATGTACCATTTTGCGGCACTCCTGATAAGAGTGCGTTGAAACAATCGTAACTGGACGGAGTCATCTTTCAATGAGTTAGATGAACACCAAAGATGGAAAGTAGTCACGTGATCACCTGGATCTTCGTTAGGCTTGGCCTCGAACTTTGGAATGTCTGAAGGAAACTTCATTGGCATAGGAGGCCAACGCAGATCATGACAGATAGGATCATTTAACAACTGTGTCAAATCGGGCAAGTGTAACGTCGCTAGGAATGGTATTTTGGGTTGCTGCTGATAGCCTGGGAAAAAGGGTCCTAGAGTTTGACTGGCACCAGGTTGCTAGGCAAAGTTTGGCTATTGGCCCAGATTCTGGTAGAAACCATATCCCTGACCAGCGTAAGGATTTTGCATCTGTGGAGACATCATTGGTTGATTCCCCATGAAGGAAATAGGATGTTGGGCATTCATCATGTTTGACGGACTTTGGGAAGGATTACTCCATGCCGGTCCTAATGGGAGAGGCATAGAATTATGTCCGGGGTTCCATTGATTGTGGAAAGAATTACCCCATAACAGCATTCCAGAGGAAGGAATGGATCCTTGTCCTGAGTTCCAAGGTTCTAGTATATGTTCCCCCGACGCAGGAATAGTACCATGTTCCAGAGTAGACTGTCCAAAAATGGGTGTGCCCCCAGATGGGAAAGCAGTGGATGCGGAAGTCTTATTACCAAACGTCCTGTTCCAAACGAACGGTGATGAACCTACCAGCAGATTTTGCGCAAGTGTTCCTTGACTCCCGGCTCCAAGTGAACTCGTGTGTGCAGGCTACCCAGCGGACTGTTGATGCATACCACCAAGCAAAGGGGACGACGGAGAGATATGACCTCCAGCATAAGGAAAAGCATTAAAAGGGTCAGGAATGCCCCCAAGTTAACCTTGCAGAGGAGCGTTAGTGCTCCCTACCCGCAGACCCAAAGTTTGTAAAGTGGAGTAAGTGAGTGCAGGACTTGTACCTGAACTAGGCATACCGTATGAGAACGGAGGGCATGTCATAGTAGGTGTGAAGGGAGGTGTGGCCGCCACGATAGATGGGGTCAGTCTACTGTGCGACGTAGTTGCGGTCGATACCATGGTGGCCCGGACTGATGGCGGAAAGTTAGGAGATGCTTATCCTATGGTAGCAACAGTGGTGGGAATGGAAGAATTCCCAGAGGAAGTAACAGAGTTTGGTTCCATAACTGTGTGAGGCACTGACAGGCGTTCGTAAAATTGGATAGGTATAATGACCGATGGCCAAGTATCAGTGGTTGGGGTTTCAACCAAGCCAATATTGGCGATTGATTCCTCTGAGATTTTTTCGGGCTCAATGGTTTGTAACCTGGTTTCTTCGAAAGACCCTTGTTGGTCTAGCTTCCGCCTCAATGGTGGCAGGGGTGGCTCCAGTATAACCGGCGGCAGGCCCAGAAGCCTTCGTGACCGACGGAGCTCTGAATCCTCCACTGTGTGAGAAGATACACAACACGCTAAGGTATTATACACGTGCAAACAGTAACACACACTAAAAAAAGAAGCCCCTAAGAGATAAATCAAGCAAACACTAAACTAGTTGGAAGAACAGTTACAACAACCAACACTAGAGCAACTTACCGGTGTAAGCGCAACTCGAAAATGAAAGCACCCTACGAGTATACTCTACAAAGCATGGCCCGATGTCTGTCCTAGGTACCGCGGTATACCCCCGCAGTCACCTGTGTATGTCCTTATGAAAGATTGGCAACTAGTTTTCCAGCACGCGAACAGTCACCAGGCGGGTACAGTCGATAGTCGGGTAGACCATAATGAGCAGGGTATCAAGCCCGAAACATGTCAAGGGTATCGAGAGAAAATGGTCCAGAAGACAACTGAGGACCTCGAACGGATTCGAGACCCATGAAGCCCCGTGGCAAATGCAAACGACGGAATCCCTCAACAAATCCTCAATATGTGTTCTCCACTACGCTTGGTCCAGCTTTGGAGGGGTTATCTTCGCTACCTTTCCTTACATGACCACGTGTTTAGCCCCTGTGTTAGAGGGGGGTCCCGGATAACTTCCACGAAACTGGAGTTCTACACTCCCTATCATAGACTCCAATGTTTGGTTTTGAGTGGCCTTGGAGAGTTTCCTCTCCAACCTATTCCAAGGCCCTAGTCCTGAGCTAGTGTATGAACCCTACAAACAAAAAGTCTAATAGATTTTAATTAGCGTTTCTTTTATGGGATTTTTTACGTCACAAGGTATGAAAGTGAAACTGATGGTGTGTAAAGACTCAAAGCAAAATGAATAAGAAATGCTTGGAAACAAAAAAGTTTACAAAAAAAATGCAAAACCTAGCAACTTTTCACTAAGAAAGACTTCTTTTCTTTTCAACTTTTCTAAGATTCCATGCAGCAAACATAAAGGAATTTCGCTCAATTTGCGAGCTACTTATGCTCCTAAATGCATTGAAAAAACTTATGAAAAAAGACTTCTTCCTAGCTATTGATGCAGCAACACAATCTTCAAATAAAGAAGCAAATAAAAAAGAGATAATTTTTTTTTATTTAAGTGCTAAATGAAGCAACAAAGGAAAAATGCCGACAAGCACAAAACCAAGAAAACAAACTAAAATTATGGCTTAAAGCGAAGATCGTAAAGACCCAGAGCAAAGACGCATAATGGAAATCAAGAAAGCACCGACTCTTACGCTTGTCTAAAAACCATAAAACAAAATATTTCTTTTTTATCTTTTCTATCAACAATCAACTAAGAAACAACAGGCTAAGGGTAAGAGGCCCTAACCTACTGACTGTGCTACCCTAAACTCACACACCTGAGAGCACTACTTCTCACCAAAAGAGGGGATGACTACCTCACTTTGATTGAAAAGCAGCCTATCAAGCACCCTCCTATCACTGAAACAACACGTGGGCAAACGTGTGCTGCGCTAAAACAGGGAGCGGGTACCCACGGGCTGAACTTGTACATGTCGCGGGTATGTACAAAATCTAAGACAAAACCAAACACATGCAGCCCAGACCTAGAAGAGGCCTCTGGTATTGACAACCAGGGTCTCCTGAAGGTTTGGATGCTTCTTCTTTAAAAGAAAAGAAAAATAATTGCAAAAAATAACAAACGCAATAAAGCAGACTGAGACAAGACTATGAACCAGCAAGACCCAGACAGGATCTAGAAAGCCCCCTGAGAATGTAAAATTCTGACAGGGAAGAGGAGACTGCCTCTTAATCTCTCTGAGTCCTACACGCTACTGAAACCTCTAAAACAAGTGTTCAAACACGGGTTGTAGAAGGTTAGGGCGCGGGTTACACGCGTGCAGGCCTTCAGCAGGCCGCGTGTACCTCTGTGTGTCCCGATAATTAATGTCAAGCAACAGTCAAGGAAAAACTGGTATTAAGAACCAGGTTCCCTGCTAGCTCTGACCTAACAGAAAACAAACAAATAAAGAAACAGAAAATATGATCCTTTAAACTACCCAAAAACCTCCACCAAATCCGGAAACCCTAAGAGTATCTATCCCCAGTGGAGTCGCCAATTCTGTTGTTGGGAAATAATACCCTATGGACTAGAAAGCTAGGGTTAGGCTTGCATGCATATCATGACCCTAAAGAAATCACTTTTAACCTATCACCCCAAAACTCAAACCCCTTTTTCACATACAAGCATGGAAAAGACCTACTAACCTTTTTACTGATGTTTGGTGTAGATCCTCCGTTGCGCTTTGTCCGTTTGCTTGCGCTGCTCCTTCCAAAGACAATCCTGCAATCGAGACAAAACACTACACATGCATGCTATTTTTCTACTTGAGGGTTAGAGATTAAGCATAAATCAAATAAAATATAAATAACTCGTGCATTGGGACGGGAAAAGTATTCTTTTATTAATCTCAAGATGAATCAAGTTACAATAATGATAGAGACCGGCCATCGTTCCTCGATCCTGATCCTGGGTTCCTCCTCTTCTTTGTCCTCCAACTTCTTTGATTTAATTCTCCTTAATATTGAGGAAAGGCTAAAGGGTTGGGACAAATGGATTCGAAAATTGGGGAGAGTTTCTTTGCTATCTTTTTCCTCCTCCAAATAGTACCCCTACCCCTTCTTTTATAGGCTAGAAGGAGCTAGGGTTTTGGACGAACTCTCGGCCATGCATGGCCGGGAATTCTAGTTAACTGACCCATAGCTTTTTGTCCCGTCGACGACTTTCCTGTTTTTGTGATTTGTTAGGTAAACGCGGGTTGTAGTAGGCCAGCCAGTGTTCCAACGTGTGCAGTAGTAGGCCTGCCAACGTTCCAACGCGTGCAGTAGTGGTTTAGGGCGCATGTCACTTGTTTTAAGAGGATTTTTAAGAGTTTATTCAGCATGGCTTTGGCAAGGAAGGGATATGAGTTGGCCTGATGCCAGGTAAGCATGTGTGGTGCAATTTAGGGTTATAAAAGGCCTTCCAACTTCAATCTAGCAAATGCGATCTTCTTTTCTTCCTCTATATGGTGAACGCTAAAATAAAATTCTAGTTGTTGCAACCAATGATTCAATTTTAATGCATTGATATCACTTTGGTATGGCTTTATGTACACTTTCACTTCCTTCTTGAATAGGGACTGTGAAGGGTTAAAGACACCCAAACTTGTCTGCTCTTTATTGGATTCTTTCCATGACTCCTTTCCCAGGTCTTCCTGATCTTCCGATTTCCCCTCCATTCTATTCTCTGAATTAGAGTCTGCATCATCTTCAAATAGTCTAATATGTTTTGCTAGATTCGCCATGAGAAGGTTCATATTGTGACTATTGTAGGAAAAAATTTCTTCCAACTGCTCAAATATATCTTATGTTGGATCTCAAGGGTTAATATGAATAGACTCATCCAACATGGCTAGGGTTTTTGCAACTTCTCTTTAATCTAATTCCTAGATCCTGCAACTTCCCACAAATACCCAAAAGAAAAACCTACTCTGATACAAATATGATCTGTAAATTGCCATGGATATTCCAGTAGAACAGTTCGTCACAACAAATTTGATAAATAACTAAAATCTTTATTAGTAAGGTTATTTTTCCTTTAGATTTCTAGAATATTTAGTTCCTAATTTTTCTTCTTATGCATGAAATAGATAAAATGTAGAAAATAGAGAATAGTAAAATACATTACACCGCCCACAAATAAACACAATATATGACCTGGGAGACCCAATACGGGAGTAAACCCATCTAGAAGGTGATGTTGTTATGATCTATTTTCTTCGGTATAGAAATGATGCAAGTACAAAGAAAGATGCACTCTCTTTGGAGTTTCCTTTGACCTATGACCTGTATGGATGCTACACAATTTCTCCTCCTCTGTTATGCTAACATAATACCACTCTTAGATGTTATTTTCATCTATGGAACAAGATACAATTCTAAAGAACGGAACCCCTTCTCCTTCTAGTGGCCCCATATTTCACATAGCCTGATAGCCATCTAAGGGTAGGTTTTTGACTTCCTCAACCCTTAATTGTGATTGGGTTTTGGACCTTCTAGAATATTTTTGAAACTACATATGTGGCTATCCCCATATTCATGAGTAACAAGGGTTGACGTGGCATGCATAAGGGTCAACACAGTGGGTCAACTTGCGGGATGCATACATTTTGCATACAAACTCTGATTTATGCATGGTCTACTCCATTTGAAAGGCATCAGAGTGTAGAACACCGTGAAGAGGGTGGGCTTAGGTTCCGAACACTAAAACCCGCAAAACCATCATTTTATGTCTCAAAATGGCTTTGAAAGGTTCTAGACCCAATTTTCCAAACTAGGACCTGCCACTAAAATGGCCCTGCAAGTTGATTCCTCCTATTTTTTCCACTCTAAAAGCATCAATATAGATGAAAAATATTGTAATGATCCAATCTGGGTCATATACATTATCATAGTAGTGCACTACAAGGCACCATGCTCTTTCTCTTGAGCTCTACATGTATTACAAAAACAGACTCGCAACCAAATGTTTTACAAAAACATTATCTCAAAGAGAACCTAATGAATAAATAACTACAACCATCCCCACAATAGCAAACACCCACTGACAAACTAACCAACTCCTTATTTGTCATTGTTTCTCCCTTTTGTTTCCTTTTCCACTCTAGTGCTTTGTCACTTCCAGTTCTTCTCCACTCGCTTTGTTGACTATCAATGTTGCATGCTTCTGTCATCCACATGCAATCTGCATAGCCTCTTTGGAGTCATGGAAGTCTTAACTACCTTGCCAGCTCATACCCTGACTGCTCCATTATATCTCCTGCTTCCTGAAGTAATCATTCAGGAATATTTCCTGAAGATTATTTTCTTTATTCCAATGTGTATGCGATATCTTCTTGATTTATGGTGTGCATAATAGAACTCGGACTAGCATGCGCACCTCATGTCATCCACTACATAGTTGTTAGTGTGCATGCAAAACTGAAGTGTGTGCACAATTATGTTTGTGTGTGCATGCAATCTCTATCCCAAAACTTTCAATGCCAATAGCTCGATCTTAAACTGTTTAACTCTTTCACAATCTTTCAACCATGTGGCTAGGTGCTACA
>ML781721.1:28363-56419 GCA_009831015.1 Picea engelmannii
GACTTTGTTTAAGTTTGCATAGAGAAAAGAAGCTTTGAAAATTTAGGTGAAAACTTGTTTGGTACCCAACGAACCAACCTTTTCAATTGTTCAAGACAAAATTATTTATGATTGTTTAATGAAGTGGAAAAATGACTTGTACTCATGGGTTTAATAGTATGATGGGTTATGTTATATATGATATCCCCTTATAAAATCAAATGGTTAATTTTAACATTTTAAATGATCATGAGTTAGATTTAGATCACATATCCTTAATCCTAACTCCAAATTTTGTTGTGCATAGTTAATTTTAACATTTTAAATGATAACGAGTTAGACTTAGATCACATACCCTTAATCCTAACTCCAAATTTTGCTGTGCATAAAAATTCAAAATTTTGATAATGAAAAATTCTTGATGTTAAAAAAAAATTGAAGTTGATCCTTTTCTAAAATATTTTAAAGTGAATGAAGTCTCCTAACAATTAACAACAATATTGAATACTTTTATCATTGGGACCTAGTTCTATGTGAATAATGCATTTATGGTGTTTTATCATTGTTATTGGTCATTATTGAGATAATGGGATTATTAAAGTATTAATGGAGAAATGGTATTTCTAATTTAAATGGAGGAAGTGGAATGATGGATTGTATTAATTATCCTACCCCATGAGGAACTATATATTAGGGGGTTTACTAAATTGTTGGATATCAAAGGAACTATACATTAGGGGGTTTACTAAATTGTTGGATATCAAGTTTTATGTATTATTTATATAATCATTTATCATCAATGTAGGGTTTCAAATGCATAAGAAAGTTAATGGATGAAGAGGGTTTAACACCCTTTCCCATCATCGACAAGGGAATGTATATGCAATTTTATGTATTAGGTTTTGATTATTAATAAGGTAGATTTGATGCTATGGTATTTGTGTGATGCAGGTGGATATCGGTGGCCACCCACCTTTTCCGGTTAGCTCACAACAACTTTCTAGCAATTTTGATAATTTACTATTTTTAGCAGTTTTTCAGGTCTTGAACTTCCGGAGCCGTTTTGAGGCCCTAAACGACATTTTTTGGGGTATTTCATCATGAAATTTTGTGCAACTGTTGTATTCTTCGGATAGATATTTCCAATGGGCTATCATATGTCTAAAACGGATATCATATGCAAAAGTTACGACCCCGGGAAGTTGATGTAATGACTTACCCAAACGGGGCCCACATGACTTTTGGCACTTCATCTCCCAGGTTTAGGTTTTGGATGTTTAGGGTTTTTGAAACTCCTGTTTATTGTAAAAAGGCCTTGAGAGCCTCATTGTAATCATCTTCTTGTGAATGAGCGTAGACATCACATTTTTTCTTAGAGATAAGCTGCCACCATTCCAGCAAGCTTGTTTTCCGCTGCATTTTACAGTTTTGGCTTATTTCCTTATTGAATAGAAAACTAGTTTTAATGTATCTCTGTTATTCTGGGTTAAGCATCTGGTAATAATCTATAGTTATTTCGTTATGCTCATAAAATCCGGATCATTGTGCTATTTATAGTGTTTATGTTGGTATATTTAATGTTTTAGTAGGTTAATAAAGTTGACATTGTAATGACATCAATACTTATTAAGTTGTACAAACAAGTATTCTCTCTAAACTTTATGTAACAAGGAAAAAAAAATAGCCAACCATTGGTATTATAAAGACTATAAAGCTAGAAAAACAATCTAGGAAGCTTTGATGAGTTCCTTAAAAAAAATAAGAAAATTATTTACAAAACCTTATTTAAAATAGAAAAAATATATATACATTGTTTAAATATAGACAGTAAGAGAATATTTTTCTACCTTTCTAAATTCAATCCTAAAATTGTTTTGAGGTAAATTCCAACTCAAAAAACTAAAGAAACTAATATTTTTTCCTTAAGAGATTGGAATTCATACCTTAGTAATCTTTATAAATCCCCTAAAAACATTCGAACCTTTATTAGAAATAAATATTTTTACTTTAGAATACATAGAGTTTAGGCTTAAACAACTTGCAAAGGGAAAGCTAAGGATGTTGAAGGCTATCAAGTAAAAAAAATTAAAATCAAAGGACACATTCCTATCTCTAGGATTCAAATTATGTTAAATATAGAATTAAAGTATTTCTTCCTTAAACACTAGGCTCAAAGTATCATTTTCCCTATTTATAAAAGAAGGGAACCCCCCCCTTTCAAATTAATGTCAGACAGTTGTCTTAGGTTGATGGATAGTTGGTATGGATTGTTGGTTTTCATTGATTTCAACTATTGGAGTGTGATATTGTAGATTGATGTCAACCCTTAGTGATTGATGTCAACCCTTGGAGAAAGTCTGATAGCGAATTCTGGTAGCACAAAGGTTTGGGTAATGGACCCAAAGTTGTTTCATGTATAATGGTATGAGTTTTAATATATTTTAAGGTAATATTATTCTATATGGATAGTACATGTCATTCCATTTCTGGTGGTATGTGGAATATCACATAATTCCTCATGGTTAGAGAGTTATGGCCATGAGAAGTTGGAGAACACAGGTTTGGGTAATGGACCCAAGTTTTTTTTATGAATAATGGTATGAGTTTTGATATATTTGAAGTCAAGACTATTTTGGATGGATAGTACATGTCATGCCATTTCTGGTGGTTTGTGGAATGTCACATAACTCCTCATGGTTTGAGACTTATGTCCTTACGAAGTTGGAGGACCCTCATATGTTGGCTTGAAGCCCCAAAAGGTCAAAGAAGTCAAAGATCTTGCAAAGAAGAAATTATTATTTAAATGATAAAGTAAAGTGACAAAGTCAAGAAGTATTATTTAAATAATAAAGTGAAGTGACAAAATCAAAGAAGATTATTTAAATGATAAAGTGAGGTGACAAAGTCAAGGAGGAATATTTAAATGATAAAGTAATGGAGAAATTTCTAATTATGGAAAGTGGTTAACCCTAAAAATGAGGAAAATAGGTTACGTGACCTAGAAATGGGTTAAGTGGCCTAGAAATGGGTTAAGTGACCTAGAAGATGGAGAGTATAAATAAGAGGCAAGGATGTCTCATTTTACATCACACTTGAGCATATTGAATATCTATAGGTGAATGAGGTAACCAAAGTATATCTGAGCCGAAGTTCAGAGGGAATGTGAAGAAAATAAGGCCAGGATTCAAGGGAGGATAAATTCTTTTGATGATGCTTTCTAAGGTATGTTATTTAAAGGTCATCTCACCATTTTCGCAATAATTTTTTTCTAGAATGATTCAGACTATGAAATTGCTATGCCATTGAGGAAACATATCCAAGTATCTGTGGTAAAAAATTAATATTGTGGTTTGCTGTATTTTTGGAGTCACACGCAGTGGAAAATAGGGTTTGTGGCTAGTCCTGAAACTAGTTTAAAACATGTGTTTCGGGTAAAAATGTCATAGATTATTCATAACAGATCCAAATTAAGTAATACCAAATATTTTGGTTAAATTAAAGTATGTAGTATGGTTTTGAACATTTTCAGATCTATTCAACAAATATTCCATGTGGGGCACGCCCTATAAGATCTCTCTCTAGAATAAGCTAGAATTCAGCAAGATATGTCATTTTTGCTATAAATCCTTTTCTGAGAGGTTCCAAGTAGTGACACCTGGAGGAATTGCATAAAACACACTAAAGAACATTGTGTATCAGTTTTAGATATTTATTCATTATAGGTACATATTTATGATTATTTCAAGCTAGGGTTGTTGACTAATCCAAAACTAGTCATGTGAGACTAAAGAAACGTTTGATGAAAATGATAGTCTCTTGTTGTTAAAGTTAAGGAAGGTTTGCAGGTATGTGATCATATACACCAGGTCTATTAAATATTTACAAATCATAATTGGATGATGAAATTGATGAGGGATTTTGGTTAAGGTACATTTTGGGTACATAAATTGAGACAAGTAGTTGATGAGTTGGCACATAAATGAGATGTATAGCTGAAGATGTTGGTACAAATTGATGAGTCATAGTTGATGAGTAGTTTATACATGATTGGTACATACTTGGTACATGGTTGGAGGCACTTGTTAGTAGTATTGTTGACACATGGTTTATGGATGATGTAGCATTCTTGTATTATTATAAGCACATATTGATCTTGGTAATGATTATGAGTTGTTGTGTTATGCTTGGTTGATGGACATATTTGAGAGTTGTCTTGGTGATTGATCTTGGTGAGTAGATCTGGTTTTGTTGATAATATTGATGAGATAGGTTGTTGTGATAGATTATTTGTACAAGTTGTTGTGACAGGGTGTTGTGACAGGTTATTTGTATAGGTTTGGTGCATGGCTGATGCACTTGTTCATGGTACAAGTTGAGGTACAGGTTCGTGCATGTTTGATGCACTTGTTTATGGCTAAGGTTGATTACAGGTTGTTTGGTACAAGTTGGTGCATGGTTGATGCACTTTTTTATGGTACAAGTTGATTACAGGTTGAGGTACATGTTGTTGCATGGTTCAAGTTATTGGTATAAGTTATTTGGTGAAGAATGATTGGTGCAGGTTCACAGCATTATATCTCACAGTGATAGTGTGATAGTGGTTCCATCAATATACTTATGGTTGGACAGGGCAAGGACAGGTGGTTGTAGCCACCTTCTGGTTGTAGCCACCTTATGTTTGTAGCCAGAGAACATAGGAGGTTGTAGCCTCCTTTTGGTTGTAGCTAGAGAATTGGGGAGTTGGAGCTTCCCTCAGGTTGTAGCCTGAGAAACTAGGGGGTTGGAGCCTCCTTATAGTTGCAGCTGGAAAACAAAGGAAGTTGGTGCTTCCAATGAATGTAATTATTCAAGACATATAAGAAAAAACATTATGTGGTTTTCTTCCACTTTGGGTTTCCACGTAAAACACTGGTGTACTATGTATGTGTATGGTTGTTCATTTGTTCATTTCTTATTTACCCTGCAGTTATTGGATGATAATGATACATTGATATAACACTTGGATTATATGGTTAAAAAGGATTAAATTTCTCTAGTACTTATTCACCCCCCCTCTTAGTAATCCAATAATTGGTATCAGAGCCAGTTCCTTTAGGAAACAGTTTAACCACTGGAAGGAGATCATGGATTATTCTGAGAATGGAGTACCGATGTTTAATGGTTAGAATGGTTTTAAGTATGAGATGTGGAGCATAAGGACGAAATTATTTTTACAGGCACATGAACATTATATTTAGCTATCAGTTGTTATAGGATATGATAGTTCAAAAAGGGAAAAGACTACAACCAAGAAAGAAATGAGGAAGAATAAAAAAATAGCAATGGATTTCATTTGGGAAGGATTACCTAATCCGATAAGAGAAAAGAATGGTAAATGTTCATCAACAAAATATATTTGGGATAAGTTACATGACATATATTCTTCACCCATAGAAGATTCAGAAAATGCCAAAGAAGATGCAGATACAAAACAAGAAGAAAGATGCTCATCATGTCAGATAGATTCATAAGAGGAAGAATATGAAGAAGTAGAAGTTGATTACAGAGAAATATTGATCAGTGCAATTATATATCTAAATAAATAAAGAGAAGAAAACAAGTCATACAAGAAAGAATTGATGAACCAAAAGGAAAGCGTTCAAGGTTCTGAAAAGGATCAACAAGTCATCAAGAATTTAAGAGCTCAACTAGAAGAGGCCAGAAGAATTAAAGAAACTATAGAATATCAAATGAAATGTTTAGAAGCCAACATAGCAACAGAAAAGGAAGAAGAAGAAAAGAGAGAAAATATATCGATGGATCATCTCAAGGAAAGAACCAATGACTTAAACCAACTCGAGGAGGATTTTGGTCAAGAAGAGAGAAGACTGGAAGAAGAAATAATTACATTGAAAATCCAACTTGAAGAAGCAAAGAGAACATAAGAGGTCATGAAGTCTTAGATAATGAATAAAGAAGAAGAGGTTGAGAATCTTGAAGAAGAAGTTGTCACATTGAGAAGTAAAATCGCCAAGCTCAACAACAACATTGAAGAGACAGAAACATCCACATCAATTATAGAGAATGAAGAGAAGCACTCTAGGTTGCTAGAAAATAAGAATGAATAAAATAAAAAGAGTTATGCAGAATTACTCAAAGGAAGGAATCATGGTCAACCAGAATCTAAGAAAACTATTGAAGATACATATTCAAGAAGACCATCCATGTTCAATCCACAAAGAAGCTTCAATCATGATCATGATCAATAAAGGAAAAAATTCAGAAGGACTATGCCACAAAGAAGATCATTCACTACCAGGTATGCAAATTTATTTTATGGTCATTGTTTTTATTGTACTAACTTTGGACATAAGGTTGCAGATTGCAGGGATTATAAAAGAAATGTTCAAGAAAGAAGTGCCTATGTGGTCACATGTAACATTGAGTGTTACAAATGTCGTAACTATGGACACATGGCCAGTGATTGTAGAAGCATGATCGATACTTCCATGAAAGAGAATACTGATATCAGATATAAGAAAGTATGGATAAGAAAAAAGGAAGAACAGGTGAACAAAGACCAGGTACCAGAGATCACAATATTGCCAATAAAATGAGATGAAGAAAATTCTACAAAGAAAAAGAAAGATGTCAGATACATAAAGGTTTGGAAAATAACTGAAAGAAAGGAAGGAAATGTAAATAAGGAACAAGTTCAGGAGATTGTACTTTCAGGCATTGTAGTGAAAGATGAATCCACAGATAGAAAGAAAGAAGTCAGAGCTCAGAGAGATAATGAATCTACCAATGAAGATGATGATGAATATACCAATGAAGCTGATGATGAATACACATCAAAGCAGGAATTTTTCTGAGCCATCCGGCTTAGAGACTCCCAAGTAATATGAATATTAGACAGGGGGAGTCTATGCGATAGCTGTGACAGACCAAAGAATCATCCTTCAAGAATCTTGGAGAGTTTGAGAATATAGATTCAGAGCAATCAGTTAGTAGAAGTACAATTTGATAGATTACTCAAGACTTCATGATAGTATAGTGATAAATGGGTTAGAATTATGGACAGTTGCGCAAGTGGAGTCTTGGACAGTATGGAAAGATATATTATAGTGGATGGGAGCATGGATTCATAGATTGGTTTAGAGAGTGGTTCAGAGACAAAGGAACATTATCATAATGGATGATAATTACACAGGAAATGGCTCGAACAATGCTAATGGATTCCAAATTGATAGATATTTTTTGGACACATGCATTACATACATATGTTCACATTAAAAACAGAGTAATGCTCAGAAAAAACAATGACAAAAATCCCTACGAACTATGGAAAAGAAGTGCATACAACAACCTCTACATCAAGGTAACTCAAGGTATTATTTTATTAATTGAAATTTATGTTGATGATATTATTTTTGGTAGTGATGATGATAGGTTAAGACATAAATTTGCAAAGGATATGAAGAATGAATTTGAAATGTCATTACTTGGAGAACTATCCTTCTTTCTGGGACTTCAGATACGTCAAAGAAACCAAGGAATTTTTATTTCTCAAACCAAGTATATCAGAGAAATGCTAAAGAGGTTCAGAATGGAAGATTGCAAACCAGTTATCACTCCCATGCAAACCAGTTGCAAGTTAAGAAAAGATGATGATTCAAAGTCTACAAATCAGAGGAAATACAGGTTAATGATTATCATCCTATTATATGTGACAACATCCAGACCAGATTTAATGCAGCCAGTTGGACAGGTGGCACAATTGCAAGCAGCACCAAAGGAATCACATGTATTATAAATAAAGAGAATTTTTAGATATCTCAAAGGAACAAAAGAGTTTGGATTATGGTAAGAAAAAGGAAAGGATCTATCTTTTATTGTCTACATAGATGCAGATTGGGTAGGTTGTATTGATGATCGACGAAGCACAAGTGGAGTAGAGTTCTACTTGGGTGAGTGTTTAGTATCATGGCTAAGAAAGAAACAATCATCTATATCTCTATCTATAGCCGAGGTAGAGTATATTGCAGCAACATGTTGTACATAGGTTCTTTGGATGAAACAAACTTTGACAGATATACAGGTTGAGTATGATGAGCCCATTCCAATCTATTGTGATAATACAAGAGCCATCAATATCTCAAAAAACTTGGTGATGCACTCCAAGATGAAGCACATTCCAATCAAGTATCACTTTCTATAGGAACAGGTTGCAGAGAAGAACATCAAAGTTGAATATGTGGGGAAAAAAGAACAAGTGGCATACATCTTTACAAAACCGCTTCCACGGGAAGCCCTTGAGTATATTCGCCATAGACTAGGAGTAATTTCTACTCCAAAATGAATGCTTTTGAATGCTTATCTTATATGTCTTAGATGTACATGATGAAGCACCATAAATAGGATAAAAGGGGAGAGATTTATAAGATGAAAAGGTAAATCCTTGGAGAGAGAGCATAGAGTCATGTTTCCAAGGGGAGTGATTGTCACAAGGGAAGAATGAGCGTTATGAATTCACAATGATACTCTTTGTCAAAGGGGGAGATATTATTCATATGAAGGGAAAGACAGTAATCAGAGGATTATAAACACAAAGAAAAATCAAAGGCACGTAAACAGGGGGAGCATCCCCAAGGAGAATTCAGTCAGGGGGATCATCCTCAAAGGGAGATACCCTTTGCCATTGATGTCAAAGGGGGGGAGATAGAAACATTTATAAATATTATAAACATAAATGTTATCATGACTAAGTGTTACGATCAATGCTGGTGTTGCCATCAATGCCAAAGGGGGATATTGTCAGACAGTTGGCTTAGGTTGATGGATAGTTGGTATGGATTTTTGGTTTTCATTGATGTCAAATATTGGAGAGTGATATTATAGATTGATTTCAACCCTTAGTGATTGATGTCAACCCTTGGAGAAAGTTCGGTAGTGAATTTTGGTAGCACAAAGGTTTGGGTAATGGACCCAAGGTTGTTTCATGTATACTGGTATGTGTTTTAATATATTTGAAGGTAAGTGTTGTGCCTCTTTTGTCACCTTAGTGAGCAAAATAGAGGTTCTTGCAAGCTCAGTTGGGTCTGCTGAGCAAGACAGATGCAAGGAAAAGAGTTACGGAAAGAAATAAAAAACTACAATTAAGAATTAAACTAAGAAATGCAATAACAACTAAATTCATGAGCATAGGGACATAGAAACAAAAAGAACCATAAGACCCATGCCACCAATGTTGAGGCTGATCTATTAGTGAAACAATACACCAATAAGAAAGGGGATTGTGAGTCCCTTCTTCCTCCAAGGGAAGGCTCTTGGACCCCCACTAGCTAGCTCTTCTTACAACAAAGAAAAATGGAAAATGATGAAAGAACTCTTTACAAATCCACTCAATGGGTGAGATGGATTGTCCAATGCAATGGTGCAAATATGCTCTTGACAAGGATGGAGTCCTCAAGAGAATAGAGGCAGCATAAAATTACTTTGAATTCCTTGAAAAATGAGGTGCATCCATGGCCTTTTTATAGCATTCCTTTGAGCTATTGTTTAACTGCTTTGTAGTGTGAAAAGAGGCTAATTAGGGCATTCCTAGGTCTTTGACTAGCCATCCAATTGGATCCAGTCTAGATTTGAGGGTCAAATCGGCTTGGGAGCTGAACCATAAGTGGGTGGGAGGCCGACCACTCTCATAAATGCGCCATTTAGCAGGTGCGTGGCTTTTTGCGATAACAGTTGCACATCATGCGCATGCGCGTGAATTCTACATTCTTGTTTCGCGCATGTGTGCGCGCACCCAATGTTTGCACAACGCTCTTCAATTTTTCACTACTTTGTATAGTTTTTGATCCTTTTATGAATGATTTGGTATTAATTCAGGTCCATGGATGACTTCATCACTGTTTGATGATGCTGAGTTCTTGTAACCACGTGCGGACGAAATTTCAGTGATAACAGATGCCCCCTGATGGATGAAGTTAGGAGCATACGTATAACCAAAATCCATCAATGTTTCTTCTACTAAGAATGTTGTTGTAAGAGAGAGAAATAGTGGGATCGTCTAGAGCGATCCGTTGGAGGGAAAAAGGAACCGGTGGGACCCAACCTTCCATGAGGTGTGAAAAATAGAAAACTGTGTACAAACGAGGCAGGCATGCCCCATGCTCGTGTCATGTAACTCTGAAAAAAGATGACTAAAGTGTTGGTGTAGACAACTGCAGCACCCTCGGGGGTGGTCGTGATAAAGGCAGAAGACAATTCTGCAGATGAACATACTCTGACTATTAGGTAGTGATCGCGGTAATAAGTATCACTGACTATGTGGGCATTGATATCCCATCCAAGTTCAGAGGTCTTCGGCAAATGAAAGAACTAACTACAATAGTCGCAAAGTAAGACCCACCGTAACATGAGAAAGTATTGGCGTCGAATGTTATGGGGGTCAACGACAACAGGGAGTAATGGTGTTTCACCCTATGCCATCCGAGATCTCTCATTGAGTGGATAATGAGAATCAAGATACTGTCGCCCTTCTGGAAAACTGCGTTGATGTCGAAAAAAAGGGGGACGCAACTCCCAGAAGAAAATGGCTTCGTGAAATCTACTAGGTGAGGTGAGGAAGTGGAGGAGGTACATGGATGAAGTCAAGATGTGGGAAGACTCAAGACTGCCCTTGGTTGGAGTATGTGTGAGATAAAAAGTGGTCGCAACCATTCAATGAGGTCGAGTGTCAAGGGGACGTCACGACCAGGGACAAGTTGTGCCAGAGGCAAGACAAGGTGAACAAATTTAGAGGGCAGAGGTAAGTGGCCTGTGGGGTACTCTAAAGATATGGACGATGCCAGTAAGGGTGGATGAAAAGTAGTGCTCCAACCAAGGGTGACATGGGTTGCGGTTGGCCAAAAAAGGAAAGTAGGTCACCCAAAGGTGACGACAAAAAGGTAATGTAATGACTGGAAATAAAGGCGTTTGTACAATAAATAACGAATAATTGGGGAGAAGTGTACAAATACAGAAATGGGTGCCCCAGTGTGATATGGGTGGCCTGTGTAGGGCATAATTTGCTCGGAGAATTGATGAAGGGTGGGGGCCCCATTGGTGAGTTTCTGTATGAGGTAGGTGAAATGAAGGCAGATTTGCAGATGGGCAAACTGATTGTGGATGAAATGGAGGGTTCATGATATTGTGAAGGTGCAGTCAAAAATAGAACCATGAAGAGATAATCTGGGAGTCTGTGTGGGAAAGCTAGCAAAATGAGGAGAAGGAGTATGCGGTTGATTCGCAACATGATGCAAGATTATCTAGACTCCCATCCCTAAAGGGTTTTGAAAAACAACATGAGTGTTAGAAGTGTCAAAAGGTGTTATGAATGGGACAACTCATGTGGGTAAGAATGCTACCGGGTGATAGTACCGAAGATGCAAATGGAGGTGTGGGTACTGCAGAGCCAGGAATGGGGATCCTAGAGGCAAATGTCAGAGGGTGTGACTGGAAATGTAAGTGTGATACAAAGGGAAAGACTACATGCCAGTGCTGAGTATATACCTGAAGGGGTTATGCCGATGTATGATGATCAAGTACATGCACACATGAAAACCAAATACCCGACGTGAACAATATCTGAAGAGAATCGAAGATATGAGCATGTATTTGATAAGCATGAATATGCGCATGCGTACCTGATCAGGGTATGAAAAAATGGCGTCCCGGGGGCTCAGGATGAAAAGAGGCCCAAGGAATGTTGTGATGTAGATGATGGGATTTTGATCCTATGGCTGAAGACAGGTCGAGAAATGGACACCGTGGGCTCCCATAATGGTGACTGGAAGTTTGGAAAAAAGGCCTATATATAGTTGTAGGGCCCACATTGCCACCTCATTTGTACTTGCTACTATAGTGATTAGACGAGAAGCATTCAGAGGAGATTGTGAGATTCGGGGAGGACGAGGCATCCGATTGAGGACTCGCGAGTATCAGGTTAGTGGTATAATCATCCTGCATAGAATTAGGATTTCATTTTTTGGGCAGGGGCTGTACGGAGGGTCGTACAGAGGTGTTTAGGGGGTATGGGCCCCACATGCATAGGCGATCCAGTAATAGTCGCACACACATGTGTGCCTGTCCACCGGATAGTCACGCATGGGAGCACGATTAAGGGAATTATGGGCATGGATGATGGGCGCGCCTGTCAGCTGAACAGGCGCACATGTGTGCGCCCCTGTCAGTTGAACAAGCGCACACCTGTGCGTGCTTGTAGATTGAACAGGTGTGCTTGAGAGCATGCATGTGTAGTGAAAAGGTGCGCACTCATGTGTGCCTATGTAGTGAACAGGTGCGCATATGCGCGCGCCTGTGGGGTGTACAGGCGTGCATGTGTGTGCGCGTCTGGGTGAAAAAACCACGCCGTGGAGGCAAGGTTGACGGGTATAAAACGTGTCTTTTTGATGTTTTTGATTGTCCATGTGGGTGACTTGGGACAATTTTGTGTTGTGAAGGTGAGATGTGTGCACGATGCCGGCTAGTTGGCGAGAGCGGGATTGGTCTCAACTATGAGACGCCGTGGCTATTGAGGAGCTAGGTGTACGTGCGACTTTGGCAGCTTGTGGGCTGCTGAAGTTATTTGAGTGCCCCTTGATACAGGTGCAGGAGTATCTCCTGCAGTTTCTTATCCGGATGTGGAGTCCGGACCTGCACTACTTCATAGTGTGGGGAGAGAAGATTCCCTTCACTATGGTGGAGGACATATATTTTCTGACTAGGCTCCCATTTCGGGGAACACCCTTACTGGTAGAGCCGGTGCTTCCGAGGGATACACTGCTCGCGACAGTGGGTCGGAGATATTGTTCGAGGCAAAACTATATGTCTGGCACAGTGGTGAGCATCGAGGCGATGGATTCCCTAGCACATCATTGCATAGCAGTGATGATTGTGAGAGTGTATGGTTCACTGGCGATGCAACGGATCAACGGTGGCTAGCTGATGGTGATGGAGAGAGTGTTGGCCGACGAGCAGTTCGCCTGGGGGCTTACGTTGCATGCGAGGATGGTGGGGTAGTTGGACCACTGTTGGTCCACGGATACGGGGGAGTTTGCCTTCGGGTCCATCCTGGTGGCCTGGTTTCTTGAGAGGGTGCCGATGTTGCGCCCTAGGATTCTATTGGGTGCACCGGGGGCGCGAGAGCTGCGACTGAGGCAGTGGTCGACTGTGTTTCTTTGCCATGGTGGTGGCGAAGGTGGCCACGTCTTCACTACAGAGGAAGAACAGGTATGGTGGCAGATGCCGCAGGTGATACTATGGTACCCCTATGCCGGGGTTGACTTCCAGGATGATACAGGCATGGTGCTACCTCCAGGGGAGGTGTTTGACCACCGAGGTATGTTGATTGATGATGTTGATATGTATGTTTTTGTGTTTTTTGAGATAGCATGCCTTATGTATATGATATAGATGCTGATACTATCTATTGTTTGTTTGCATGTGCAGATGTGGCACCTCACGTGCGCGAGGTGGAGTTGCAGAGAGCGTCGACTCATTAGGAGTCGGAGAGACTGCCGCGGGGAGAGATACATCGGCATGAGGATACCGTGGTGCAACCAACTGAGCCAGAGAGGGTTGCGAGGAGACACAGGTTTGATGAACCTGGTGTTGGGCCATCACACGCTCCTCCGGCATCTGTCGGAGTGGATTATGAGGACATACACCGTCGTCTGGAGGTAGTGTTACAGAATTTTCCTGAGGGCATATGGTCTTGCATCCAGGATGAGTCTTTCCTAGAGCAGTGTGTGGGGGTGCTGCCTCCATGGCAGGCCATAGTATGACGAGTAGCAGTGGCTGTTGCGATGACGACCAGACAATTGCCGCTGGGGCAGGAGGGGCCGGTAGGCGGTGGTCCACCACCACTTGGGGCAGGTGGTGGTGGGTCGCCACCGCCTGAGGGAGGAGCATGCGATGGTTCTCTAGAGGCATCGTGAGTGGTGCTCTGATGCATTTGATGTATATATATTTTTTGTATATAGGCTGGTGAGCCCATTTTGTACCAAGGTGCTTCATTGGCCTACAGATAGTTGTATTTTTGTATGTAAACAGTTGGATGACACTGTGGACTTTTTGATATATACATGAGTATACATTTTTGAGATCTATGTGGTGTTTACATGTGTTTGTTAATGTATTGATGATGTATAACCTATATATGTGATGACAGTTTGTGTTATATGTTTATGTATGTGTAGAGGTAGCTTGATGTGATAGATGCCAGTCTAACACAATATTAGCTAGGTTATCAGTAATTTGATTCAATTGTCTTGGAATATGTGTAAATGTAATGGAATCAAAATGTCGAGATAAAAGTCTAACCTGCAGTTATTTGCAAAAGAGGTAAGGATCACAGACGCGGTACACATTGTTGAGATAGTGTACGACTAGTTCAGAGACGAGGAAGACGCTAAAGTGACGAATACGATGATGTTAGGCATCGGCCAGGAGGCTAATGACGGTGGTGTATTCAGCTTGGTTGTTGGTTGTTGAACCCAAACATATGCCGCTCGAATGGAGCATTTCGTGTGAGGGGGTGTAGAGAGCCCAAGTAGCCGAAGTGAGATTCTGCGTCCAATGGATGGCACTGTCGGTGTAACCGATGTGGTAGGATGGTGGAGGAAGAATCT
Organism: Picea engelmannii; assembly: GCA_009831015.1. Lineage (NCBI taxonomy): Eukaryota > Viridiplantae > Streptophyta > Pinopsida > Pinales > Pinaceae > Picea > Picea engelmannii. The sequence continues at coordinate 42,997 of ML781721.1, forward strand.
GTCAATAGCACAAAGGATAGTTTAGACATAAGGGAGGGAAAAAAGATTAAAAATGCTATAAAAGAAAATAACCTAAAGTAGACTGACTACGTTTAAGCGTAAAATTTTTTGAGATACAACCCGTTGACGGGTTCTTTGAGAGAGAGGCCTTTGGGGGAGGCTAGGATGTATGCGCCTTTGGTGAGGCAATGTTGGATAATGTATGGGCCATGCCAGAGTGACTCGAATTTACCATGGCCAAAGGTATCATGAGCGATATCGTAAGCCAGGACGAGGTCGCCTTCGCAAAATGAGCGAAGGTTGACATGGTGATCAAAGGTAGCCTTGGATTGTTTTTTAGCTACCTCATTGTTCTGTAAGGAAGATCGACGATCTTCATCCAGAGACTCCAAGTTCAGCAAGCGCTACTCCATTGGAGCAGTGTCGGGTAATAGCTCAATTGCGGTGCGTAAGGTGGGAATTTCGCACTCGATGGGAAGAGTGGACTCAACCCCATGGAATAAATGAAATGGTGTAAAACCAGTAGCTATTTTCACAGCCATTCAGTAAGCCCATAGCATAGAAAATAACATATGATGCCAATTGGTTTTATGTTTATTAACCGTGCACTGTAACGTGGTCTTGAGGACTTTGTTAACTGCTTCGACCTATCTGTTAGACTGATGGTAATATGGTGAGGCAAACTTGTGAGAGAATCCTAACTGAGATGAGAGTTCGAAGAAGATCTCATTCTCGAAGTGTCTCCCATGATCAAAAACGAGTTGGAGGGGTACTCCAAAGTGGGATATGACGTGGTTAAAGAAAAAATCCATTGCAGTGTCAGCGATGTTGTTAAAGGTGGGCATAGCTTCTTCCCATTTGGTGAAGTAATCAATGGTGACAATGATGTATTTGTGACCATTGCTGGAGGGGGGATTACAAGTCATGAAGTTGATGCCCCATTTACAAAAGGGGTCGGCAGTAATGACAGGGTGAAGGAGAGTGGGGGAAGCGCGGGATTTATTGGCATAGAGCTGACATTGATCACATCATTTCACGGCATGAATGCAATCATGAAAAAAGGTAGGCCAAAAGTAACTGGCTCCGATAATATTTTGAGCAGTGGATATGCCCAAAAGATGGCCCCCACATGCGCCGTTGTGGCAGTCGTTTAAGACTCTATCGACCTCGTCAATACTCAGGAATCGACGAAGAATGGTGTCGACGCCCTGCCGGTATAGGATGTCTCCGATGAGGAGGTAGCAGGGGTCTTGATGGCGAATATGATGACGATCATCTCGTGAAAGGTGGTTACTGAACTTTTGAGTGAGGAGATAGACGAGGAGGTCTCTGTACCAAGGATCATCCAAAGTGATGTAAAAGAGATGTTCGTCAAGAAGGTTAGTGTTGACGGGGGCACTAGTCATGTCAGAGGGGAGGGTCGTGACAAGTTTGGCAAGAATGAGGGCCTTCTTACTCTTAAGTGTTGAGAACTCGAGGTCGTACTCCTAAAGGTTAGGAGGCATGGAGGCTTCCTGTGGAGAGAAGAGTGCACAATGGTGTAGCGCATCCCAGGTGAGGTAGGGGTGGTTGAACTCTTCGAGTATTTCTTCGTCGCATTGGAAGTGATGGGAATACAAGGGGTCATGAGGAGTGATATCAGGGACAGTTTTCGTGTGGTTTCCCCTTGGTGAAGAAGCAGGGGGAACAATGTTAGGAGATGGTGAGGGTTCACTCGACATAAACCATATTTTGAAGTACTGAGGGGTACCCATGGTGGTTGGGTGTAGAATGTCCATAGGGGAATGAGTGGGAGAGTTGGGGGGGTTGGGGGGTGAATCCTCAGATAAGTCATCTGAGAACCATGGAGGCGTTGGGAGGGCCTCGGGTTTGGGAGAAATGACATGAAAATATGCTAGTGACGAGGTAATGTCACTTATCGTCTCTACGGGCCGTTGAAGTAGGGTCAATTGGCATTGCCTGTATTCAAGGATCATAGGACACTGGTATGTAAAATGAGCTAATGAATCGCAGAGAGAGAAAGGGAGTCTCATACGTTCATTGACTTAAGTGGTGACATACCGGATGTCAGTGATATTGGTGGAGGAGGACGTAGCAAGACTGGGGTTTCTTTGGAAGTTCTGGCGTATTGAGGCTAATGTCTACCGAAAGCGTGGCAGTACTGGGCAATGGTGGGTATAATGGCCATATTCTGAACATATAGCACAAGCGTATTTGGTCCGCAATCATTTACTACTGGAAGGGGGGGTGGTAATGGCGGGACTAGCTGTAGTGGCGAGTGTTGGGGGAGTTTGATTGATTGGAATCAAATTCCGTAATTCTGGTAAAGATGGGCAGTTGTTGGTTTGGTGTCCCTCTTTCTCACATAGTGTGCAAGGTGGTGGGATGCATGGAGGAAGTGGATTTATGGGCTCCTTCCTTCTTCTTTCTCCTGCCCCCATTTGTAGCATGGGGGTTAGTGAGTGGGGGTGTGGTGGGGGTAAGTATGGGAATCATCATGGGGATTCCTTCTTTTTTGGGGGGAAGGGATGGTCGAGGGACCATCTCTGGTGGGTGTAAATACCAAACTGGGATTGCTAACACCATATTAGGTAGTGTGAGTGTTGTGGCTACTTGAAAAGCTTCAATACCTGGTGGAGGGTAAAAGAAGGGAATTTGAGTGATGGCTTGGGGAACTGTCTCCCAAACTGGGATATGTCCTTGGGGAGAGGTGGAATTGTGGACTGGTGGGGTTGATGAGTGTGCAGGAGGTTCTTGAGGGGGGGGCTCTGTGACGAGTGGGACATCAGATATGATAGAAGCCTCTATAGGAGGAAGGGTATCCTCTGTGTGAGTTCTGTTAGATGATATGACCCATACTTGATTGGAAGGATGAAGGAGTGGTGGTGCTCCATGGTACATTCCTAACAAGGATGGATCTTTAAAAATCCTAGGACCCATCTCGATGAGTGGATATGCATCGTGGCTTGTGTAGATGAGAGGAAGAATGTTATCGATGTTGGCAGATGGATTAGGCTCATAATGTGAGACTTGGTCAATAGTAACGATCTTCCCATTGTGAGGGAACATCATTGTCCGAAAGATGGAAGAGGCCACTGCCTTCATAGCGTACATGTAGCTACGACCAAGCAGGATATTATAATAGAGTGGGGCATCGATAACTTCGATATCAATGACAATAGTCTTGCCCCCGAGTTTGACGGGGACATTTTGGAAGACCCCTTCAGGAGACGATGGTCGTCCATCATAAGCACGTAATGTGATGGAAGAGGGTATGAGTTCCGGGGAACCAAGTTTCTGCCATACCATTTTGGACATAATTCATGTAGATGCACCTTCATCGATGATACACCGATGAACTGTGATGTTCCATATTTTTATTGGTATTTGAAAAGAGATTAAGGCCAGAAGATGAGGTTCTCTACTGTCAATATCAAAGGTAATGAGTCGGGTATCTACGGGGTCGATTGCCCCCAAGGCGGAAAGTAAGGATTTCCACTGAGTAGGAAAAGTCTGGAGGACCTCCAATACTGACATGACAACCGAGGATTGTGCTAAATCATCTACCAAACTATAGTTATGAGCTGCCCTAGCCTGTGGGTTGTGGACATTCCTACGCAATGGGATGTGAGGGATGAGAAGAGGTGGTTCGGCGGAAGGGCGAGGAATCACCAACAGGGGTCCCGCCGGTGTAGGGTTTGTCTATGGAGGGATGGGAGGAGATTCAGCGGGTGTATGATACTGACGATTACGTGTTTTCATAAGGATTTCTTCCTCACTAGTGAGGAGAATTATGTGATATGCTGGATTGTTGGGGTTGAGGTATTGTCCCATCTGAGGTGGGGGATGTTGTGTGTCCTGTTGGGTGTTTATAACACCTTGATGTGGAATAGGATTTTGTAGCATGGCGGGAGAGGGTTTTTACACGTATTGTTGTGGTGTCTGCTGAGGGGCAGGTGGTGTTGGAGAATGGGGAAGACTACCAGAGTCTTTCAACCATTTGAAATCAGCGATCTGGGGGCAATGATGAGTGTAATGGCCGAACTCACCACAAAGGGCACAAGGGAAGATGGTTTTAACATTATTGTTATTTCTCCCTTGGCGTTTATTATTATTTCCCTTGGGGGTTTTGGTTCCCTTGGTTCTGGTTTCCCCCAGTGGATTGGTGTTGTGGGGGTTGATTCCCGCCTTGAACTAGGTTGTTGTTATTCTTGTTCTGTCCTTTCTTCTTGGTATTGTTTGATGGATGGGTTGGATTGGTTGTATTCAACTATTCAAAATTTTGGTATTTCTGAACGGTAGAGGGTTGAACAAAATTCACCCCCACATGAGGATGTGGGGGAGATATGGGTTGTGGGGGACCAGAAAATGGGAAGTATGGATTCTATGGTGGTAATGATCCATAAGGTACATAGGAAGGCATAGTGCTTTCGCTAGTACTATAAGATGAGGTAGAGGGGGTACCAAAGTTTGTTTGAATAGGTGGATGTATGGGGGGTGCTGGCGGTGGTCCACTAATGGGTGGAGTTATAGCAACAGGGTATGGTTGTTGATAAGGGGGTGGGGGGTAATAAGGAGTGCCCCCATATGCCAATGGGTATTGAGGTGTTCCATACATTGGTGGTGGCTGGGGTTGTGGATTGTGGTGAGTGGTGGCACCAATCAGTCCGTCTACTGAGTGAGACATCCTAGGTTTGTCTTGGCCAAATGGCACAGGTTTTGGAAGATCAGGAAGTACAGTGTATAAGTACCATGACTGTGCATAGCTGAGGTCATACTGTTGGGCCTTACTGATGGCTTCCTCTTCATATTGAGGGAAGGTGGAAGCTACATCCTTACCAAGGAGAGAGACAAGTGATGTAAGAAACCAGTCGAGACACTGTTGCTTGGTGGTTTCTACTTTGCACAAACTACGTCGCCTACGCCAGTCGTGAATGTGGTCAGTGATATGTGTGGCTGAGGTTTGTTTGAAATTAGAAAGTAGTTCTATACCATTGTCGTGGAGGATGGGTAATTGGAATAAGGTCAAGAAGGCTTTGGCCAATGACTCAAAAGTTGCGTGGGACCTTGATTTTTCTTCTACATACCATTTGGCCAATGGGTCAGAGAGTCTGCGTTGAAATAATCACATTCTGATGGAATCATCCATAATGCTATTGGAGGAGAACCATAGGTGAAAGGTCATGACATGGTTGGCAGGGTCATCACCTGCCTTTCCTTAAAACTTTTGTATGTACGAAGGTAGTTTGGTGGGAATTGCAGGCCATGTGGGATCATGCAATATAGGATCATTGGTGAGTTTGCTGACATCCAGTATGTTGAGAGAGGCCAAATATGGCATCTGTAGTGGGGGGGGGAAGGATTAGCTCCGACCATGGTGTGTTGTGAACCCGACCCTTGAGGGGGGCTAGGTGGGTTGGTGCTTCCTCCTTGAGAGGAAGTGGGTCCCCCACTTCCATGTAATGGAGAGTGAGTGAACGGATGACCTTGGGAAGTGGACCCAAGTAATGTAGAACCAAGCAAAGATGATCCTAAAACAGTAGCACTCATAGGAGTGTGTGAAGGAGGTGTCGATGAGTGGGCAAGACCAGACACTCCCCCTAAGAAAGGAGGGAGGTTTAGCAAGTGTCGTGAACAATGGGGGTTCTGTGGTTCCCCTATGATGTTCGACTAGCTGCGTGAATGTGTGCAAAGAGTGGTGAGAGTAATATAGAAACAAGAGCCTTTGCGTTTGAATGTTTACACAATATATATATCCAAATCAAACTGTAATTAGATGTGCATCATACATAAAATGTTTTGAAAAAGAAGCATATATGTGAGTAAGTGGGTTTTGTCTACGTGGGGAATCAAAAGAAAGAAAATGATGGTGTCCTAGAAGATGTAACATCCTTCCTCTCAAATAGCACTGGACCTTCCAATAGTACTCAACAGTGGGGTCTGAAGTCACTAGAAGAGAAACTAGTGAAGGATTAAATAATTGGTTATAATGAGGGCTAAAGGGGGCATATCCCGAAAGAGATGGCAATGTTTCCCAATAGCCACACAAAATCAAATCAAGGTGCAATTGCAGCCCACAATTTCCACCTGGGTAGATATCCTAAAGTTGGTCACTAGGTACCTCGGTCAAAGTGCAACATTTAGATTTTCGGCCTAAGAAATGGGTCACAGGCTGGATCCCATCCAAGAGGTGGGTGCCTCAAGAGGGGACACACAGAACAACCATACCTCGGCCTTCAACCCTTCACAGGTATCTCCTTGCCTTATGGTATTAGGAACACTTTACTTGGAGGATTTTCAGTTCCCTATTTTACAACTTCTATGGTTTTGACAATGTGAGAACCAGATAACGGGGAGTTATTTGGATGCCTATCCCTGAAATTATACATAGACTAAAAAAATTCTTTTGGCACCTCCAGTGGAGGAAAACTTAGTGAGTTTTTAGAAATATTTTATATGTAGTTGTTTTGGGAGGTTGGGAGTGCAAACCAACCTCGTCGACTTAAAATGGGAGTGGATAGTTTCGTCAAGAAAAGGGTGGGGTATTTTCGGAATCCCTTTGGAGGAAACTTACTTTGACCTGCACGTTTCAAGAAGAAGCTATGTGAGTGATAAGTGACTTTTGTGTGTGAGTGAAAGTGTGCCAATTTTTTAGTGAATTAGATGTCACCTTGCTGCATGTGGACTTCGCTTGGTCCTTACAAGTGTTTGATTACCTAATTAACTAAGTGCCTTTGGTACAACCTTGCATAATTCAAAAGTCCCTAGGAAGCTATCATGTGGACATGTGGGTCCGTTATTATCCCTTTAACTCCCTATTGTGATGTACTCTAAGAAAAGATTTGAAACTATCCTAGATTGATCATGTGGGCATGTATGGGTCCATTACAAAACCTTTAAACTTCCCTAGTGATTTGATCTAAGAAAGAAAAATTCAAACACTATCCTATCTTTGTAGCATGTGGGCATGTATGGGCCCATTACAATATTAAGATGTGTTTGAAAAATTAAACTAAGATGAGTCCCAAGAAGGGTTGTTGTCCTCTCCTAAAGGTTTTAATGTTCTTAAGGGAGATGAAATCATTTCACAATCTTTTTCTGATTCTCAAGATCGCTTGGAGGCACGAGAGAAGAGCATACTAAGCGATTGTTATTCAACTTCTAGTCCCAATGCAAGTTAAATGTGGTTAAAAATGATTTCCAACTTATCTTGTGAGTCAAAACAAGCCATCCATGTGGCAAAAAGCAAAGAAGCGAAATTGATTTTATCCTCCTAAGTGCCTATGTGTTTTTGACTAACCCCTTTATATGATGAGGGGACTAAGTGTGGTGCATCTTTAAAACATGCTTGAAATCATTTTTAAGAAGGCAAATGGCCTTCCCCACATCTCAACAACTTCACAATATGAATTTTTGCACAGGTGCACGGGTCTCAGTGGAGACAGAGCCGCACATAGCGCATGCGCGCGAACAGATACAAGTCAACAGGCGCATGTGCGCAGAACAGAACTGTGAATCAGGTGCATGTGTGCACGATGCGCGTATGTGGGCCTAAAACCCCATGCATATATGACATAGGACCAAGAATGAAAAATCCGAATGGATTTCTCTCAATTCAACTTGGAATTGGCTAGTTGGCAGGTTGGCTTAGGCCGGTTAGTGCACCTGCAAGTTAAACAAACTAAAAGAAGAGCAAGAAAAACCCAAATGGGGTAGGAAATTGATACCTTTCCCCAGTGGAGTCACCAATCTGTTGCACCTCTTTCATCACCTTAGTGAGAAAAATAGAGGTGATTGCAAGCTCAGTTGGGTCTGTTGAGCAGGATAGCTGTAAGGAAAAGAGTTAGGGAAAGAAATAAAAAACTACAATTAATAATTAAACTAAGAAATGCAATAACAACTAAATTCATGAGCATAGGGACATAGAAACAAAGAGAACCATAAGACCCATGTCACCAATGTTGAGGTTGATCTATTAGTGAAACAATACACCAAGACGAAAGGGGACTATGAGTCCCTTCTTCCTCCAAGGGAGGGCTGTTGGACCCCCACTAGCTAGCTCTTCTTACAACAAAGAAAAATGGAAAATGATGAAATAACTCTTTACAAATCCACTCAATGGGTGAGATGGATTTTCCAATGGAATGATGCAAATATGCTCTTGACAAGGATGGAGTCCTCAAGAGAATAGAGGCAGCATAACATTACTTTGAATTCCTTGAAAAATGAGGTGCATCCATGGCCTTTTTATAGCATTCCTTTGAGATATTGTTTAACTACTTTGTAGTGTGAATTGAGGCTAATTAGGGCATTCCTAGGTCTTTGACCAGCCATCTAGTCGGATCCAGTCCAGATTTGAAGGTCAAATCGGCTTGGGAGGTGAACCATAAGTCGGTGGGAGGCTGACCACTCTCATAAATGTGTTGTTTAGCAGGTGCGTGACTTTTTGAGATAAGAGTCGCACATCATGCACATGCGTGCAAATTCTGCGTTCATGTTCCGCGCATGTGCGTGTGCGCCCAATGTCTACACAACGCTCTTCAAATTTTCACTACTTTGTATATTTTTGGACCCTTTTATGAATGCTTTGGTATTAATTCAGGTCCATGCATGACTTCATCACGGTTTGACGATGCTGAGTTCTTGTAACCATGTGCGGATGAAATTTCAGTGATAACAGTAAGACTATTCTATATGGATAGTGCATGTCATTCCATTTTTGGTGGTATGTGGAACGTCACATAACTCCTCACGGTTAGAGAGTTATGGCCATTAAAATTTTGAGAACCCAGGTTTGGGTAATTGAACCAAGTTTTTTTTATGGATAATGGTATGAGTTTTGATATATTTGAATTCAATACTATTCTATATGGATATTACATATCATGCTATTTTTGGTGGTATGTGGAACGTCACATAAATCCTCATGGTTTGAGAGTTACGACCTTATGAAGTTGGAGGACCCTCATATGTTGGCTTGAATCCCCAAAAGGTCTAAGAAGTTAAAGAGCTTTCAAAGAAGAAATTATTATTTAAATGATATAGTAAAGTGACAAAGTCAATAAGGATTATTTAAATAATAAATCAAAGACGATTATTTAAATGATAAAGTGAGGTGACAAAGTCAAGGAGGAATATTTAAATGATAAAGTAATGGAGAACTTTCTAATTATGGAAAGTGGTTAACCCTAAAAATGAGGAAAATAGGTTAAGTGACCTATAAATGGGTTAAGTGACCTATAAATAGTTTAAGTGACCTAGAAATGGGTTAAGTGACCTAGAAGATGGAGAGTATAAATAAGAGGCAACGATATCTCATTTTACATCACACTTGAGCATATTGAATATCTATAGGTGATTGAGGTAACCAAAGGATATATAAGCCAAATTTCAGAGGGAAGGTGAAGAAAAGAAGGTCGAAATTCAAGCGAGGATAAATTCTTTTGATGGTGCTTTCTAAGGTATGTTATTTACAGGTCATCTAACCATGTTCGCAATAAAAGTCTTCTAGAATGATTCTGACCGTGCAATTGATATGAATATACAATTATCTATGGTAAAACAAATCATCTTGTGGGTCATTGTAATTTTTTATTTACACGCCGTGGAAAATAGGGTTTGTGGCTAGTTCTGAAACTAGCCTAAAACAAGTGTTTTGGGTAAAAATGTCATAACTTATTAATAAAAGATCCCAATTAAGAAAGACCAAATGTGTTGGTTAGAGTACAGTCTATAGTATGCTGTGTAACATTTTCATATCGATTCAACAAATATTACGTGCGGGGAACGGCCTAGACGGTCGCTCTCTAGAATAAGCCAGAATTCAACAAGGTATGCCATTTTTTTTGTAAGTCCTTTTATGATAGGTTCCAAGTAGTTACACCTGGAGGAATTGCATAAAAAACACTGAAAAACATTTTGTATCAGTTTCATATCATTATTCATTACATGTACATAGTTATTATTATTTCAATTTAGGGTTGTTGACTAATCCAAAACTAGTCATGTGAGACTAAAGAAAAGTTTGATGAAAATTCTAGTATCTTGTTATTAAAGTTAAGGAAGGTTTGCATGTATGTGATCATATACACCAGGTCTATTACATAGTTACAAATCATATTTGGATGATGAAATTGATGAGGGATTTTGGTTAAGGTACATGCTGGGTACATGGTTGAGACAAGTAGTTGATGAGTTGGCACATACAACAGTTGTATAGTTGATGATGTTGGTACATATTGATGAGTCATAGTTGATGAGTAGTTGATACATGATCATAGTTGATGAGTAGTTGATACATAGTTGATACATGAGTCATAGTTGTTAGTATTTAGTAGTTGATGAGTAATTAGAAGTTGGTTGAAGGCACTTGTTAGTAGTATTGTTGACACATGGTTTATGGATGATGTAGCATACTTGTATTATTAGAAGCACATATTGATCTTGGTAATGATTATGAGTTGTTGTGTTATGCTTAGTTGATGCACATCTTTGAAATTTGTCTTGGTGATTGATATTGGTGAGTAGATGTGATTTGATTGATAATATTGATGAGACAGGTTGTTGTGATAGGTTGTTTGGACAAGTTGTTGTGACAGGTTGTTGTGACAGGCTATTTGTATAGTTTTCGTGCATGATTGATGCACTTGTTCATGTTATAGGTTGAGGTATAGGTTGGTGCATGGTCGATGCACTTGTTTATGGAACATGTTGATTACAGGTTGTTTGGTACAAGTTGGTGCATGGTTGATGCACTTGTTTATGGTACAGGTTGATTACAGGTTGAGGTACATGTTGATGCATGGTTGATGCATGGTTCAAGTTATTGGTACATGTTATTTGGTGCTGGTTGATTTGTACAGTTTTACAACAGTATATCTCACAGTGATATTGTGAAAGTGGTTCCATCGTTCTACTTATACATCAGGGTGGTTGGATGGGGCAAGGACAGGTGGTTGTAGCCGGAGAACATACGGGGTTGTAGCCTCCTTCTGGTTGTAGCCAGAGAACTGGGGAGTTGGAGCTTCCCTCAGTTTGTAGCCTGAGAAAATAGGGGGTTGGAGCCTCCTTCCAGTTGTAGCTAGAAAACAAAGGAAGTTGGTGCTTCCAATGAATGTAATTCTTCAATACATATAAGAAATATCATTATGTTGTTTTCTCCTGCTTTGGGTTTCCACGTAAAACACTGGTGTACTATGTATGTGTATTATTGTTCATTTGTTCATTTCTTATTTACTCTACAGTTATTAGATGATAATGATACATTGATATAACACTTCGATTATATGGTTTAAAAGGATCAAAATTCTCTAGTATCGATTCACCCCCCCTCTCAGTAATCCAACAATTATAGGGTATTATAGTTAGCCCTCCTTTATCTAAGTTATATGGAATTATTATAGATAATAATATTATCACATGGTTAGAAAGATGAATAAAGGAAAATATGGTTTTAGAAGATATTGTTCAACCATAGACCACGTATTTACTTGTAGTATTATCACAAATGAATGCTAAAATAATAAAACTAAAATTTCTTGTTGCTCCGTTGACCTTAGGAAAGCATTTCACATGATGCCTATAAATAACGTTTGGAATAAATTAAAAGAGTTGGAGATTTATTTTGAGTTGAAATAAACTGCAAGAAGGTTGTATGGAAATTTTATTTATAAGTTTCAAAAGACTAAGGGTTGCTTAGAATATATTAATTGTAATATAAGGGTTAAGCAAGGTTGTCCACTATCCCCGATGTTTTTTTATCTTTTACATTAACAAGTCAAAGGCATGTTTAGAAGAAGCATGTTATGTTAGCACTGCTTTTGTTGGAATAGTGATCATCATTCTTATTTACACTGAGAATAGAATTCTTATGGTCAGGTGTCCCTAGGATATTCATAAGAGACTAAAAATTCTCAATTATTTATATCCTAAACAAAGGTTATGATAATAAAGACAAAAAATATAAATTACACAAATTTTGTGTATGAGAAAAATTAAAAGAAGTTAATTCATACAAATTCCTTGTAGTTTACCTTCATCACAAACTTCATTAAAAATATGGCATTGATAAAAGGATTAATGGAGGGTGGAAAACTAATTTTGGTATTGAAAACCATTATAAATTAGTCAATTTTTTGTTATAGGGAAAAAATGAACTCCTCTTTTCGAATATGATCTCTCCTATTATATTATATGAACATGTGAAATTTGGGGCTACAACATCTCTAGAATCAATGAGGAAAATTGAGAAAAATTAGAAGCATTTTATAATCCAGTGAAAATGTAAAGATGAGAAACACATTTTGGAATGAGGCTTCGTAAGGGATTGTAAATTTTCCTTTTATGGACTAGAGTAAGTTCAAACAATTTTCTTGAATGAGATTTTAATAATCTCTCACTCAAGTGTTGAATCATATCTCGATTGAGATTTTAGTTGAGTTTAGCTAGAGTTAACAATTTCTTGGTCGAGAGTTTCGGTGGATAAATAATTGTCTTGGATAAGAGTATATTATCTAAGACATGAAATTGAAATTGAACATGATTTGAAAACTCTCTAAAGATATTTTCAGTCAAGAGACTAGATTCATTACCCATATTCTCCGTCGAGAGTTAGATTCTCTTCCAAGATTCATGATCAAGAATATTTTAGAATACATTCTCAATGAGTTTAGTTTCTCTACTCAAATTCTTGTATGAGAATTAGATTCTTTGTAGTGTTCCTTATCCTTTAGACTTAAAACCCAAACCATGTATACACATATTATAAATGTAGAAAACCAGATACAAGAGACAAATAAGATGAAACATGTGAAATGTACCATTGTATTATGATAATAAGAAGAAATAAGGAAATGTTCACTTGCCTCTTAAGGTGGGTGACCTTTCAATGTGGTTACTCGAAATGTTTACCATTGCAATCAACACAATGCAAGTAATATTTTTAGATATGTTTTCTATTAACACTGAGAGTCACCCTCAGATTGCAGGAGGATAATCCCAATACCCATCAAGATGTTTGTGGAGGTCAGTTTATGAGTGGAGGTAAAATGGACAAAGATCATCATAAGAATGTTTTAACACATAAAACTAGGCTAGCAATGTTGTAATGATCCCAAGCCATTATGCAAGGATCATTACTGTTTTGGTGTCTTTTTAAAACTTTTTCTGGTTGTGGTATTTCGTCAAACACTTTGTTGATCTACCTTTTAGATGTGTTTGTATGTGTGTATGCAGCAAATAACAGAAAGAGATAACCATGGAACATACCTCAACCATATGCGATAAGATAGACAAGCCAAAACATCTCAATTCTTCTTTATTCATAAAATAGAGAAACCTGCTACAATGAAGATGTCAATCTGGAATGCTCAACAGATGGCCAAGAAGATAGACAATAGATAAGAGCTGCTACAAAATGCTCCCA
>ML781721.1:57889-89119 GCA_009831015.1 Picea engelmannii
GCAACGAAACCAAAGCCAACCTGTGCGGAATGGCTCATAATGATGGAATATGATCATCAATGCAAGATGGACCCCACAATGCCTCTCAAATACCCCTGTACTCGCTCTAGCACCCATCTGGCTACTCTGGTCATCATAAATCTTTGCCTTGTGATGATGTCCCAAAGTGGGGACATTACAAATGCATAAGCAAATGAGGTTCTCATTAACTTCAGTCAATAGTTTAAGTTTAAAGGTGAGAAAGAGGAAGCTTTAGTGAGGAGAGTGGAGAAGTATTCCATAAGCATATGACCTTCAGCCAGTTTGGTGTAGAAGAACGTAGGCACAAGAGCACTCTTGAACTTAAGTTTGAGATACTAAAACATATCACAACAACATTATAATCAAACCTCCATTACAATACAACCAAAACACCTTGTTTGTATCATCCATGCATGAGCATTTTAACATAAGAGGAAACAAGACAACGGAAAAAAATACTAAAACATATCATAGCAACATTATAATCAAAACCTCCATTACAATACAACTACAACATCTCATTTGGATCATCCATGCACGAGTGTTTAATCATAATAGGAAACAAGATAGTGAGAGAAACTAAATTCTATTAATGAGAAAGTCTCAAGTATCATACATAACCAGAGAACAATTCTACTATCAAACTATTACAAAATAGGGAGCTATTCTCAACCATCGACCATAACAAATTCTTAAACTGATCTATTTATACTCAGATCAGAGGACAATCGCTAGGAGAGTAATCTGGCCATCCCTTCCAAGGCTCTTCATATGTGAATCCTTATGTCAAACTATGCATGTATCCTCCTATCAAATGCAATATCAGATTAGCATGGGCCTGTAGGAAAAAAATTCCATCGTGGTACCTCGAGCTGATAGTCTTGTCTCCACGGCCAGACCCTCCATGCCTTCTATTTATGGAATCATTTGAGGTTTCAACTACCGGTCCTTTTTCATTAACTAATTTTTCCTAGGGATTGAGATGAGGATTGATGACTAAGGGGAGACCACATGCTGCTATTGGATTCATCATTGAATGAGCATGTGATTTCGGGGCCGTCGAAAGTTGTTTGGACCCACACTGCTTTTGGGCCTGAAACTCACCACCTTCCGCCACATAGCTCTCTTGTAATACCATGGTTTATATTTCATCTCGCTCAAGTATTTTAATTCCTAATCATGTTGCGTCCCCAAAATGAAGCATGGCAGTTGATCTGAGTAGGAGCTACGATTTGGGTGCACTTGTTAAATTTAGCAACACCGCAAAATTTATCTGTCCGCCAAGTATAGGGTCCATTAAAACATGCATGGATATGGTGCTAATGGTTTTTCTTTGTGAAAACAAACGACTTAACCGGCCTGTAAAAACTAAAAATACCCACAACAACTTCATGTGATAACATTGGCTCGACAAGGGATGGCATGCTCCCCGTGAGCTTCAAAGAAAAGTAGTTGCAGTGCCTTAGCTTTTGGGTCATGGGGTCACTTATTCAAACATAAATCAAATAGATAGTGGTATATACAATGGATGGAAATCTAATCATGGATTAAGAAAAATATTTTTTCAGAAAGCACCCATTGATAGGGCCACCCAAAAATTCAGAATCCTCCAAGTTTTGAAATTTATAAGTGTTATTTGAAAATACCTAAAAAATCTTGAAAGGACCAGTCCATAAGGCTTCGAATTTACCATGTTTTCCTTTGTCTTTCTTGGGTGAATCCCATTTGAGAACTAGATCTCCTAGCTGAAACTTTTAATTCCTTACCTTTTTTTCAAAGGCTCTTTTTATCTTCTGCTAATGGTCCTGAGCTTTATGAAGTAGCTTATCCCTAGTCTTTTGTACTTATACCAGTTGATGTATCCTCCTGACCGTATCATCAGGTTCTCCTTGGTATTCCTGGAGGAATTTTTCCACAAGAAAAGTGAGCTAAGTAGGAAATATAGTCTCAATCCCATATACAATATGAAAAGGGGAAACACAAAGTGACCTCTTTGTTGTAAACTTGTCATCCCATAATGCAAATTTCAACTTTGAATCCCATGGTTTCTTGTTGTCTTCTAACAATTTATTGATGATATTTATGAGGCTCTTGTTAGAGGACTTTTCCAAACCATTTCCTTGTGGGTAGTAAGGAGTAGAATGGATTAATGTAATCCCATATTGTTCACAAAACTTGATCAATGGTTCAACTTTGAAGGAGGCAACATTGTAAGTAACAATCCTACTTGGACAACCAAATATGGACATGATATCTTCAAGGAAGCTAATGATTACCTTGTGGGAGGCACTCCTTGTAGGAATGGATTCTATCCACTTGGTGAAATAATCAATGGCATTCAAAATCCACCTATGATGACCACTTGAGGTTGGGTGGATTTATCCAATGAAGTCAAGACCCCACTATTGAAAAGGTCCAAAAACCACCATAGGTTTCAAAGGAAAATATTTGAGTTGTTGCTTTCCAGAAAATTTTTGGCATTTGACACAATCTCTAATCTTTGCACAAACATCAGTAAAAAGGATAGGCCAGAAATAACCATCTTTGAGGATCTTATAAGCTGTGGTTCTCCAAAAATAATGACCCCCTCATAAGCTGTCATGAAAATCAGTTATGGCCCTTTAGGCCTCTTATGGATATAGACATCTCAAAATAACTCCCATAGGATCTTTCCAATACAAAACATGATCAATGAGACACTATTTGATTTCTTTGAGTTTCAAATCTCTCAACTTGTTCTTGTCCAAACCATTAGGAGGCTACAACTTCTACATAAAATGTATGATGTATTTATACCATGTGCATTCTTCCAAGCTGGGGCTCACATGAGAGATTTTATCAGTAATCTCATCTTGTTGATTTTTTGAGTTTATGTTCATGAAATTAACCCCCGCGGCTATGCAATTTTATTCAATGATAAACCTGGCTAAACCTTCGCCTTTCACCAATTTAGTGGGATTTATTTCAAGGTCAAATTCCATAATTTTAGAAATCCACTTGCTCCTCTTCCCATCTATGTCAGGTTGTATCACTATCTCTTTCACTGAGGCTGAAGGGACATATGAAACATATTTTTAATGCAGAACATATATTCTGAAAGCCTTGAGGGATTTGACCAAAGCATATGCCTACTTCTCCATGATATCGTATCTCATTTTTGCATCCCTTAATGCTTTGCTGAAAAAGGAAATAGGCTTCTCTAACCCCTCTATGTTTTTCTGTAGCAAAACAACATCCAATGTGTCAAATGAGGCAAAGGTAAATATCATAAATTCCTTAGAATAGTCAGGGTTGATGAGCACAGGTGCTTTAGTCAAAGCCTTTTTTATTTGGTCCAAAGAATCTCTAGATGCATCATTCCATTTCACTTCATTTCCCTTTCTAAGAATGGTTGTAATGTACTTCACTAATTCAAAAAATTTAGAGATGAGTGTTAGGACCACACAATGTAGCCTTTTGCCTATACTTTTTGCCACTATTATATTCTTGATCACCTATATTTAGACTCATACTATCACTTTATCTGATCATTCCAAAGGTATACAACGTCCCTTCTCATTACTATATGTTTAATCTGTTTTGCATAATATTTTACATCACTCTCGTACTTGACCATTGATTAGAAATGCATAAGTGTTCAAAATTGCAGATTAGCATTTGAGGCCTGTTGCTGAAACACAGAACTGTCACACAGTCCAAGGTCATTGTTGCTGAAACACAGAGCTGCTATACAGCCCAAGGTCGCAAATGCTGAAACACAGAGTTGTTATACAGTCCAAGGTCGCAGATGCTAAAACACAGAGTTGTTACACAGTTCGGAGTCGCAGATGTTGAAACACATAGCTGTTACATAGTCCAGAGCTGCAGATGCTAAAACACAGAGGAAATCGCCAGGACCGATGATGTTGAAACACAAAGGAATCCATTAAAGTTAGCGGTCAATAAGCACCAACCGTCGCTCCTACATAAGAATGCCGACACAATCAGAGAGCAATTCACGTGGCTGAAACAACCCGCGAATTGCGATGCTGAAACAACATCAGTAGCAACGAGAAGAAGCTGTTACTCCAGCCGTAACAACAATATCTCATTCAGCACCTATAATAGCATTCTGTTGCATGAGACTGGGACATCCTATTCTGGTTTAGAAAGTAAATCCGACTAAGGATAGAACTCAGATACACATTGTAATTATTGTTCCCTCTTTAAATAAGAGGAAATCATCATTCGAGGAAGCCAAATTTTATGTATTGAGAAAGATTCAGAGAGAGGGACATATTTCATTTTCAGACTGTAATGTGATATTGTGATAGATGAATAAAATACTGCTTTGAGTATCCTTCTCTAGCTTTTTCGTTTCAGGGGAAGCTTGTGAGAAGGGAGGGCCCACCTTCTTCACAAGATTCACCCGTTAGTTTTAGAGTGTGTTAGTATAATTTCTGTGTATGCCTTGATTAACTTTCATCTGCTGAAACAGTACTTTTAATGAATTCTGCTTTGTTGAAACACTACTAACTCTGTCTGGTTAAGAACTTTAGTTTATTGAATGTTACATTATTTTTATTAGCAATATTGTGAGATGATTTTATGAAGCTAGCCAGAGACTGGGTTAAGGGTTCCTGCTTAGAAAGGAAGGGATCGGACTATCCTGTTCTCTATAGATTTCCATTACTTCTGCAAGTGTGCTAGCTAGAGGCTGGGTTAAGGATTCCTTCTTAGAAAGGAAGGGATCGGACTATCCTGTTCTTTGTATATTTCCATTACTTCTGCAAGTGTGCTAGCCAGAGGCTGGGTTAAGGATTCCTGCTTAGAAAGGAAGGGATCGGACTATCCTGTTCTTTGTAGATTTCCATTACTTCTGCAAGTGTGCTAGCCAGAGGCTGGGTCAAGGGTTCCTTCTCAGAAAGGAAGGGATCAAAATATCTTGTTCTCTGTAGATTTCAATTATTTCTGCAAGTGTGCTAGCTAGAGACAGGGTTAAGGGTTCCTTCTTAGAAAGGAAGGAATCAGAATATCTTGCTCTCTGTAGATTTTAATTATTTATGTAAGTGTGCTAGCCAGAGACTGGATTAAGGGTTCCTGCTCAGAAAGGAAGGGATCAAAATATCTTGTTCTTTGTATATCTCAGTTATTTTTCACAAGTGTGCTAATCAGAAATACGGCTAAGGGTTCCTTCTTAGAAAGGAAGGAATTAGATGGCCTTGTTCTCTGCTAGATAGAGTTAACTTTCTCTACATTAATGTTTTCATGAAAGAGTGTTAATCAGAAATAAGGTGTTGAAGTCTCTACTTGAGAGTAAGGGTCATGTTCTCTGGTTACAGAATAGTTGTTCTTTCCTGTTGCAATTCTTATTTCAATGTAATCCAGGATTATTTAGATTAATCTTTAAGATCTGCAATAGGTAGGTTGCTTTCCTATAATTTAAGTCAGAACTTTATTTCATTCAGTGCAAGTGTGATAATATAAGTTTCCTTTACTACAACTTTAAGTTGCTTTTGGAATTGAGAATATATAGTGCGTGGTTATCTTTGAAATAAACAGACTTCCCTGGGTTGACAATTTATGTATCACTTGGTTGTTTGAATTAATTGAGCAATTATAGTGACCAACAATGAGCCTTCTTATAAAATTGATCTTACCCAAGAAAGATTGAACCTCTTTCTCACATCTAGGAAAAGATAAGTTTTGGATGGCCTCTACTTTTCTTGGATCAATTCTTACCCCTTATGTTGATACAATGTGCCCCAATAATTTACCTTCCTTCATAGAAAACGAATATTTTTTAGGATTGAGAGAGAGGCCAAACCTTCTTTACTTCAGGAATACCTTCTTTAAATGATGACAATGCTCTTTGTCATATTTTGAGAACATTGTAATGTCATCTAGATAGATGACTACAAATTTGTTCTTCTCCCCAATGAAGGAGATGTCCATTGCTCGTTGAAAGGTTCCTCCTGCATTCATCAATCCAAAGGGAATTTTAGCATACATGAATGTGCCCCAAGAAGTAGTGAAGGTTGTCTTCTCTCTATCTTCAGGAAGGACAGAGATATGATTGTAGCTAGAGAATCCATCAATCATATACATCCTAGATGAACTAGTCACTCTATGCAAAATGTGCTCCATCTTTGGCAAGGGGTGGTTTTTTTTTTTCGGATCTCTTGTTTAAATTTATGAAATCAACACATAGCCCAATTTCGCCATTTTTCTTCCTCAAAGGAACCAAGTTATCCATCCATTCTGAATATCTCAAAGGAATGATGACCTGGGCATACAACAACTTTTTCACTTCCTTTTCTATAATAGGAAGCAACATGAGATTTATTTGTCTGAGATTTTGCCTAAAAGGCTTGGTATACTCTTTCAAATGGATCTTATGTTCAATGATGTTTGTGTAATATTTTCTTAAATATTCGTATTTCTAGGAAAACACATCAAAAAACTCTTTTAAAAGATTGACATATTCAACCCTTTGTTCCTTTGAGACACTGCTAGACAATTTAACATACATTGGATCCTCTTATGTTCCTAAATTGCATTCAGTCACATCGTCATTTTCAATTGAACCTTTAATCTTTAAATTCACATCATTCCTATGAAACAACTTCTCCAAAGGGACAAGTCCTTTTGGAATATGGTTATTGGGAAACTGAACAATATGATGGTCTACAATTTTATTCAAAAAAATATCAGTATAAGGGCCTTTCTCAACATCATGATCTTGATCAATATGTAAGGCATACAACTCATTCAAAGTCTCAAGAAATATTTTTATCTCAATATCATCCTCAAAAACCTTCCAATGTTTGACATTCTTAGGTATAGAGGGTCTATACTTCACTTCCACATCATACTTGAGTTTAGGGGGGAAAGGAATTCTAAAATTACTTGCTGAAACAACCAAGGAATATGTGATAGTGTTCTCCTCTCTTGGAACAAATGAGATATTAAAATCCAAGAAGAAACTATCAACAAGATCCCAAACTTTATTTCTGTAGGTCCTCAACCTAGGGTGTTTAGCTTGATACAGATTTTTGACTTGATGAACAATTAATTCAGCATCTCCAAACATTGCTAGCTCTTCAATCTTCATGTCTTTAGCATCCCTCAAACCCAAAAAAAGAGCCTCATATTCTGCCACATTGTTTTTTGTTTCAAATTCAAGTTTGAAGGACAAAGATATGATCTCTTGGGTAGGAGAAATAAAGACTACCCCAACACCAACACTCTCCCTATAAGAGGCTCCATAAAAAAAAAAAATTCCAAATAGAGGTATTGGGAGGAGGATCTTTGCTAGAGGTAATAGGTTTCTTTTTTATTTCAATAAGTGTTTGAGGAGAGTCAATGAGTTATAACATACTGGTTCCTAGATCAGTATCCGCTGCAAAAATAGGGTGGTTGGTAGGATTTGTTTCATCACTGATGATATAGGCTAATTGTGCCTCCCTATAAAGCCTTCTATGTTTGCCCCCAAACACAAGAATGGTGGCATATGAAAGATCCATCTGCAAAGTTCCCCCTATTCTTTTGATCCAAGATCTAGAAAAGAGCATCCCAAACTTAGGGAGGACATCAACCACCACAATATCCATGACCACACTTTTCATTGGCAATCGAAACAAAGAAACAACCAGGTCTTTAATAACCCCAAGACACTTCACTTTCCTGGAATCAAATGAGTATAGGTCATGTTATGTTTTTGTAACCTCCAACCCAAGCTCATCAATGATAGTCTTAGGCATGATATTATGAGATGCCCCTGAATCCATCAAACAATTATGCATCACTTTATCATGAATGTTCAATGATGTATAGAAAGGAGGGGAAGAGTCATCCTTATCCTCTACCAAAGGTCCCAGTAGGACAACTGGTTTTTAATATTGGAGGTTGAATTCATATGTGGAATAAGATGAAGGTTTAGGCTATAACATTTTGGAAAGGTACCCTTTGAAATCCTCATTCTTAATTAGCTCTGAAAAAGGTACAGGGATTTCAATTTTTTGAATCTCATTCTCAAAGATAAAAGAGGAGGGGGGCTTCAAAATATCCTTAACTTCTGGGGTATGGCTCTTAACCACTCCCTGGGGGTCTTATGCCTATTTTTCTTTGCTTCTAGTTGCCACACCCTTAGTAGGATTCTCTTCTCTAGTAGGCTAATCAGAAATGTCAGGATTCCCCTCTTTCTTTTTTGACCTTAGGTTGTATCTATTTGTATTTCCATGGGTGTTTCAGGATAAATCCGTGAGTGAGGACACAAACCGATCTCCCTAGATCCACCTGGATCTAGAACAAAATAGGACAAAATAATACACTTTTCCTAGATCTAGTCTATTGAATGAACTAAGAGGTAAGGATTATAGACATACCTTATGAATGCTTTCCTTAGGTATCTGTTGTTCCAAGCTTCGCTCCAATGCTCTTGAACCATTCAGATCACAACAGTACAAACCAATCGAAGTAAAGGAAGATTAATATATTCAATAGCTAGTCTATACATATCATCAAGGAGTTATGTAATAGAGTGACATCATTTTTATGGGAAAGGGACATATTACTGTATTGAATTAATTGAAAGTGAAACTTACAGCCTAAGCCTTGATGTCATAGGTCTCCTTTCGATGGCTCCTAGCTCTAACACACACACTTGCTCATGCATGAAGAAAATCAACCACTTTTGATGACCTTGTTGTTTCTAGCTGCTGTAGCATCAGTCCTCCATACAGTCTTGCACTAATTCTCCAATCAATCTCTTGCTAGTTTGCTTCTAACTTTTTCCTTGAGTAATCACCTCAATATATAGGAGAAGATAGATTAGTTACTTGGATAGGAGATGATCCCAAGATATCAGGAAAGCTAGTACTTAGATAACCATTCGCTATCCAACTCATTCTTCTCGAAGATTCCCTTCTAGAAGGCTCAAGAACTTCATCTTTTTCCTCTTTAAGAAGATGTTCACACCCTAGCAGTTAAGTACAGTGCGAACCCCTCGCACCCCAGCTTAATACAGCCTGCGAGAATCAGGCATTCTTGCAGGCAAATATATAGGCAGCCTGCGAACTTCTTTGAAAAATATGATTTCTAGAAGCAAACAATTGTAACTTTTCTCAAGAAATTGTTCTTAGTGAAGAGCTTGATTTTCCATCATAATAACATTATCATAACATCATCATGATGACCAAAATTGTGGATAACAGAATTCCCCCCAAATTATGAGAGTGGAATCAGTGATAGTCAATAGACTTTGTAAGCTGCATGTGTGTGTCAAGAACCAAGAGCACATCTAATCGGAGACCTGCAAACATCCAAGCATCAGCAGAATATCATGTATACCAATTCCTGAGGTAGGCATTCCCATACTCAGATCATAGACTGATGACATCATAAACAAAGTTCATGGCCACCAATCATACACTGTGGATCCATGTTGTCACAATATAGCATAGCCACCTGAATACACTGTGGATCTATGCAACAAAGTTTGAATCAAGACGACATAGCCACGAAACATACACAGTGGATCTATGTGTCGCAATTTAGACACATATACTCCATTGCAACCTGGATCACAAAGACAATATCCAGGGTCTTCAATCTCATTGCCCAAAGTACGAATCTAACCATGTGATTACATGTGTCGAAGTCAAACATGGTAGAAACCACTTGATTACCGGTCATTGATGTAACCGTTAACAAGTGCAAGGGAAATCACCATTGATGTCAATTACTCCCAAGGTACTACAGTACAATCCATCGACTATGAATAAATGAGTTGATGTCGAACACCCGACAAAATCTCTCGATCAGGGGTTAATGATGTAAACCCACTGTCGAAAGCGAGGAACTTGCCATTGAGGCATGCAAGCTCCAAGGTACTGAATAATTTCTAAGTCTTGATTCCGGATAATGTGTTGAAGTTGACGAAACAAGACTCATCACAAGAGGGCCTTAATGTATCCCCCATCAATGACATGAAATGATTAACTGAGTTTGAAAGTGAAACAGAGTATGTGGCAATTGAACTTTAGACACAAGAAAGGCCGACATGGAATGAATGGATAACTGCAGATGGCCGACTCAAATAGAGGTTTCAGACGAACTACTCTTGAACATATGAACGACACGACCAACGATTTGGAAGCATTGACTCAAATATGACATATGGAAAGACCTTGTTATCAAATTGAATGAGAGACAAATGGATTTCCCAAACTGGCTTCAAATGATGAATAGGGGGTGTCATGTTCAAGAGCGACACTTACTGCCAATCAATTCAACGATGAAACATATCCCTTTCTCAAAATTTCCCCCACCATTTCTGGCAAGTACCTCTTTATTTTTACGCAAGATTGAAGAGGATCACATATGCTTGTTGATATAAGCTCATCCTTCGGATGAGTCCCTCAGAGTATTTTTAACGAACCCTGGGAAGGAGTGGTTTGGTCCCATTACAAGTCTGTCAATGTTTGTTTAACGAGTCCAGAGATAGTAAACTCGAAGGTTTCTCAAGATTATAGAGTTTGGAAAAACACTTAAAAGAGAACTCTCTTAGTTCCTTTTTCATACAATAGTCCAATGAGACCGAAAAATGGTTAAACTATCACTCGAAGGATGCATACTTCAAATACTTTAACGAGCGTGAAAATAACAAGATCGCTCGACAATATTTTCATGTTTAGAGAGTCTGAAAAAAGATTAAAGATAACTCCAGGGGGGTTCCTTTTTCGTGTAACCGCAGTGAGCCCGAAAAAGTGATAAAACGACGCTCGGTCACGTTCTTTTGTTTTTTACAAGCGCAAGAACGGACAAAAGGCGCTCGTGGTTTTAGGTAAAAACCATAACAAACAACCCAAATCACACCACACCAGGGAAAAATTTTGTCCATAACCATCCATACTTCTCACCTGCAAGTCATTTTCACTCATTTTTACATTAGTGATTAGGGTTAAATAAAGAATAAACATAAAAAACCCACTTTTGATATAGTAAAAAGTAATAAAATGAACAAATAACAAAATTTACCATACCATTTTCACATTGTACCATTGAGTGCTCAAAAAACCCTCATTTACCCTATACCTTCGGCGTCAAAATCCAGGGGCTACGGGAGACCATCTGACGTGCCGTCAACTATATTTTGGTAAGTGCCTCATCCCTTATCTTTTCATGGTTTATAAATTCAATTTCATTGGTAAAAAGTTCAGTTTTCACTTGATTTTTTGAACCCTATGCGCGTGGAATCATTCTCGCAGGTGGCCCATGCAGGGCCTGCTAGAATGACCCATTATTGCAGGTGGGATTTAAGTAGCTTGCGAGAAGTTCGCACTGCACATAATATCCCACCTGCGAACAATGCAGAATTCAAAATTTTATGCAACGTTTAACCAATTACAAGAATTATATCTCATGAATGAAATCTCTAATCATGTTTGTGTGTTTTTTATGCAGGTTATTAGCCACCATCATGGTGTTAGAGTGGCGGGAACGAGAGCATGAGGAGGATAATGCCAATGCGGAAAACCATCCTCCAACCATAGCTGCCCTAAGAGACTGTGATCTCTTAAAGTATTTCGGCATCCCAGGCATGAGAGCCCAAGTTTAATTATTGGAATACTTAGTCCGAATGTGGGATCCAGACCAATAAGTGTTCATCGTGGGAGCCCATACCTTGACTATCGACATTGAGGACATCTATTTCTTGACTGGATTATCCAGGCATGGGTCCTATGTCAGTTTGTCTGGTAGCAGAGAAGGGGGTTTAAAAATGAGTGAGTATTGCAACCAGTATTGCGTGCCTGAGGCTGAATGACAGAAAGGAAAAGTGGCAATTTGGGGAGTGACTGATTTGACTCTCCATACCATTCTCTTTACCATTGCTCAAATGGCGGGAAGTGCTGCTCCACATATGGCTCTGCAGAGCTATTTCTAGTACGCCATTGAGTGTACTGAGCCCTGGGTTTTCAACTGGGCTGACGCAGTATTACACAATGTCAAGAAACAGTTGACTAAGAGCAGGCATGGAAATCTAAAATAGTTTGGTTATAGATCATTGTTAGTGTATTTCTTCTTGGAGAGAGTCCCGGTAATTCGTCTGCAGGCTGAGTGGAATATTCCTGGTCCCAGAGATCCGAGGATGTTACGGTGGTGTCATCTCATGGCCCGACATGTGGCAGGTCCTATCGTCAAATACGATGATGTTTTCTTTGACTGGTTGCAGACCCAGATGTTGATGGTAGATGACTACGCCTATGCTGGGTTGGACTTCAGAGGAGATCCATATCTTGCACTTCTTGAAGACGCACAGTGGGGAGACCTCGGTAAGAAGCACACAAATTTTCTTGTTTTAAATGTTTTTGAGTTTTTATCCTATTTAAATGTTTTTGTTTTCATAGTGTTACCCGAAGACTAACACCAACTTCTTGTTGATAACACAGATGTTGGACCATACAGACCTGCTGGCAGTTATCCTATCCAGCGGCGAGGAGAGGCAACAGTAGCAGTTCCACAGTACACCGAGGACTATCTGACAGCGGAGCAAAACTTAGAGGGTCTGATGGCAGACGTTCCAGATATGACTCTGGAGGAGATTCCACGATGCAACCAGCGTCACACTGTGGGAGTCTCTGCCTCTATGGGTCAACTGCTCCGCAGAGTTGCTAGGACATTAGTGTGCTATCGTGAACATCATCCTTGATGTCATTATGTAGAAGCTATAGGCTTCAATTTTGATATTTTGGTCTTTGGACACATTTTGTAAAAACAAACTTTGATCGTTATATATATATGCATGGATTCTACCGGCTTACTTTACATTGTGTACATTTTAATGTGTTTCATTTATAAGTCATTTAAATGCCTGTCCAATACATAATTAGCTAAAGCATCTGTCAATGTATTAAGACATCTAGGAATGTGTTGATATTCAATGTGATCAAAATACCGTTCCAAGAGGCGAATTCGCAAATATACCCTTAATAGAGTAGGACTTCGAATAGAATATACATTACTGAGTTGTAGTACTACCAGCTGTGAGTCAAGTCAGACAACCAAATGATGAATTCCGAGAGAGATAGCATCAACCAGTAATTCAACCACGGTGCTATACTCTACGATGTTGTTGTTTGCTCAGCCAAGACATACACCTCGTAAATATATAAGCTTGTTTGTTGTGGCATAGATTGTCCAAGCAGCGAAAGCTAGGTTCCGAGTACTACGGCTAGCACCGTCAGCAAAGCCAATATTAGGAAGCGAATACTCTGACATCTGGCAATCAAACACAACGTCACGTAAGGGCAGAGACCAGATAACGTCAAAAGAAAAACTAAAAGAAACACACACATGCAGTATGATACATAAAATACAAGTACTCATGCACAAATGACTCATGCATAGTACTTCTTCAAGTACAACCCCTTTATGGGTTCACTCAAAGGTACACCATCATAATCAACTAGCTCATACGCTCCTTTTTCCAAAACTTTGCTAACAACATAAGGCCCACGCCACATTGGTTCAAATTTCCCAGCTCCTAAGACATCTTTATCTTGTTCATACAAAAGAACAAGATCTCCTTCAAAGAAGACACGAGGTTTGACATGCTTTTCATATTGTTCCTTAACACGTTTCTTCTAGGCTTCTATTATAAGAGTAGCGTCATGACGAGTCTCGTCTAATCGCATCTGATACAACAGACGTTCCTCTTCGGAAGAAGTATTAGGTAAGATCTCTACAGCTAACTTCAAAGAAGGTATTTCACATTCTATTGGCAGAATGGCTTCCATGCCATAAACTAATCGAAAAGGCATAAAACCTATAGCAGATTTAACAGATGTCCGATACGCCCACAATGCCGAAAAAAACATCGTGTGCCAGCTAGTTTTATGGCTGCCTATCATCCGTCGAATCATAGTTATAAGAACTTTATTGATGGCTTCGACCTGGCCATTGGCCTGTGGATAATAGGGTGTCGAGCTATCATGACGAAGACCCAACTTCTCTGTAAGTTCAGACATCATATAATTCCTAAAATGCTTACCATGATCGGTAACGATAGCCTGAGGAACATCAAAATGAGTGATGACATGGTTGAAAAGAAATAATGTTGCAGTCTTCCTAGAATTATCGAATGTCGGCATCGCCTCGGCCCACTTAGTAAAATAATCAACAGCTACAATAATATAACCATGCCCCCCGACCGAGTGAGGGTGACATGTCATGAAATCAATGCCCCATTTTGCAAAAGGACCTATGGAGACTACAGGATGAAGGGGAGCAGGATGCGACCGAATATTCTGATTATAGGTCTGGCAGGCATGACACTTCTGAACAACAGTGATGCAGTCATTGAATAAGGAAGGCCAAAAGTAACCTGTACGTAAGATCTTCTGGGCAGTAGCATACCCAGACATATAACCACCACATGCTCCTGAATGGCAGTCATTCAAAGCTTTCTTAGCTTCTTCAAAAGTCAAACAATGCCAAATGACAGAGTCAATGCCTCGACGGTAAAGAGTATCATCGAGGATAATATAATGGCATGCTTGATAACGGACGCGACGTCGTTCAACACTAGACAAAGCATGCCGAAAAGTTTGAGTTTGGAGATATATAATGATATCTCCATACCAAATATCGTCAGTACTGATAAGGAAAATTGATTCTTCAGGTAACGAATCGACTACTACCTTTTCTGTGGTAGTGTGGGGAAAATCACAAATTAACTCAGTGAAAACTAGGGATTTCTTCGACGTGGCTCGATCGAATTCCAAATCGAACTCCTTGAGAATGACAATCCACTTGGAGTACTTGCCCCCTAGCAATTAACGTGTCAATATATGTTGCATGGGGTTACAATGTGAAATCACTATAGTCTTCCTGGAGAGAATATAGTGACGAAAACGTTGAACTACTTGAACAGCAGCCAAAGCCAGTTTCTCAACATGTTGGTACTTGATTTCCGTCGAAGTGAGACTCCGACTCAAGTAATATATAACATGCTCATCGTGTGCGTCATCCTCTTAAATGAGGACCATGCCGATAGTATACTCGGAAGTAGCCAGATAAAGAAAGTAGTCCCGATTATAGTCAGGAGGGAAAAGAAGAGGAGCTTTTGTGAGGGATAACTTTAAAGCTTCAAAAGAGTTGTTAGCAACCTTATCCCAGACAAACTCTGAACCTTTCTTTAGAAGACGTGCAAAACCCCGAGTAATCTCAGCGTAATTCGGGATGAAGCGATGAAGAAAGTTTGCTTTCCCCTGCAAACTTTGTAACTGGTGCAGTCAAGAAGGAGGAGGGAGATTAAGAATCGCCTCAACCTTAATAGGATCTACCCGGATCCCCTGACGTGAAACAATGAAACCGAGGAGATAGTCGGACTCTATGCAAAAGATGCACTTATGAGGGTTTAGGTGAATGCAATAGAACTGACAACAAACAAAAATTGCTCGGAGATGATTAGGGTGATCGACTCGGCATAAAGAATGAGATGGAAAATCGTCCAAATAAGGTTGAACGATATGCTTTATATTGTGAAATGCATAAGACATAGCACGCTGAAACGTAGCACTTGCGTTCTTAAGACCGAAGGGAAGTTTTTTGTAGGTGAAGGTACCCCAAAGACAAATAAAAGCAGTTTTATGTTGGTCCTCAGGAGTGATGTTAATTTGATTATAGCTGGAGAATCAATCCATAAGAGAAAATATTTCAACCGACACAGTCGTCGACAATTTGGTCGACGAAAGGGGTTGGAAAGTTTTCCTTTGGACGGGATTTTTTGATATCCCGATAATAAACACAAACAGGTATACTACCACCTTTCTTTTCAATTGGTACGGGGTTAGAAACCCCTTTTGTCAGAGCCACGAGATAAATAAAACCAGCTTTGAGACATTTTTCAACTTCGAGCTTGATGGCTGCCTCTTTACGTGGATGGATAGGACGGAGGTGCTGCCGGACTGGTTTAGCTCCGGGGTATGTCTTAATTTCATGAAAAATGATAGCGGGGTCGATACCTAGCATCTCCTCCTAACTCCAGGCAAAGACATCACGAAATTCCTTGAACAAAGCAGTATAGGTGACAATTTCCTCTGGAGAACACAAAGCTCCAATATGAACATTTTCAACTATCCTAGGTTTAACTGAAATATCAATGGGTATCGTGGGAGACATATTGCTGAGGTTCCCTTCCAAAAACACATCATGTGTAGATCCGGGAACAGTCGATATGACAACAATGGTCGACGGAGTCGAAATCCGCTGGTAATTCTCGAGAGTGTGTTGTTCCAGAAACAGTATGGAACGATGATGCCCATCGTCCCAAGGTGTATCGGCCATGACGAACATGATCATCTCTTCAGTGGGGAAGATGACACGGAAAGGATCGGGAGACAACTCCTCAAGAGAGGGTGTAGAAGGTGTTGCCAATTGAATCTCATGATAAGTAGACTCAACCGGACTTAACGGCATGACGTCGCCGAAACGAGCATGATCTCCATGATCAGGGACTATCCATGGGTCAAAAGATAGTGGAAGTTCATAAGGAATAGCAGAGATCATATTAATCGAAGCAACTGACGGGCGTAGAATATCGAGTGGTGGTGGTATGGGAAAAGTACCCATTAGCGAAGAGTCTTTTAAGATACCGAATCCAACATTCTCATAACCCGGCGGGGTTTTAGCTATAAACGACACATTTCCAGTGCGAGTATCGGAATTAAAGAAGGCAATTTGATCAACCGTAATGATCTTTCCTTGCTGAGGAAAACGGACTACCCAGAACAGTGTTGACACAACAGATCGCATGGAATCTACCCAGCTACGGCCAAGAAGAAGATTATAATCTAGGGGAGCATCGAAAACTTCCACTTCAACTTGGACGGTCTTACCTTCGAGAGTAACTAGCAATGACGGAAGAACACCGTAAGGCTTAAAACCCGAGCCATTGAAGGATTTCAAAGTATTTTGTGACTCAGTTAACGGAGGAGAGCCAATGGCTTTCCAACAAGTAAAAGACATTACACACATAGAGGCACCCTCATCAACAACAGTTTTGCAAATGCTCTTGTCGGAGACAATAACTTGTATATGAAACGTGAGCTGTGGGGGTAACCTTGGAACATGGTCGTCCAAGTCAAAGACTATAAAATTTGTATCTGTAGGATCGATTCCACCTATGGCTTTCAACAGAGCCCTTCGTTGCGCAGGACAAGACTGAAGGACTTCAAGGGCAGACATCGCTGAAGGTGCTTGGGCCAGATCTTCGACAATGTTATAGTTCTGGGCCGCACGAGCATGAGGATTGAATGCTGACTTCTTAATGACACCTTTTGGGGGTCGTAGGACTGTATCAAGGCTTGGTATTTCGAGATGAAGAGGACTGTTCGTAGGTGGATTTGGCGGAGAGAGTTGTACCAAATCAGGAGGTAAATCGTCAACCTTCTCCTTAGAAGGAGAATAGTCTTTGGCTCTAGTTGCGATGGCAACGTCATTGTTCTTAGAATCACCGGTGCACATCAAAACATATGATGTCCTAGAAGTAGATGGTTGGTCATGAATGACCAAGGAGGCCTGTTGCTGAGACGGGAAGGGTTGGGACAAGACAGCTGACGTAGAGGGTTTGGGCGTTCCTTGAAGAAACTTATTAACTTCGACACGTCTAGGACAATCCTTCGTGTAGTGATCGTTACCATAGATAAGGCAAGGGTAGCATGGTTTGCGCTTATCCCGATCATCAATAGGAGGGGTTTTGGTTTGTTCATTTGGATTATTATTTTTACTCTCCTTATTCTTTCCTCTCCCTTTCTTTGATTTATTTTTTGCAGTCGGTGTAGATTGAACAACGTTCACTTTAGAGGTTTTACCGGTGGGAGGAGAAGGAGACGGAGCATTTTGAACATTAGAAGATGTGGATTTAGGGGTTGTATTTGAAACGGAATGTGAGTGGGTATGTGTAGACCCAATCACACCATCAACTGCATGCGAGGTAGCTAGAGTAGTTGAAGCGCTGGAAGTACCAGGACGGGGTAGGTCAGGTAGAAAATTGTACAATGTTCCCGTTTGTGAATAAACGAGATCAAGATATTGGGCATGACTTATAGCCTTCTCCTCCGTAACAACGCCACCCATGGCGATTTCCTTACCAATCTTGTTCACAAAGGATTTCGTGAACCATTCTGCCAGTAACTGATCAAGGAGATCAAGTTTGATGAGACGTCGTCTTCGTCTCCATTCATGTATATGATCCAAGATATGAGTGCCTTTAGATTGTTTAAAAGAATTTAAAATCTCAGTTCTGGTATCATAACAGATCGGTAACTGGTAATGTGTAAGAAAAGCCATAGCCAGGGTATTAAAATCGGAGAAGAAACCTCGTGGCAATTCAATGTACCACTTCGCAGCGGAACCAGTAAGAGTTCTTTGAAAAAGACGTAGATGAATGGAGTCATCCATCAGCGAGTTGGACGAACACCATAAATGAAAAGTCATGACATGATTATTTGGGTCCTCTCCCGACTTGCCATCGAATTTCGGAATATCCGATGGAAGTTTAGAAGGGATAGCAGGCCATTGAGGAGAGTGACGAATAGGATCATTGAGGATCCTAGACAAATATGGAAAATCCAAAGTAGCAAGGAAAGGCAACTGTCGGTTTACTTGTGGGTACTGATGGCTTTGGGGTGGAAGCCCTGTTGGCAAACTAGTAGGACCATAAGTAGACTGTCCATAGAGGGAAGGCCCTGACTGACTCTGTGGTGGATGGATAGGATAATACCCCCAAGGATTGTAACCTTGAGTTTGAGTAGGGACATGGGGCTGAGTAGTCTGACCCGAACCCCAAATAGGATTGGTTACCCCAGAATAAGGTTGGCCAATGGTAGGGACATCTTGTTTCCCCCCAACATTCTGAGGAAATTTCTATAGAATTCGAGTCAAATACTGGGCCAATTCAGGGGGTATATTTTGTCCAAAAGGGGAGGTTGGTCCCCCTACTGTAGGTATAGTTCCACCCGGAAGTAGTGTGCCAACCGTAGGTTGTGTAGTAACTGTGTTGTGTCCAGGAAAAGGAAAAGGAACCATACCACCCTGTCCACCAACAGGAATCTGTGGGTTTGGTGCAACAGTTGGGATAGTACCACTAGGGTTAGGATTACCAGAAGGAAACGGAGGGAGTTTCAAGATGAAACCGGGAATAGGATGCCCAGGAAAAGGAGGACCACCTGGAGAAATGGCTGGGGTTTGTGGAGGTGTCGGATTGGCAGAATTCAACAACGCATTCAGCACGTGGTAACCGGGTGGTAATGTTGGAATGAAATCAGGAATTTTCTGGGTAATGATAGGAGCCAGAGTAGCTGCAGTAACCTCGGTTTGGACACTCGTAGTATTCGCGAGATGGGCCATCTCGAGAGGAATAACAAAGTGGTAAGTAGTAGTCTCGGGTGTAGCCTCTGTCTCAGAAGTCACGGGAGGGTTGATTGCGTAGACAGGGGGTGACTCTGTACCAAAAAGAACTCAACGGAGATTACCCGACCAAAAAGGATCTTGGCCTACTACACCGTGAGAAGGCCCAACAGTTGATTCAAAAGCTATGACAATGATTTCTTCAGGAGGATTTACTTGTCCAACAGGTCGTTCACCACGACAAACGCGATAGTCCTCTATAGTATTGGTAACTTGAAATTCTTCTAGAGAATCAGTTCGTTCGGCTTGTGGAAGTGGTGTGGTGACAACTGGAACGTCACTAGTTTTCCCGGGTGGAGAAGTAACCACAGGGACTTCAGTCTGATGGGGCGAACCCTCAGGTGTACCAGCAGGTTGAGGATCATCTAGATGTTCTGGAGATAATCCTTGCATTCTACAAGAACGTCGCGGGGGAGAAATTGTAAACAAGTGACAAGTTTCGGGGGAACATACCTAAGGTCAACTTCGAGAAATAAACGACACTCACTAGTAAACAAAATCTAGGAAGCAATCACCAAGCAAACAATATCTTCTAATTTCGAAGCCACTAGTTGGTGATGAAATCCAACGTCACAACAACGAGACGAGAAGGGGTGGGGCTAAGGTGGAAAAGTTACGTTGACGACCTTCTTAATAGACTTACGCCCTGGTGCAAGCTCCCACACATAATCATGGGTATACCCTGCAAGGAGCCCAAGTGAGTTTGATCAACGTCGATTCCAGGTACCTTGAAGACTTTCCCCTCCATGGTCACCTTGGGTAAGAACTTAGAGAGATAGGCCACTAAGGTCACCACAAACAACAGTACATCCTGGGGGAACAGTCGTCAGTCCAATCTACACGCAAGGGTAGGGTATCAAGCCTGAAACCAACTCAAAGGATTCCACTCATAATTGTGAGTATACCTTGGAGTGATCCCCATAATATGTGCAATCTCTACACCGATGTCAACAAAGCAGGGGTAGTAACTCTGCCAACACCAATGCGACCTAGTGCTTAACCCTTGTGTTAGAAGGGCGTCCCAGGACAATATGTTGCAAATGGAATTTAACACTCCCTAACTCAAGATTATATTGTGTGTTTTTGAGCTTTTGGAGAGTGTGTCTCTCTTCCTACTCCAAAGCACTAGCCTAGATAAATGTTGGTGTAAAAGAGCCCTAGAAAAGAGTTACTAGATCAATTTTAATATTACGCAATGTTTTTAAAAGCCATTATTTACTCAAAGGTAACAGAAGTGAAACTCATGGTTTATGACTCTGACCCAACTAATGCAAGGATAATGATGAAATATAATTCTTTTCATTCCATGAATCCTAGTTATGGGAGAGAGAGAAAAATTTTCCAAATCAATCTCAACACTACAATGCAAATGCAATGCTCAATTTCCTTTCAGATGTCAATGCAAACAATCATTTTAGCAATGAACAATGTCTATATGTCTTTTCCAAATACTTCAATAAACTCTAAAATTTGATTTTCAATGTCTTTGAAAAAGAAAAAACAAAAGCTTGAAAGAAAACTAGTTGTTCACTTTCCAAGAAGAACTCTAATCAATGAGAAAATAAAATCAAACCGTAAAGAAGCAACAATAACAACCCAACCAACACTTTCAATGAAAGTAAAAACAAAAAGCAAACCAATGAGTCTTCCCAATGCAAATGAAAAAGTTCTTTCAAATCACCAAGCAAAAGAGAAAACACCAAACTCTTGACTCTCTACCAATTACTGGTTCTCATCCAATCAAACACATCCAACTTCAGAAGTCAGAGAGAAAGAAAATGCCAAACAGAGCCAAGAAACGAAATTCAAGCTACCAAGAGCAAGAAATACCTAGAAACTCTAAATCTATTCCAGCAAGAAAAATAAGGCAAGAGATGTATAAGTCAAGGATCCAAAATGCCAAAAAGACACAATTCAACTATTCTGAGCAATTGAAAAAGTCAAAACTTAATTTCAAAATTTTCAAAAATCCTGCTCGCAGGCAAGCAGTGTTACACAGTGCGAGAAGATAGCATTCTCGCAGGCCACCTTGAAGCAAGGTGCGAGGTGTTCGCACTGGACCCTATGTGCAGGGTGCGAACTTGACTGGTTCTCGTAGGCTGTCAATGGACAGAGTGCGATAACTCCCGAAGATAATAAAAAATTTGAAAATGCAAGCAAAATTCCAACAGGCTTATAGACCCAGAAGGTCTCTCAGGGTATCCTGAGGACTCAAACACTGACAAAACAGGAGAGAAATGAAAATCGAACAAATGGCCACAGATAATTCAAAAACCATACAAAAAAAGGGAATATATCCCCAGTGGAGTCACCAATTTTGTTTCAGGATAAATCCATGAGTGCGGACACAAACCGATCTCCCTAGATCCACCTGGATCTAGAACAAAACATGACAGAATAATACACTTTCCCTAGATCTAGCCTATTGAATGAACTAAGAGGTAAGGATTATAGACATACCTTATGAATGCTTTCCTTAGGTCTCTGTTGTTCCAAGCTTCACTCCAATGCTCTTGCACCGTTCAGATCACAAAAATACAAACCAATCAAAGTAAAGGCAGATTAATATATTCAATAGCTAGTCTATACATATGATCAAGGCGTTATGTAATAAAGTGACATCATCTTTATGGGAAAGGGACATATTACTGTATTGAATTAATTGAAAGTGAAACTTACAAACTGAGCCTTGATGTCATAGGTCTCCTTTCAATGGCTCCTAGCTCTGACACACACACTTGCTCATGCATGAATAAAATCAACCACTTTTGATGACCTTGTTGTTTCTAGCTGCTATAGCATCATTCCTCCATACAGTCTTGCACTAATTCTCCAATCAATCTCTTGCTAGTTTGCTTCTAACTTTTTCCTTGATTAATCTCCTCAATATATAGGAGAATATAGATTAGTTACTTGGATAGGAGATGATCCCAAGATATCAGGAAAGCCAGTACTTAGATAACCATTCGCTATCCAACACATTCTTCTCGAAGATTCCCTTCTAGAAGGCTCAAGAACTTCATATTTTTCCTCTTTAAGAAGATGTTCACACCCTGGCAGTTAAGTATAGTGTGAACCCCTCGCACCCCAGCTTAATACAGCCTGCGAGAATCAGGCATTCTCGCAGGAAAATATATAGGCAGCCTACGAACTTCTTTGAAAAATATGATTTCTGGAAGCAGACAATTGTAACTTTTCTCAGGAAATTGTTCTTAGTGAAGAGCTTGATTTTCCATCATAATAACATTATCATAACATCATCACGATGACCAAAATCGTGGATAACAATGGGTCCTTTCCACTTTGCTCATATCATTTAGTTGGCTATCCATGAGAGACTCTTCATATGTAGATTGGGTTAAATGAGGAGACAAAGAGGTGTTACCAAGGCAATGGATTTCAGGATCAACATCTTCCTCCTCTCCTTCTTCACCAATAACAAGGTTATTTTGGAGAGGGGATTGGATTATTTGATCATCCCTATCCCTATTTATTTGATCTCTTTGGAGATTCTAAGGGGATTATTATTTCTTCTGAAATTACCCTTATTATCAACATTTTGGGGGTTCCTATAGCTCTTCTTTCCTTCAAATTTCAATTTCTCCATTTCTGCAGAAAGTGATTTTACCAGTTTTTTCAATTCATCCACTTAAGGGTGGGTAGAGGAGGAATCAAAGGTTGAAGCCTCAACCCTACCTTTTATTCTATACCTATCATATTTAATCCTAAGTTTGTCAGTTGCCATTACATTAGACTCTACTTCAAGCATTGTATCTTGCATATGAGCTGAAGAGGTAGCTCTTCTTTCTCTCAACAGGAGAAAAAACTCAGGGTCAAAAACTCTAACATAAGTAATCTTGGCAAAGGATTCTATAGGATTTGTTTCAGTGGGAATCTTACTGTACATCTTATTAAATATTTTTGAGAAGTCTCAAATAGATTCCCCCTCTTTCCTTTTAAGTGACCCAAATTATGTAATATGATAAAAAAAAAAATTTTATCCACCCAATGCCTCAAGAATGAATCATCCAGAGCTTCAATCCAAGCAATAGATCCAGGAGTCAAACCCCTAAACCATTTCCTATCCTCACCATCAAGGATCTACACAAAAACTCTCATCCACACATCTTCATTTTCAATGTTAAGATTACTTGGATAACTATAAAATATGAAAAGTGTTCTTTTGCAGTTATGTCTTCCTCCCCTGTGAAATTAGACATGTAATTAAGGTAGTCTCCAACTGGTAGAGAATTCATAGGCTGAGGTAAAACAAGAGGGGCATATCTAGAAGCCACTATGGCATCCATCCTATGTCTAGGAAGATTGGCACCTGTCATTGGGATGTGAACTGTAGGAGAACTAGGGGGATATGGGGTTTGGACAGGTATGACTACATCTATTTTTCTAGGGGAAAGGGTAAATGGTTGAGTGTTGGAGGAGAATGGTATAGGGTTTAAGGGAAAATAAGTTTCTCCCTCTTTATCTACAACAACTTTGATAGGAGGAGGAGTAACCCAAAGTGGGAAAATATTCTAAGCTCCTAGGTCTAAACCACTTTAAAATATAAGGGGAAACGAGGGTTTCAAAAATTTCTCCTTCCAAATGAAGACTAGAATGGGGGAGCTGAACAAGAAATCTTTCAATCTAAACTTCTGGAAACTCCACCAGATGGTATAGAAGGAGAATTGGATACATCTACTGGAGTTTTAAAATAAGGGTCATGTAAATTACCAGAATCACCTGGTACAACAACTGAAAGTCCTACTTGAGAGGTATTTCCTTTCTTGATAATATTCTCTGGGTTAGCTTCAGGTGTTGCCAGAGATAGTTGTGGATTTGACCTCATGTGGCTTACTTTAGGAGCCACAACTAAAACAGTGGAGTCACCAGGTGCAAGATGCAATTTTCAAGGTACCGATTTCTGATGCACCTTCAGAATCAAAATTTCTTTGTTGTTAAATCCCAGGGAAATTTATTCAATTTGTTTCTCGGAAATGATGCCAATAATGTTAGCACTGAGAGTCACCCTCAGATTGCTGGAGGATAAGCCCAGTACCCATCAAATTTTTTGTGGAGGTTAGTTTACAAGTGGAGGTCAAAGGGAAAAATCTCAGCATAAGAATGTTTTAACAAAGAAAATGGGGTTAGAAATGCATAAGAAAATGATGTTCTCATTAAATTCAGTCAGTGTTTTAAGGTTAAAGGTGATACGGAGGAAGACTTAGTGAGGAGAGTGGACAATTCTTCCATAAGAATCCATACTTCAGGCAACTTGGTGCAGAATAACTCAGGCATAAGAGAACTCTTGAACTTAAGTTTAAGATACTGAAACACATCACAACAACATTATAATCAAACCTCCATTACAATACAACCAAAACACCTCGTATGGATCATCCATGCATGATCATTTTAACATAAGAGGAAATGGGACAATGAAAGAAAATACTAAAACAGATCATAGAAGCATTATAATCAAAACCTCCATTACAATAGAACTACAACATCTTGTCTCGATAATCTATGCATGAGTGTTTCAACACAATAGGAAACAATATAGTGAGATAAATTGACTTCTATTAATGAGAAAGTCTCAGGTATCATACATAACCAGAGAACAACTGTGCTATCAAACTATTACAAAATAGGGATCTCTTCTCAACTATCGACCATAACATATTCTTAAATTGATCTATGTATACTCAGATCAGTGGACAACCTCTAGGCTCTTCATCTATCCATCCCATCCAATGATCTTCATCTGTGCATCTAATGCAAATGCTGCCAATAAAACCTTACAATATTCCCACAAAATTATGTTTTAACTGCAGGTCTACATGAACCATTAGATCTAAGATCTATGGTGGATGTTATAACAAATATTCCAACTTTTAACAAAAGTTTAAACCCACACAACTCTTTAACCATTTAAAACCAAATTTAAATGTTTATACATATGGTCTATCCGTTGGATTCCAAATGCAACAAAAAATATTTAATGGGATTTTGACCCCATTCTAATAATTAACCTCCCGGCTTATGCTATCGCCGAAATTGATATGAGCCGTCCGATGGTGGATTGAACTCCGAACTTGCAACTGAAACTCACTTTGATAAAGAAATTGGGCCTGGTTCCCCATGTTAACCTCTATGCATGTGTTACAACCAATATGATTTTAAACCATTGATCCCATCCTTGGATCGTTCCAAGCCGCACGATCACAATATATTTCTATCCCGATGGTTTAATAATATATTTAACGATTTGGACTTAGAACATGGGTTAAATAATGGGATTTAAAACTCAAATACTCACAGGTTTGTTCCACAAAGAAATTGATGATGATCCCACACAAATGTTACCATAGAAAACTTGAAGTTTTGCAACGATGTATTTATCCAAATCACGCAGATTGGTTCCAAGGGTTAATAATTTAAAATGAACTTCAATTTCATTGACTGGACAGTCCAAAATTCTGTCAATATTCTCCTTTATTCAAGAAAACAACGTTTTCTCTGAATCCTCCAAAAAGTCTTCTCTGAATCCTCCAAACAATATTCTCTAAATCCTCCAAACAATCCTTCCCACATAAGTCTTACTGTTCATAAACTTTTCTCTCTTAACCCTTGACCACACCAAATACAAAATCCTCGATGGGATTAAATACACAATGATTCTGGTTCTCAGATACACAATATTTGGATCGAACCCCTTATTCCACTCTAGATCCTATACATTAGCCTAAGAATCAAAAGAAACTCTAACTTTGTTACAAAAAAGGATTCAAAATTCTTGACCATTATTTACTTTGACTTCTAATTTCAATTAAAAACAGAAAAATAATTAAGAGAACCAACTCTCTTTGGTAAAACTTGAATTTGATGACTTCTTTCCTTGAGCTCATGCTCCTGCATTAGACTCCTTGGGTCAGAAAAAAACTCATGAACTCATGTTCATGATTTCTTTTATAGTACTACCACTTTTCTATATGAATGCAACAGTTACCCAAGTAGAATCTTCCACTAGATGGTCCTTCCACTTCACCAGGTACTCATAGTATTCTTGTCCTCTAGTCTTCTTCAACACTCTAATATCCAAAATCCTTTCCATCTGCAACTTCTTCTCTGTAGGAATTTGTTTCTACCACTTAATTTTTGTTCTGTGTCCTTTCCCAATTCATTTTCTAACTATTTTTCTTCAAGTTCCACATAAGAATACAAATCTTCTACATTAAATAT
The DNA here is from genome assembly GCA_009831015.1 of Picea engelmannii. NCBI lineage: Eukaryota > Viridiplantae > Streptophyta > Pinopsida > Pinales > Pinaceae > Picea > Picea engelmannii. The sequence goes on from ML781721.1 coordinate 84,602, forward strand.
GGGAGATATTCCCATGTATTTTGGAAGTTCAATATCATATGCATTGGAAGAAAACTTCCTCAATACCTTGCAAGGCCCAATCTTTTTAAACTTCAGTTTGTTATAGGTTACTCTAGGAAATATTTCTTTCCTCAAGTGTGCCAATACTAAATCTCCTTCTTCAAAAATGATTTCCCTTCTCTTCAAATATTATTTTTTTCTTGTACTTGAAACTATTTTCCTATATATTTCCTTTAGCCTTTTCATGCAAATTTTGCATATCTGAAGAAAAATATTTTGCATTTTCACTTCTCTTCTCCATCTGTCCCAAATCTTTGAGCTCAAACACTCCTCTTGGATTCACTCCATAAACAATTTTAAAAGGACTTAATGATCCAGAATCAGATCCAGGAGCCTGACAGGGCTAAAAAAGGATCAAAAATGAAAGTGCTCGGAATCTGACAAAACCAATGCCATTGCGTCTGTCTCGTCTTCTTGATTTTGGCCATATATTTACTTTGCCAAACGGGCTTTGTATGTGAAATATATCATGTTCTGTCTGAAAACCCAAAAAAGCAAAAAAATCGGTGACTGTACAGTCCATATAGTCCGTACAGTGCCACGTGGCAGACTGACTGTACATGTCGGACGGCCATACGAATGACATGGAAGCTTCTGGTGATGACACATGGTAGGTGATGGGCATACAACAGGTACAGTTGGACCAGTCAGAGGGTGACATGTGTCACCACTGTAAGGGTGACACGTGGCATGGATGATGTCAGCAGGTTGACTGGGAAGGTACGGTGACAGGTGGCAGAGTACGTGGCAAACACATGGACCATATGGCACTTGACAAATGGTAGTTTTTTATTGGTGGTGGAGGTGCCATGTGGCCCAATCATGGGCTGCCACGTGGCACCCTGTGGTTGGCTCATCATTTGTGTAAAAATTATGGGGTCGCCACCAGGGTCGAACCCCCAACCTCCTCCGTGCTATAGACTGGCAGGACCGGGCTAACCACCCACTCCACTAGTGTTTCTTATTAACTATATGGCAATGTATATATTTAAGTTTAAACAAAGTTCCAGTTGAGGGCGGAAAGGGCTGGGTCTTAGCCCCAGCCCGTGGTCTATTCACATGCCATAGAACCAAATGACAAGCCCGGGGGTCACGATAGGTATCAACCCTCGGATCTCAGGTGGATCCCATAGGACCAGGAGCTATCCATCAAAAAATTCATGTGGGTTATGACTGTTAGCCCGAGGTCCTATGCCTATGCCCGAAGACCAGGAGCCCAGATAAGGGTCTAGCGAGTAATGAATGGAGCGCCTAGCCACATGTTCGTCCAACATATGACCAAGGGTGCACAAGTTTGGGGGATGCGCCCTATTATTATAGAAAAAGTGGTTTTTATACTATGTTTTGATTTTTATTTTATTTTTAATGCCTGTATTAATGGATTTTATCCATTTCTGGGAGATATTGGGCATTTTTGGAGGCCAAATTTTGGGAGGAAGTTGGGGATGGGTAACCAAATTCAGATCTATAAAAACTGGGCCTGTTTGAATCCATGGAGGATATTCAGAGAAGAGTCATGCTGAAGGGAAGCCAAGCCAAAGCCATTTTTATGCAGGGAAGCTATTGAGGAGCAGACGCTTGCAGGCCATTTCTGGGAGCTCCGGTCATCTGTTTTGCGTGTCGTTTCTTTTGCTGGGTTCTAGATATATGGAAGAACATGAACAGATTAGTCTTGTATCCAATTGGAATTGATGCGATGTACTTTTTATCTTTTGAACAGAAATAAAGAAGCCTCCCCCATAGAGACAAAGGCCCGGAGACGTAGGCAACGTTGTGCCGAACTCTGTTATCAATTCTCTTGCTATGGTTTGTTGTTTATTACTTAATTTCAGATCTGCATATGTGTATATGGCTGTCATAATTCCTCTCTTTTCCTCATTCTTTCATTAAGCTTCTTAAAAGGGTTAATTAACAAATGCAATTTAAAACTCAACCACAGTCATTAAAAGATCCTACGGATCAAGTGGTATCAGAGCTAGTTGATGTTTGGATTTGAGTTTTGCATGTTAACCAAGGAAAAGATACAGCTTGGTGAAGGCGAGCTTGTTGCAGAGAATCCATTAATTGGATTGAGAAAGAGAGCTTCTCACAGTGAGAAGATGGCATTGGAAGAAGGGCTTTCTCAAGATGAGAAAGAGTTCCAGAAAACATTCCTTGCTATGTCAGAGATGGTGAAAGTTTTGTATGAGGATTACTTGGAACGAAAGAGACCAGTTTTGGGTGAATATTCAAAGGGAAAAAGTGAATAGGAAGAGGATCATCCTCAGATTCCTCCTTCACCTCCATCATCACCTCCTTCTTCTCCTTCTTCTTCAATTTCAAGTTCTAAATCTAATGGAAAGAAAAATTTTCATAAGCATAAGAATGAAATGCCATTGTTAAAACTTGATGTTAAATTTGAGTTGCCCATATATGATGGTGAAGTAAATGCAGAAAAACTTGACAATTGCATCAGGCAGATGGAGGTTTACTGCAGTGTGCAGCAGATCAAAGATGAGGCCACACAAATCAAGTTGGCATCTTTGAGACTTGTAGGTACAACTCTCATATGATGGCAAAGCAAGTTGCAAAATGGAACATAACAAGTGGGTAAGGTATTTCCATCATGGAAGAGTTTCATTTCTGCACTTAGGAAACAATTCTATCCTTTGGGTTATAAAGAAAAAGCATTAATTGAATGGTAATCTTTAAAACTAAGAAAGGGACAAACAGTGCAAGAATACACCGATGGATTTCGAAAAATGGCATTAATGTTAGATATCCCTTTACAAACACAAGAAACTCTTATGAAGTATATAGGAGGTTTACTTGTGCATATTAGAAACATTGTTTTCATGTTTGGACCCACTAACCTCGATGAGGTTTCTGTTCAAGATACATATATTGAAGCAGGGAAAGTAGGTGTGTCAGGGGAATCATCGCCTTCAAGGAAAGAGGACAAGAGGAAAAGGCATGGCAAGAATGCAAATGCAGTGACAAGGAAGGAAGGAAAGCCCTCTTGCAAGCATTGCAAGAAAGAGGGACATGATGAGGACATATGTTGGCAGTTGCATCCCAAGAAGAGGCCAAAGTGGTTCAAAGAAAAGAAGGGAATGCAGACAGTGGCAACGAAAACAAAACCCATAGACTTGGGATCGGATTCAGGTGATGAATCAAAGATCTCATTGGTTGGTAGGACAGGTAAAATTGGTGAAGGCATTGATTGTAGAATCAACTTGTTTCATATAAGGGTAATCATGCGACACACTAAGATAGACACATTAATCGACAGTGGATCTTAATATAATCTAATCTCAGAAGAATTGGTTAAGCAATTGGGGTTAAAAACACAAACTCATCATAAGACTTACACACTTAAATGGATAAGCAATCATCATCAAATGCACATAACAAAGCAGTGCACAATCAAATTTGCAATTTCATCTAAGTATGTGGACAAAGTAACATGTGATGTAGTGTCGTTAAGAGAATGTGGAATGGTCTTATGTAGTCCATATTTATTGTTGGAAGATTGGTTGTTGTCATTGATGTCAACCCTAGTCATGGGTTTTGGACTGCAAGATTGATGAAGGTATTTGGACATGAAGGAAAATGCATATGCAGATACAACACCCATGGATGGATAGTATACATCATGTTGTTTCTGGTGATATGTGGCACATCACATGGATCCTCATGGTTGAGGAGAAATGAATTTTTGAAGATGACAAAGTGAATTGTACATGTAGGCCCTGAAGATAATTAAAGAAAAGAATTACAAAATAAGAAAGTGCCAGGTCAGCCATAATGTTAAAAGGAAGTGACATAAATGGTATAAATAAACATCATTATACATTCATTTTGATACAAGTCGAATTTCAGAGGGAAGAAGAAGAAAAATAAGGCCGGATTTCAAGGGAGGATGAAGTCTTTTGGTGATGTGTTCTAAGACTCCAAATGCAGTGGGACCACTTCCATTGGAAAGAGTACGGACTGTAGTTTCTTGTGTGAGAGTTTTAGAATCAGATGTTAAATATTGAGCGCGGGGCATGCTGTACAAGTTGGGTCTTCTGAACAAACCAGAATTGAATAAAGTTTTATTATCTCTCATATATTCTTGGGTGGAAGGAAGGGGCAAGGATAGAGAGTTAAAATCTCTCTTCATATTGGAGGATTGTATCTTCCTCTTGGAGGTTTATCCCTCCCTTTACATTTGGAAGTTGTAGCTACCTTTGGAAGTCATTACTTCCCTTGAACAAAACTATTGATTATTTCTCATATATTGTGCATGGTTTATTGTGGTGTATTGGTGTAACTCTTATACTATTTCTCATTGCTCATTGGATATAATTGAATGGTTTAAGTATAAGTTGAAAAAGGTTTTTAAATTGTACTTGATACTGATTCACCCCCGTCTCAGTATCAACAATTGGTATCAGAGCGGGTTACCTTCAGTACAGTTTAACCACTGGAAGGAAG
>ML781721.1:95159-147975 GCA_009831015.1 Picea engelmannii
ATTTAGTTTTTGTTTAAATCTTGTTAATAGCTTTATTGTTTTCTTTCTAACCTTTTACCATACAGCTGTCATGACTAGCAGAGCCCAACTAGGCATGTAAGCACTCACTTTTTGCTCACACAGCGACAAAAAGAGTGCAAACAATTGCCCCTCTGATTTCTTGGAAATCCTAAAAATAAATCCATACTCACATCATCCCAAGGTCTTTTTGGAATTGGTAGTGGCTGATATAAGATTGTGTTCTTATGTCTGCCTTTTTCATGTTGAAAAATGTTGCACCTTCCAATGAATTTCTAAACATCTTTCCTCATTCCTGGCCAATGATAAAAGTTACTCAACTGAGCATAGGTTTTTTCAATGCCAAAATGACCAAAAATTTCTCCACTATGCTTTTGTTGCAACAAATTCTCCCCCATTAAACATTTTGGAATGCACAATTTACTTCCTTTGAACAACAACCCTTGTTGTAGTATGAAAATCCATCCATTGACTTCTATCTCTCAAAAATGGATTCTGACATGCTTCATGCGCTTCTTTAAAATATGCATCTTAAGAATGCATATATTTGAGATGTTATAATCCAATAACACTCACTTGGAACTCTTGCAAAACTAAACATCTTTTGCTCAAAGCATCTGCAACCTTGTTAGAGCTTCCACTAATATGCTTTAATACAAAATTAAAATTCTTCATGTAATCTACCTATTTAGCATGTTTTTTATTTAATTACTCTTGCTTAGTGATAAACTGTAAATCATGATTGTCAGAATGTAAAACAAACTCTCTAGGCATGAGGTAATGCCTCCATTTCCTCAAATATTGGATTACTGCATAGAATTCTTTATCATATGTGGAGTATTTCTATTTTACATCATTCAGTTTCTCACTGAAATATGAAATTGTCTTGTCCTCTTGACTCAATACATCTCCAAGTTTTGTCCCACTAGCATCACACCTAACTGCAAACACTTTGTTGAAATATGGGAGAGCTAAGATAGGTCTCTTAGTAATCTTTTCCTTCAACAATTTGAATCCTTTTTCTACTGCCTCTATCCATCTAAATGGTTGTTTTTCCTTCTTTATTGTTTCTAGTATTGGAGCACAAATACCACTAAAGTTTCTTATAAATTTCCTATAGAAACTTGGCAACCCATGAAAACTTCTGACATCAAATATGTTTCTTGGAGATGGCCACTCTTTAATTGCTTCCACTTTCTCCAAATCCATCTTTAATCCCTCTTGTGAAATCACAAATCCTAAATAAACCAATTTTTTTTTCACAAAGAAACATTTATTCAAGTTTATTAAGAGTTTCTCTTGATGTAGTTTCTTTAGAACCAAATTCAAGTTCCTAACATGTTCCTCTCTGGTTTTTCTAAAAATAAGAATATCGTCTAGATAAAAAATGACAAATTTTCCTATGAATTCCTTAAGAACTTCATTCATAAGTCTAATGAAAGTACTGGGTGCATTAGTTAAACCAAAAGGCATAACCAAACACTCATATAATCCATTGTTTGTCTTGAAGGTTGTTTTCCACTCATCACCTTCCCTCATTCTAATCTAATGATATCCACTCTTTAAATTTATCTTTGAAAAATATTTTGCACCACTTAAACAATCCATAAAATCATCCATTCTTGGTAAGGGAAAACGATACATGATGGTGATTTTGTTTATGGCTCTAGAATCTGTGCACATTCTCCATTCTCCTCCTTTATTGGGACTCAAAAATGTAGGTACAACACATGGACTCAAGCTTTCTCTGACCAATCCCTTGTTCAACATTTCTTGTACTTGTTTGCTGGTATCTTCATTTTTTGCTAGTCATTTTGTAAGATGATTTGTTTGGAAAACTAGCTCCAGGAATTAGATCTATATGATGGATAATACTTCTAACAGGTGGTATTTCATTAGGAAAATCATCAACTACAATATCCACATACTCCTCTAACAATTTATGAACTTCAATAGGTAAATCATCTATCCTTGTGTTGGTTAAAACAGTCCTAGGTTTTCTAACAACAACAAAACTTACCTCTTCATCTTGCACATTCTTCGTAACTTCTTTTTCTTTGACCAACAACACTTTTGGACTTGTTTTCTCCACTACCCTCTCATCTTTAGGAGGAATAAGAGTATGTCTTTTGCCTTCTTTCTCAAATGTAAAAGTATTCTCTCTGCCATTGTACATCACATTTCTGTCATATTTCCACAGTTTTCCCAACAACACATGACAAACATCCATCGGAATACAATCACACAAAATCTGATCCTTATAATTTCCAATCTGGAAATCAACTCTGCATTATTCATTCACCAATACTTGATTCCATTTTTTCATCCAAGAAACTTTATATGGTGTAGGATGCATCTCCTTCTACAGTCCTAACTTCTCAACCATTTCCACAGAAACCAAATGATCAATACTACCATTATCATAAATCAATTTGCAACACTTACCTTTTGATTTACACATTGTTCTAAACAGATTTTTCCTTTTTGTTGGCTCATGTACTTCCTTTCTTGATTTCAGTAAAATTATCCTCATCAATAAGGCTTATCCTACCTCTAGAACTTCAATATTCTCCTCAGGTACTATTGCCTCATTTTTTGCTTGTGCAATCTAGACATTCCCTTGCCTTGTAGCATTCTCTGGACAATCACATGACATATGGCCTATAATACCACATGTATAACATCTGATTTCATATCCTCTACCTCTTCCTTGGCCTTTCTAAAAATATATTCTTCCTCTGAAGTCTCTTCCTCTTCCTCTTAAGGATTGTTCTTGTTGATTCGATGTATCAGCTTCTTCCTTCTGAGTTGAAAACTTATTCTTCCCAACTTGTTGTGCCTTACCTCTATAAGCTTGAAATTTCCCTTTTCTTGAATTATGTCTTCTATTCAGTTTCTCTTCCACCTTTAAGGAACAATGGTATGCCTCCTCCATTGTATTTGGTGATAAGAGGCTCAATTCATATTGAATTTCTAGTCTGATACCATTCATATACCTTGCTAGCTTATCAGAACTATCCTCAGTATAACCAACTCTAATGTTTACCTTGTAAAATTCCTCGGTGTACTCTCTAACAATTAACAATATTTGTCTCAGATTTTGCATCTGTCTATACAAGGTAAGCTGATAGTCTTTAGGTAAGAATTTACCTTTCAACTTTGCAACCATTCTATCCCAATTTCTGATTGGTTGTTTATTATTTTTCTTTTTCTCTGCTTGAACACCATCCCACCATAATAAAGCATGTCTCTTCATATTTTTGAATGAAAACTTCACCTTTTTCTCATCAGGAAACTCATCATAATCAAAGTGTTTGTCTAACACATTTATCCAATCAACCAATTCTTCCAGATTTAAACGTTCACTGTATGAAACTATCTCTGTTCTGGACTTTGAACTAGCTCCCATAACTACTTTTAATAATTTGAGTCCAAGGTTTTATTCTATTGCTTCTTCTTATTCTGTGTCACCCTCTTGCTCAGCTTCACTAGAATCACCTTCTTCGGGATATCTTCTTCCATCATTTATTAAGGCTTCAACTTCTACAGGCAGAGATCTCATTTCCTCCATCGCCTCTGCATTTGCAACTGGTGTATCTCTACGACCTCCTCTGCCATGTCCTCTTTAGAATTGAAATTCCATTTCAGATTGAGAACTACTACAATCTTGAATCCCTATTGCTTCTATCAATGGAAGAGGTGAGAAATAAATTCTCCCTTTCATACACTTATAGGAAACACAATATTCCTACTCTGATACCACTTAATGCAAATGTTGCCAATAAAACCTTACATTATACCCACAGAATTATATTTTACCTGCAGGTATACAGGAACCGTTAGATCTAAGATCTATGGTGGATGTTATAACAAATATTCCAAATTTTAACCAAATTTTAAACCCACACAACTCTTTAACCATTTAAAACCAAATTTAAATGTTTATACATATGGTGTATCCACTAGATTCCAAATGCAACAAACAATATTTAATTGGATTTCAGCCCCATTCTAATAATTAACCTCCCAACTTATGCTATCACTGAAATTGATATGATTAGTCTGATGGTGGATCGGACTCCGAACTTGCAACCAAAACTCGCTTTGATAAAAAAATTGGGCCCAGTTCCCCGTGTTAACCTCCGTGCATGTGTTACAACCGATATGATTTTAAACCGTTGATCCCATCCTTGGATCATTCCAAGCCACACGATCATTGTATATTGCTATCTCTATGGTTTAACAATATATTTAACTATTTTGACTTAGAACATGGGTTAAATAATGGAATTTAAAACTAAAATACTCACAGGTTTGTTCCACAAAGAAATTGATGATGATCCCACATGGATGTTACCATATAAAACTTAAAGTTTTGCAGTGATGTATTTATCCAAATCACGCAAATTGGTTCCAAGGGTTAATAATTTAAAATGAACTTCAATTTCATTGATTCGACAGTCCAAAAGTATATCAATCTTCTCCTTTATTAAAGAAAACAACCTTTTCTCTCTTAACCCTCGACCACACCGAATAAAAAATCCTCGATGGGCTTAAATACACAAAGATTCTGGTTCTCAGATCCACAATATTTGGATCGAGCCCCTTATTCCACTTTAGATCCTATACATTATCCTAAGAATAAAAACAAACTCTAACTCTGTTACAAATAAGGATTCAAAATCCTTGACCATTATTTACTTTGACTTCTAATTTCAATTAAAAACAAAAAAATAATTAATAGAACCAACTCTCTTTGGTAAAACTTAAATTTGACTTCCAAAACCAAATGATGACTTCTTTCTTTGAGCTCATGCTCCTGCATCAACATCCTTCTATCAAACTATGCGTGTATCCTCTTATCAGAGGCAAGATCATATTAGCATGGGCCTGCAATAAAAACCGGCCATCGTGGTACCTCGGGCTGATAGTTTTGTCTCCATGGACAGACCCTCCATGCCTTCTATTTATGGAGTGATTTGAGGTTTCAACTACCGTTCCTTGTTCATTAACTTGTTTCTCCTCGGGATCAGTGTTAGCTTATGAAAAATATATAAATATCTTCCTTTTTCCCACATTTCATGATATTATTTTGATTGACTTTTCGGTTATTTAGAAGCAAATAGAATAGAAAATGAATAATATACCCTTTAGCGTTGATTGTTGGAGATTAGATTACATAGATTCTAAATACGATTGGAATTGTCTGGTTTTATTGCAGGATTGGTTAAATATTGTCGAACCCAAGATAGCAAGGGGAATCTTGAAGATGCGCTTGCTATTGGAAGTTCAAGACTTTATGGTGCAAAGTAGTTTTAAAGATAATTGAGTTACTCATTGTAATAGTAAATAAATCCTAAGGATCTCTCAATCCTCAGGATAGATTAATTTACCCAAATTATTGTAACATATAAGGGGTAAATAGATCTTGAAGAAAGGAGAGTTTTTTCACTCAAGAATAGAGAATATAGAAATGCTATGCGTTAGCAGTTTTTGTAGAAATGTTGTACCAGCTATGAAATCAATAGAAGCCTCGAGAATTTTTTCCATTTTATATACTGAATTTTCAATAACAATGCTTCTAAGGACCGAGGGCCTAGTCTGAAGGAGCTACTGTTCGATCTGTAATTATATCAGCTCAAATTCTACCTTGTGATTCAATTTTCTTTTATAGTAGTTAACAAATGCATAAGTGTGTCGATGGTTTCATGTCAATTGCAAGAAATAGATATTCCTTGAAGTATTGAATGATTGTTTTTCCAATTCCCATTACTGAGATTCAATGCGTGAAGGTTCCTCATAAGTTCACATTTGTTGTTCCTTTCATAAGTTTAAATTTGTTGTTCCTTTCATTAGTTTACATTTGTTGTTCCTTTCTGCTAGAATATAGTTGTTGTTCTTTTCAATAGAAATATGATTGCCATCTCTTTTCAGTTAGACTACAGTCTCTGTTCCTTTCCATAGATGGAGTAATTCGCCTTTTTCTTTTCAGCAATTTTGTTTCATAATGATAGCAATCCTTGCAAGTCTTTATCTAGATTCAATTACTTCTCTTAAAATGAATTCAATAGATTAGCTAGTTCCTTTCCTTTTGCATAGCTTTAGATTTCAATCTTAAGAATATTTAATGAATGTTTGAGGAACTTGATTGTTGACAAACTCATATCTGCTTTTGCTATATGATTTTAGCCTCTATAAGCTATCTGCATAGACTTTGATGATATTCTTTGAGATAAAAGACGAATCCCCGGGTTGATAAATTAATTTTAAACTAAGGTTGTTTTTAGACATCTTTAGAGCTCAACATTTTGGTGTCGTTTCCGGGGAAGAATGTCAAAGGTAGCATAGATTGTGCCTCTGGAGGATGAGGTATTGAAGACAGAAGGTAAGAACCTATGCAGGCAATAAGTAAGATGCTTATACCAGTGCCTATCTCTAGCTGACTCATTAAGAGCTTACATAGGTGTTTTTTTTTTTCCTTTTGTTTTTTTTTGTCCTTTTTGTTGTGTGAAGTGTGTATGACTAAGAAAAAATATCTTGAAAAACCAAAACCTCCACCAAAAATTACCAAACCCCAGGGATCGGGGCTCCCTAGAAGAAGTAATTTCATAAACGACATCATCCGAAAAGAAGAATACCATGCCTCAGTTGGACCTAGAAAAGGATCCACCTGAATCCCTCAGGTGGCAGCTTCACCAACTGCAGCCCATGCCGAGATTCATAGAAAAATTGAAGGGACTGAGCTAAGTTTTTAGATCAAATATATTCTACCCCTCAACCCTTTAGGAGAGGGAAAGTCTTGTAACATGGAGGAAGGAGAAGGATAAACTAGTGGGATAACTAAGATAGACGGACCCCCCAATCCTGAATCTCCTACAAAAGAAGAAGGCACACTTGAAATTCTAGACAGAGGGAGTGCAATCAGATCCCATAGAAGATCAGATAACCAATCAATTCAAATAAAATATCCAGATCAAGAAATCCCTAAAGATTTCTGGCATATTTTTTATCAAATGGCACAACCAAATCCACAACGTCCCCAGACTTCCACTTTGGAATATACGATAGTTGATCCAATTGCCAATGCCCCCATGAAGGTTATTCCCCTACAAAACCTACCAACTTTTCATGGATTAATCTCAGAATACCCAGACACATTCGTATTTGAATTTTATGTCCTATGTAGAGGATATGATTACACCTATGAACCCCCAAAATTAAAATTGTTCCCCTCCACTTTGAAAGGAGCATATCTACGTTGGTTCATGGGATTAGGGGGAGGAAATATAAACTCATGCGATGAAATGAAACAAGCCTTCTTGACAAAATATCAGGATTATTGTAGAACCAAAGACTTAAAAGATGAAATCTTTCAAATGCCTGCAAAAGAAAATGAATCATTAGAAGAATATGCAGAGAGATTTCAATATAATTTACAAAGATCACCCTATGGCACACTACCAAGGGAAGTACTTAAGGAAACTTTGATTAAAGGTATGAAATATGAATGGGTAGAAACGTTGAATTTAATGGGGAAAGGTGATATTTATAAAGAAACTTATGATGACATTGTCCTATTGTGAATCAGGTGCTCAAGAGGAAGTTCACGGACCAGATCAGGGATACGTACCCCCTTCACCAGAAATAGCAATATTACTAGCGGGGGTGTTACTCGAGCTGAAGTTCGTAATCTCTTGGAAAAGTTTAAAACAAACATTCTGAGCACTCTGACTACACAATTGGATGTGTTGTAGGCCAAACAAAAAAAAATAGAAGAAGAACAAACGTTAGCCATATTTTTCCACAGGTGCAGAAGGAAACATGGCCCATGAGATTTCCCTTTGGATGTGGTCCGAGTTTGCGCTATTTGCGCCAAGGATCACGACATGGAACAATGCCAATTTCTTCCTAGACTAAAAGTTGTCTTTAGGGAAGCATAAGAAGAAACAGAACCATTATATCTAATGGCTCATCGTCTTCAATGGCAGAATCAACCCCCAAATACATTGCAACCCCAACAATATCCACCTACAAATCCCACTTGGAAAAACTAGCCCACTGCAATCCCTGCTTGGCAGAATCATCCAACTACAACTTCTACTTGGCCTAACTCACAATATCCCACCTCATCATGGAAAAAAACCAATAACAACCTTTACCCTTCATAGTGGCCCAACATGACTGCCCAAAACCCAAATTGCAATCAGAATTGGCAGCGCCCCATGGGGATAAACAATCAACCCATGGGGATGGCCCCTCAAACTCAACCTACGTTATAAGCCCCACTTCAATTGTCCCAAAATACACAATCCCAATTGTGTCGTCAAATACCAACCCAACCTCACCCAAATCCAAATAATAGACTGGCTCAGCTCATCCAAATTATGGAAAATGGAGAAGGGGAGATCAACTTGGTAGGGTGCAGCGAACTACGATCAAGGTCGGGATGAATAATGTCCCCTGAAGAAAATGATGTTTTTCAAGGACAGGAGAAACAACCAACAATAACACCTCTGAATGTGGAAATAATAGAAGAAATCAAGAGGGGGGGGAGACACAGTCGAATCATAAGATCCTGATAAGGGTGAAACACCCTCCCCTCCATTCCCCGAAAGATTGATGATAGAAAAATCGACCGTATATCCCAACTTCGACCTTGTAGGGGAACTCAAGAATTTATATATCAAGATTCCACTCCTGCAAGCTCTTCAGGACATCCCCATCTATGAAAAAATAATGAAAGAGCTATGTGGGAGAAAACTCGTCCGAAAAATAAAAAATCCATCATCAACAGTCTGAGTGGTAGGAGCCTTATCTGATCTAATTTTAGGTAGACAAGAACTAGTTAAATATGAAGATTCGGGGAATCCCATAGTAACAGTTCAAATCTAGGGCTACTCTTTTCCCAATACACTAGTTGATTTGGGAGAAGCCATCAACATCCCGACTATGGAAACTTGCAATACCCTGGGTTTTAACTCCTTCAAACTCACAACAATAATGCTACAATTGGTAGGCCGATCGGTAGTTCGACCAGTTGGCACATTACATGATATAGCCATCTCCGTCGACTCTTGGGAATATCCAGTGGACTTCCTCATCATCAATCCAAAAGGTGGACTTGAAGGGAATCCATTGATACTGGGTAGGCTATGGCTTGCAATAGCAGATGTGTACATAGGATGTCGAACAAAAAATATGACAATCACTAGAGGGGGTATCGCAAAGAACCTCATTTTATATCCTCTTGCTAAACCTAGTCCAAATTTTGTATATCCACAATTGCCACCACCATGATACCCATAGATGGATTTACGAGCCCCTCTTATGCAGGAAGAAGCCCTCAAACTTAAAAAATTAGTTAGAGGATGACATAATCAGTGGGTTTATCAATAATCTGACCACCATGGGCAACCCGACCTACCAGATGCTCCAAGTTGTTCTAGACTGTGAAGCATAGGGGGACCTACTGGAAGATTTAATGGAACAACAAATTCCAACTAGGGTCGTTCATAACAACAAACCCATCGATATCGCACTCGGGAGGCCTCTAAACATCAATGCCAATTTAGATGAACAAAAACAACAAAAGTTAATTCATGTCCTCTCTGAATACCAACAAGCTTTTGCATGGGAATATTATGATATGAAAGGTATTGATCCACAACTCTGTACACACCACATTTATGTTGAAAAAGAAGCCCAACCTATCTGCCAGCCACAGAGAAGATTAAATCCTCACCTCAGGGATATCGTTAAAGAAGAATTACAAAAACTGTTGGATGTAAATTTTATATATCCCATCTTAGATAGTCGATGGGTTTCCCCACTAGTGATCATCCTAAAGAAAAATGGGAAATGGCGCATCTGTGTCGACTACAGGGAACTTAACAAAGCCACTCAAAAAGACCACTTCCCTTTGCCTTTCATTGACCAGGTCCTAGATACTTTGGCAGGAAATAAATTCTTTTCTTTCCTAGATGGTTTTAGTGGGTATAATCAGATTTAGATCGCCCCAAAAGATCAAGATAAAACCACATTCACATGCCCCTGGGCACTTTTGCATACAGAGTATTACCATTTGGACTTTGTAACACTCCAACCACCTTTCAAAGGGCCATCCTGAGCATATTCAATGATCTGATCAACAAAGGACTTGAAGTCTACATGGATGATTTCACTCCTTATGGCGACGACTTCGATCAAGCACTGAATAACCTGGAGAAAATACTAGAATGATGTATCGCGACCAGGTTATGTTTAAGCCACAAAAAGTGTCACATGATGGTGAAAGAAGGTGTGGTACTAGGGAATTATATCTCTGCAGATGGAATTAGGGTATAGCCAACAAATATAGAGGTAATCCTTAATCTACCCACACCACACACACAAACTAAGGTACGTAGTTTCCTTGGCACTTCAGGATACTATCGTAGGTTTATGGAAAATTTTGCAAAAACCACTACACCTTTACATGATTTGACTGGTAATGTAGAATTTCAGTGGTCTGACAAGTGTGATGTGGTATTTGCAGGACTCAAAAAGTTGATCTCAACAACACCGGTGTTGAGGGGGGAAAATTGGAAAATACCATTCCACATCTCCATCGATGCATTAGATATTGCCATAGGCATTGTCCTTGAACAGGAGGAGGAGAAGAAACCTTATGCAATTTATTTTATTAGAAAGAATCTTAATCCAATTGAACTTAATTATACAGTAACAGAGAAAGATTTTTTAGTTGTTATACATGCCATTAATGAATTTCGTCATTATATAATAGGCTATCCAATCATTCTGTATACTGATCATTCTGCTATCAGATATATGGCTAATAAACCAATTACTAATGGACAGGTCACTCGATGGTTTTTATTATTGCAGGAATTTGATATCACCATCAAAGATCGACCCGAGAAAGAAAACCTTGTCGCAGAATTCCTATCCCGCATACCCAAAACAGATGACTCCTTAACAATCGAAGACCGATTTCCTGATGAGCATTTGTTTGTCGTTACTACAAAGAAACCTTGGTACGCTGACATGGAAAATTACCTGGCAGGAGGAATATTATAGGCACATCTTTCATCGAAGGAAAGAAAGTTGATCGTCCAGCGTAGCGCATGATTCACCTGGATCAGCGGATATCTCTTCCATATAGGAGTTGATCTCTAGATCCGCAGATGCGTACGAGATGACGAAATATATGACATATTAAAAGCTGGACATGATGAGCCCTATGGTGGGAACTTTGCAGACCGCAGGACTGGACACAAAATTCTGCAGATGGGCTATTATTGGCCCTCAATATTCAGAGATGTGAAGAAATATGTCCAAACCTGCGATAGTTGTCAATGGATGGGAAAACCAGGTCAGGCTAATGAAATTCCTTTGAAAGCACAAGTATTTGTGGAACCATTTAAGAGATGGGTACTAGACTTCGTTGGCCCCTTCAACCCAAAGTCAAATTAAAAGGCCTATATTCTAGTTGCAACAGACTACATGACTAAATGGGTAGAGGCAGAAGCCTTGCCAAATGCAACAGAAGAAGTAGTCATCAAATTTCTTTTCAAATTATTCGTATGCCATGGACTACCAAAAGAGGTAATTACTGATGGGGGATCACAATTTACAGCTCATAGAATCACCACCAACCTGGATAATTATCATATCAAACACATAATTACTTCTTTGTATCATCCACAAGCAAATGGGCAAGTGGAAAGTACCAACAAAGTCCTGGAGGTAATCCTGACAAAGATTGTCTCAACAAACAGATAGAATTGGGCTTCTGAGCTCCCAAACTCCTTATGGGCTTACCGCACAACATGGCGTAATACCACTGGCTACTCTCCTTACCATTTAGTCTATGGAAAATAACCCATCTTCCCAATCGAGTTTGAAATCAAGACTCTAAGGATGGCCCAGGAAATCGGATTGGATCTTACAAAAGAACATAAACAATGCCTTCAACAACTCAATGAATTGGATGAAGCATGCCTGTCTTCTGTAGAGTGCACAACCGTTATTTAGCAACAAATATTGACCTGGCACGATAAGCATATAAAGAAAAAACTATTTAAAAAAGGAGACTGGGTGCTCCTCTATGATTCCATATTTCAGGATTTTTCAGGAAAATTACAGACATGATGGCTAGGACCATACGAAATTAGTGAAGTCCATGATAATGGAACAGTTACGTTAAGCACCATCGACGGGTCTAGATCTCCATTTCGGGTCAATGGATGCCAGCTACAACTCTATCATTGGCCATCGTCAAAAGAATCTTTCTACCAGGAGGTAAGTAAGTACCCTACCATTCAAATTTTGACTGGCTGGGAAGGTAATCCAACCACCCCAACTCCATAAATATTGAAATCTGTTGACACTATATATACTGTATATATTTTTGTTTAGTTTTTTATTTTCAAAAGTCATTCCATAAAATCAAA
Organism: Picea engelmannii; assembly: GCA_009831015.1. Taxonomy (NCBI): domain Eukaryota; kingdom Viridiplantae; phylum Streptophyta; class Pinopsida; order Pinales; family Pinaceae; genus Picea; species Picea engelmannii. The sequence goes on from ML781721.1 coordinate 107,630, forward strand.
ACTAGGGAGGATAACCATGATGAACTCAATTAGCACCTTTTTTTGTTCCAAACTCCTGCTTCGTCTCGTTACCCATACCCTGTCTTCTGCAGAGAAATGAATATGTCATGATTTAGCAGCGGCAATTAGGCAACTATAATGAAATTTATAACATTAACAAACCATCCATTACTTAATTTTGAAATAAACCAACTCATAAATGAACTTAGTTGATGAGGAATCAACCTTGAATTCAAGCAAAATACATACAAGGTTTCTACAAATTCAGATGGTTTGAACGGAACAATTGTTGTTCCTTTTGCGCACTTGTTGTTCCTTTGAATGGAACAATTGTTGTTCCTTTTGCGTGCCTATTGTTCCTTTGAACATAACAATTGTTGTTCCTTTTGTTCACTTGTTGTTCCTTTTGCGCGCTTGTTGTTCCTTTGAACGGAAAAATTGTTGTTCCTTTTGCGTGCATGTTGTTCCTTTGAATGAAACAATTGTTGTTCCTTTTGCGCACCTGTTGTTCCTTTTGCACGCCTATTGTTCCTTTGAATGAAACAATTGTTGTTCCTTTTGCACACCTGTTGTTCCTTTGAACGAAACAATTTCTATTCTTTTTTTTGTACACCTATTGTTCATTTTTCCATTCCTTCCTTGCTGATAAAACACTAAACCTTTCTTTTGGGGTACAACTTTCACCAAAATAATTTTTCATCAGCATTATTTCTAACAATCCATCATTATTTTGTGGACTATCTCCCATACCTGATCAAATTTCTTTTTGGATCACTTCCTTCAAAATATCTTAAACCTTGTTCATAATCTGTAACCACCATAATTCATTTCTTTTCCCTTATATATTACACTTAAATGATACCTCATGTTTATAACTAATAAGGAATATGTGACACACTTTTACTTGGCATCCTTACACTTATTTACGCCATCCCTTACTCTTAAGGAGTAGATGAGCCTCCCTTCATACAATAATATAATAAATCAATAGAATTTCTTTCTTTTTCCACAAAGAATAGGGGGTCTCATCACGAGCCAGCCTACCATGATCATAGGATAATAACCTAGGTGGCATTCCCACTATGGCTACCACACCAGGGAAATGGCCTTTGACATTCTCTTTTTGTCAAAGGACAAGAGGTCTCATCATGAGCCAGCTTGTTCACTTAAGTTACACTCTAGTGAGTGGCATTATCATCATCTAGATACCAAACCAGGATAATGGTCTTTTTTTGAAAAACTTAAAAAAAAAAAAACTTTTCCAAAAAAAAAATTAATAATAAATAAATTTGTATATATCTATCGACAATTTTTTTTCTTTCCTTCTCTTTTCCACAAAGAATAGGGGGTCTCAAAACGAGCCAACCTACGATGATCATAGGATAATAACCTAAGTGACATTCCCACTATGGCCACCACAGGAGGGCAATGGCCTTTGACATTCTCTTTTTGTCAAAGGACAAGAGGTCTCATCACGAGCCGACTTGTTCACTTAAGTTACAATCTAGTGAGTGGCATTATCACTGTGGCTACCAAACCAGGATAATGGTCTTTTTGAAAAAGAAGATTCAAACAAGTATCAAGGATACATGCTCATCTTCGAGTTAAAAGGTAACCCTGTCGAGGCTATGGATGCCTGCTGGCAACAATGGCTCTGCTTGTGGTATGGAAGTTACCTTAACACACCATGTTTCTCTGTCTCTCTAGATTTCCTTCACTCAATCACAAGGCTATCATTTCGGTTGTATTCAATAAAACAGGAAAGTAACAACATTATGATATGTGGGATATTATTTAACTGAACAAGAGTTAAGTTATTCGGATATCCTTAACACATTATTTTAGGTATAGGTATTTTCAATTCCATAAACGCGGATTAACATTTAATGATTACCGTTAAATATATTGTTCAAACATAAATCATTAATCCCCATTGGCGGCCACCGTATAATCATTACTTTTCGCCACCAATACCTACAATCATTACTCTTCCCTACGTTGATGGTCGAGGTCGACCTTTCTATTAATAAGGGGAGTGGACGCTCAACACACTTCTCGATGCAGATAGTAATGATTGTAATAAATACCTTCATTTAGATACATTTTTTGTCTCTAATAGTTGCTATTCTTGGTAATTTTTCCTCCAAATCTAGTCTAACCACCTCTGCTAACAGGAACGATAGTCGTCCATATTTTCTCACAAAATGGGTGGCAAAGGTGTACGCAGGGAACCTACTTTACTAAATCTTATAGAGAAAGCAAGAGACATCTTGCATTAGCTCGAGTGGACATAATGCTTCAATCGTCTGCAAGGATATGACACGAATGTCACTCTTGAATTCTTTCAGAATCTGCAGGGGGGAAACTCTATGGTGCGGGGCATACAAATCTTAGTCACCCTAGAAATATTAGCAGAGGTCACAGGCCTCCCTAATACAAGCATTCAGTGGACAAGATGATACACAACATTGAAGGAAGTTGTGGAAACCTTCACAGACCCTGGGGAAGAATTGGATAAGAAAGGAAAAGGACTCAACCCTAGTACCCTCAGAGAACCATGGAAGGAGCTTGCAGGGGTAATTCAGTGGTACATCACTTTTGATGGACGATATGACGTAATTTGACCTTGCCACCTCAAATTGCTGGTAGCTTTAAAAAACGGTTAGTACTTAATCTACCTTTCTTTATGAATGCCATATTACATGAGGTTGCTCTGAGAACACAAAAATACAAGGACCATGTTACTGTTATCAACCACCATAGATTAGTTAAACTGATAACAATTAAGGCACTGAGTCAAACTAAATTGACCTGGGATAACTTGATTGAAGCCAATAGACCTCCACAACTAGAGCAACTTGAATTATGCCATGAAGAACCACCACAGGAAATCGAAAATAGACAGGTGGAGGAGACTACTATCCAAAGGGAAATCCCATCTCCTCAAAATGAAGCTGAGGTATATCCTACCCAAATCACAGAGACCCAGACCGTACAAACACAGGCAATAACAAAAAAGAGGAAGAGAGCAACAACTGCCCCTACAACCATCATTCAGAAAAGGAGAAGAAGCAGATGAATTTAGGAAACAATTGAAGCAATTTAGGATACAACAAAACAACCTGAAGAACCTCAGAACTCTACAGAACAGTCTCCATGCAAGAATGCTCAAGGAATTAGGCAAGAAGAATAGACCTCACAGAGGAATGATCAGGAAGATACCCAACCGACATTATCACATCTGACAAAACAATTTATGAAGACCTATGAGGTAGAAATAGCCCAGGTTTTGGGAAGCTTGGGAACCTCACTTGACAGGGGCACAAATAATCCAGAAATACACCCAGAACAACCCTCCTCTTCAAAACTAGTTGAAGACTTTCCTAATATTGAAATGTCTTTCCCTAAGGACAGAGCACAGGAAGAACCCCATTTTGAAACAAGAAGCCCTCTTGGACAAATAGAACAATTGGAAGGAATAGAGGAACAACCATCTGTTGACCAGAATGAAGAAGGCCTTGAGACCTCCCATAAACATAAATCATCCAAAATCCATAAGAAAATTAGAAAGTTAAAAAAATAAAATAAACTATTGAAGAAAAAGGATAAGAAGGTTGAAGTATTAAAGCATAAGATAGTTAAACTCAAGGAAATTATTAAGGAATTGAGGAAACAATTAGAAAAGACAGATAAAGCCCAAAAAAGAAAGAAGAACAAAAGGGCCAGAGTACAAGGAAGAAACCCTCTTCCTAAAGAAGAAGTCAGTACAAATTCTGTAGGGATACAAACAAACCCTGAAGAAATAGTAGTAGAAGAAATAGTAGCCCAGAATGAGAAAGCATCTCCTCTAGAGACACAGGAAAATATGACAGCTACAGAAGAAATTAATGCTAAGGTGTAGACAGCTCAACTCATTGAGTAGAATGCTACCATCAGAAGATTGGAGGAGGAATTGATGCAGTCTCAACAAACCCTGATTCAAAACATAAGTGAGTTGTTGACTATTGCAGAACACCAAGCACTCCAGTCCCAAAAACAGAGTATTATTGTGGACAAGTTGGAAGCAGAACTTACACAAGTCTAGGAAAGGAAAGGGGTTATAGAATCCTTGGCCCCCATCCATCTCTAGGTCATACATTTAGGTATCACTCACTTTAGGGAGCTTAAGGAGGAAGCTCTTTCTTCTTCTAAATTGATATGGGATGGCTCCTCGAGTGAAGTAAAGAGTAGGGAGCCCTTTGGGTATAGAAATTTCTTTGCAGCTACCTTCAGAATAGAGAGGTATTCTAGATTGCTCCAAGAGGAAGGACCTGCTTGGATTGGGTGTAGATATAATCCCCCTATCATCTGGTTCCCTCCAGAAAGTTACCAAAAAGATTATAAAATTAATAAGAAAAGGGAGGATGCTACTTTTGGAGAACTCAAAAGAAGAAATGGGTTCAGAAGGCCTGGTGAACCAACCTTTCCATATTATAGCATTACTTCTTGTTATAACCCTAAATTGCACCTCACATGCTTACTAGGCATCAGGCCAACTCATATCCCTTCCTTTCCAAAGACATGCTGAATAAACTCTTGAAAATCCTCTTAAATCAAGTAAAACACGCCCTAACCTACTACTGCACGCGTTGGAACGCTGGCAGGACTACTATTGCACGCGTTGGAACGCTGGCTGGCCTACTACAGCCCGCGTTTACCTAACAAAGAACAAAAATAGGAAAGTTTACGACGGGACAAAAATATTTGGGTCAGTTAACTGAAACTCCCAGCCATGCATGGCCGAGAGTTCGTCCAAAACCCTAGCTCCTTCTAGCCTATAAAATAAGGGGTAGGGGTACTATTTGGAAGGAGGAAAATTATAGCAAAGAAACTCTGCCCAATTGCCGAATCCGTTTGTCCCAACCCTTTAGCCTTTCCTCAAGCCTAAGGAGAATTCAAGAAAAGCAGTTGGAGGACAAATAAGAGGAGGAGCCCAGGATCAGGATCAAGGAACGGTGGTCAGTCTCTATCATTATTGTAAGTTGATTCATCTTGAGATTAATAAAAGAATACTTTTCCCATCCCAATGCATGAGTTTTATAAGTTTTATTCGATTTATGATTAATCTCTAACCCTCTAGTAGAAAAATAGCATGCATGCATAGTGTATTGTCTTGATTGTAGGTTTGTCTTTGGAAGGAGCAGCGCAAGAAAGCGGACAAAGTGCAACGGAGGATCTACACCAAACATCATTAAAAAGGTTAGTAGGTCATTTCCATGCTTGTGTGTGAAAAAGGGGTTTGAGTTTTGGGGTGATAGGTTAAAAGTGATTTCTTTAAGGTCATGATCTGCATACAAGTTCAGCCCTAGCTTGTTAGTCCGTAGGGTATTATTTCCCAACAACAGAATTGGCGACTCCACTGGGGATTTTACTCTTAGGGTGTCCGGATTCAAGAGAGGTTTTTGGGTAGTTTAAAGAAGTAGATTTTATGTTTCTTTGTTTGTCTATTTTCTGTTAGGTAAGAGCTAGCAGGGGACCTGGTTCTTAATACCATTTTTTCCTTGACTGTGCTTGACATTTATTATTGGGACACACAGAGGTACATGCGACCTGCAAAAGGCCTGCACGAGTGTAACCCGCGCACGTTTGAACGCTTGTTGTAGTGGTTTCAGTAGCGTGTAGGGATCAAAGATCTTAAGAGGCAATCTCCTCTTCCCTGTCAGAATTCCACATTCTCAGGGGGCTTTCTGGATCTTGTCTGGGTCTTGCTGGTTCACAGTCTTGTCTCAGTCTGCTTTATTGTGTTTGTTATTTTTTGCATTTATTTTCCTTTTCTATTAAAAAAAGAAGCATCCAAGACTTCAAGAGACCCTGGTTGTCAATACCAGAGGCATCTTCCAGGTCTGGGATGTCTTTGGTTAGTTTTGTCTTGGATTTAGCACATACACGCGGCCTGTATCAGCTTAGCCCGTGGGTACCCGCGCTCTGTTTCAGCTCAGCATGTGTTTGCACGCATGCTGTTTCAGTGACAGTTGCAGGCTTGTCAGGTTGCTTTTCATTCAGGGTGGGGCAGTCATCCCCTCTTGTGGTGAGAAGTTTTTCCTCTCAGGGGTTTTGAGTGTAGGGTTTCACAGTTAGTAGGCTAGGGCCTCTTATCCTTAGCATGTGTTTTTCTTAGTTGATGTTTTGATAGAAAAGACAAAAGAAAAAAATTGTTTTATGGTTTTTAGACAAGTATTAGAATCGTTGCTTTCTTGGTTTCCTTAGTGCATCTTTTATCTGGTTCTTTGCGATCTGCGCTTTAAGCCAAAATTTTATTTTGTTTTCTTGGTTTTTTGTTTGTCGGCATTTTCCCTTTGTTGCTTCATTTTGCAATTAAATAAAATAAAAAATTCTCTTTTTCATAGTCTTCGTTGTTTGAAGATTGTGTTGTTGCGTCAGTAGCTAGGAAGAAGTCTTTTTTCATAAGTTTTTGCACTGCATTTAGAACATAAGTAGCTTGCACATTGAGTGAAATTCCTTTATGTTTTCTGCATGAAATCTTAGAAAAGTTGAAAAGAAAAGAAATCTTTCTTAGTGAAAAGTTGTTGGTTTTTGCATTTTTGTAAAAAAAATTGTTTCCAAGCATTTCTTATTCATTTTTTTTTGAGTCTTTACACACCATCAGTTTCACCTTCATACCTTGTGATGTAAAAAATCCCATTAAAAGCAACGCTAATTAAAAACTATTATACTTTTTGTTTGTAGGTTTCATAAACTAGCTCAGGACTAGGGCCTTGGAATAGGTTGGAGAGTAAATTCTCCAAGGCCACTTAAACCAAACATTGGAGTCTATCATAGGGAGTGTAGAAGTCCAGTTACAGAATGTTATCCGAGACCCCCCTCTAACACAAGGGCTAAACACGAGGTCGCGTAAGGAAAGGTAGCGAAGATAACCCCTCCAAAGCTGGACCAAGCGTAGTGGAGAACACATATCAAGGATTTTTATGAGGGATTCCGTCGTTTTCATTTGCCATGGAGCTTCGTGGGTCTCAAATCCGTTCGAGGTCCTCAGTTTTCTTTCAGACCATTTGCTCTCGATACCCTTGACAGGTTTCAGGCTTAATACCCTGCTCATTGTGGTCTACCCAACTATCGACTGTACCCTCCTGGTGACTGTTCACGTGCTGGCAAACTAGTTGCCAATCTTTTCTAGGGACATACACAGGTGACTGCGGGGGTATATCGTGGTACCTAGGATAGACATCGGGCCACTCTTTGCAGAGTATACCCAGAGGGTGCTTCCGTATTCGAGTTTCACTTGCACCGGTAAGTTGCTCTAGTGTTGGTTGTTGTAACTATTCTTCAAAATAGTTAGTGTTTGCTTGTCTTATATCATAGGGGTTTATTTTAGTGGGTGTTACTGTTTGTTCGTATAGAATACCTTAGCGTGTCGTGAATATTCTCACACAGTGGAGGATTCAGAGCTCCGCCGGTCACGAAGGCTTATGGGCCTACTGTCGGTTTTCCTGGAGCCACCCCCGCCACCATTGAGGTGGAAGCTAGACCAACAAGGGTCTTTTGAAGCAACCGGGTTACCAACCATTGAGCCCGAACAACTCCTGGAGGAATTGACTGCCAATCTTGGATTGGTTGAAACCTCAACCACTGATACTTGGCCACAAGTTATTGTACCAATTCAATTTTATGAACACCTGTTAGTGCCTCACACAGCGAATGCAACAAACGTTGTTACTTCCTCTGGGAATTCTTCCATTCCCATCACCGTTTCTACCACAGGAGAAGCTTCTCCTAACTTGACTTTGTCGGCGATCCGGGCCACCATGGTCTCGGCCACAACTACATCGCACAGTTGACTGACCCCATCTATCGCGGAGACCACACCGCCCTTCACACCTAGTGCGACAGGCCCTCCGTTTTCATACGGTATGCCTAGTTCAGGTACAAGTCCTGCACTCACTCACTCCACTTTACAGACTTTGGGTCTGGGAGCAGGGAGCTCTAGCGCTCCTCTGCAAGGTCAACTTGGGGGAATTCCTGTCCCTTTCAACGCTTTTCCTTATGCTGGAGGCCATATCTCTCCTTCGTCCCCTGTGCTTGGTGGTCTTCATCAGCAGTCCACCGGGCAACCTACACACACAAGTTTCTTTGGAGCCGGGAGTCAAGGAACACCTGCAAAAACTCAGCCGATAGGTTTGTCACTGTTTGTTTGGAACGGGACATTTGGTAATAACACTTTCTCATCCACTGCTTTCCCATCTGGGGGCACACCCATTTTTGGACAATCTACTCCGGCACAGGGTACTATTCCTACGCTGGGGGCACATATACAAGGACCTTGGAACTCAGGAAAAGGATCTATTCCTTCCTCTGGAATGTCGTTCTGGGGTAATTCTTTCCACAGTCAATGGAACCCCGGGCAAACTTCTATACCTCTCCCATCAAGACCGGCACGGAGTAATCCTTCCCAAAGTCTGTCGAACATGATGAATGCCCAACATCCCATGTCCTTTATGGGGAATCAGCCAATGATGTTTCCACAAATGCAAAACCCTTACGCTGGTTAGGGCCATGGTTTCTACTAGAACCCACGCCAGCAACCAAACTTTTCCTGGCAACCTGGTGCCAGTCAAACTCCAGGACCCTTTTTCCCGGGCTATCAACAGCAACCCAAACTACCATTCTTGGCGACGTTACACTTGCCAGATTTGACACGGTTGTTAAATGATCCTATCTGTCATGATCTGCATTGGCCTCCTATGCCAACGAAGTTTCCTTCGGACATTCCAAAGTTCGAGGCCAAGCCTAACGAAGATCCAGGTGATCACGTGACTACTTTCCACATTTGGTGTTCATCTAACTCACTAAAAGATGACTCCGTCCAGTTGTGATGGTTTCAACGCACTCTTATTGGGAGTGTCGTGAAATGGTACATAGAGCTTGATCGTTCACAATACTCTTCTTTTGGAAAACCGGCGATGGCCTTCCTTAACCATTTCCAGTTACCTGTGAGATACGACACCGACACAAAGTTGCTAGCCAATTTCGAGCAAACGACAACGGACCATATCTCTAATCATATCCGAGAGTGGCGATGCCAAAAGAGTATAATCAAAGTACCAGTTCCACCAGCATTCCTGCTTGAGTGGTTCCTTAAGTCTTTGGTACCACAATTATCCAAAGATGTCGCAACTTCTGGGGTTTTCTCCGAAGAAGATGCCATCATGAGGGCTCAACAGTTTGAGCTTATCTATTCTTAGTCTGGTCTATTGTACAACATCCTTCCGGATGCACCACAATCGATACTGGATAAAACCAGATAGAGGGCCGGACCACATGCCGATGGTATTTTGTTCGGCACAAACTAATCCCGTTGAGAAATTGAAAAAACAATTGCAACAGTTATCTATACAACACTCAGCGGCCAGCCAGACTACTTCTTTGGCTTCTCCTCCTACCCAAACGTCAAAAGTACATTCCGTACAAACGACTAATCCAAAGGCCACCCAGTAGCCTGAAGGGAATAAAAAACAACGCAAGAAGGGTAAGGGGGATAAGAAACCCATTGATAATGCTGGCGAGGGCACCACGGAAAAGAGGAAGGTGAGGTATCCATGCAACTTATGTGCGGAAGACCACCCAACCCATCTATGTCCTCAACTTGCGGAGGCCCAGAAGTTTGTCACACAGCAACAACAGGCCGTGTTGACTAATCCCTTTCAGCATGGGCAAAGTTTAACTCAAGCCTCTACAAGTGACGAGGGGGGCAGCCAAGAAACCTGCCCTCCCCCAAACAATTCCTCCCTCGCAAACGTATATATGGTTAAAATTGATGCTTTAATAATGACTAGAGCGCACAACTATAGTAAACCAAGCGCCTCTGAGAAGGGCAAAGAATCCGAGATCCCATCTCTTCCTCTACAAATTGAGAGGACGTTGGGAGAAATGATGACACACATTCCAAAGGGTGCATTTAAGAAATCTTCTCACAATCCAAATGCAAAGGCCACCCAGAACTACTCTGTGGTGGAAGATTTATCCCAAACCCCTTGTGATATGTCTACTTTGGAGGTCCTCCAAAGTTGCCCTGCTCAGAGAAAAGCCTTGTTGGCTACTTTAGGCTCTACTGAGACTTGTAACCCGGGTACCATCATGTTATATAGGACTGACTTGAAACCTCATCTACCTTACCACGTTGCATTTCAGATAGTTGTGGCTCATCCCATGAAAATTTTTACACAGAATATCTTCCGCACGGTGATCGACAAGGGCGCTTCGACTTGCGTTATGTCGTTAGCATGCTGGAAAGCCATTGGTTAGCCTGAGTTGTCTCCATCACCTACTCTCCTCACTACGTTCGACGGTCGTTCTTTCCGACCACATGGCATCATTCCTTCTTTCCCTGTGTAGTTAGGGGGAAATACCGTGTGCGTCGAAGTAGAGGTAGTCAATGCCCCCATCAACTACAATCTCTTGTTAGGTCGTAGTTGGACTTATGCTATGCAAGTAGTGGTCGCTACAGTTTTCCGAGTCTTATTGTTTCCACATGAAGGCCGGATAGTGACCATTGATCAGTTGTCCTTCTCTCGACCTAACCCAGCTTTGGGCGCATCCATAGTTCCCATGATAGATAATCCTCAACCTGGTATTGTTAATGTAGGAGCTGGTTTGTGCCCATCCTTGATGGGTACCTTCGATTACCCACCTCCTCATGACGATGCCAAGTTTATATCGAATCACCACAAGGCTGAGATTTTTCATGTTTCGTCGTTCCGCATGACTTACTTTGAGGATCCGTGGATTCTTCCTTCCCCATCAGCCATGATGGATGAGATAGGGCACACTTGCATGTCCATTCCCTTGTCAGCTGCTAAAGTAGCGTACTCTTTAGTCCAGCAAACTTCAGCTACTCCTAATCTGACTCTCGCACAAGAGTTGGATCCACTTCTTGAGCCTATCTGGGCTCAGGGTTCTCTTGCTACCACCGATTCGTTAGACTTATTCTTGCCTTCTGACAAAGCTGTAATCGAAGCAATGACTAGTCCGGACAAACCTTGAGAATATCTTCATCACAGATCATATTTCCTCCCAGAGTTAAGCTGAATCAAGGCACGAGAATTCACTATCACCATGACGGGAGATCGGTCGTGTCCTATTCACCTCTTAGCTACACAGGAAATCTATGTTGAGGGAAATATGGCGACTATCGCTGAAATCATACCTACTAACATCTCCCGAAACCCTGGCATCGTGGAGAATGTCTTCGTCGGAGCGGATTGCTCCCCCGAAGAGGTTCAAATTTACACAGATCGTTTCAAAGAATTCCGCGACATTTTTGCCTAGTCTTATGAGGAAATGTCGGGCATCAACCCACAAAGAGTCTATCATGAGCTAACTTTGTTGTTTTTCAAGCTCACTTTGAGATCCGAAAGCAACATCCGGCAAGACTGCATTTATTTTTTTCGATCTCATCCGAATTAACTGAGAAAAGTAACCATTTTGGAGTCTTCTTTAAGCCCTTTTCAGACTCCTTAAAGATGAAAAGATTTCCGAGTGACCTTGTTTCTTCACGCTCGTTAAATTGGTCCAGAAGAACATTCCTTAAACGGGTCTCCTTTTAAGCCCTTTTCAAACCCTCTAAATATGAAAAGATTGTCGAGCGATCTTGTGACCTTTCATGCTCGTTAAACTGAAATTTGAAGTCACGTCTGTCCGGCGGTAGTTTACCCCTTTTTCGGTCCGGACGGTCAACTGTACGAACAAAGGAATACTATATCGAATTCCAATTCTTTAGAAGAGTATCCTCAGGTAAGATTTTATTCCTTTTTTCGACCTGAGGGACTAAATTTACGAAAAAGAAACCTCCCCGGAGTCCATAGTTAAGCTCTTTTCAGACTCCCTAAAATTGAAAATATCGTCGAGTGACCTTATTCTTTCACACTCGTTAAAATGGTCCAAAAGAACATTCCTGATGGAGTCCATAGTTAAGATTTTTTCAGACTCCTTAAAATTGAAAAAATAGTCGAGTGATCTTGTCCTTGTCACACTCGTTAAAATGGTTTTGAATTGACGTCTAATCGGTGTTAGTTTACCCCTTTTTCGAACCGACTAGACTATTGATGAAAAAGGTACCCCAATGGAGTTTCCTTTTATGCTTTTTCAGACTCTCTAAATATGAAAAACCACCGAGCTTCCCTTGTTTGGGCTCATTAAACTTACATCAAAGGACGTTACCATTGTGTGTTCTATCAACCGCATTTGCATCCTTTACCCTTCAGCCTAGTAACAGTTTTCCTTTACATCTTAACACCTTTGGCCACTGGAGGATTTTTTCCGAGTGTCATTTCCTTAGAACATCAGTCTCATCCTTGTGCCTTGAACTTGTATGTTTGTTGTACTCGTTCCTTCATTGTAACGTAATATTCCTTTATTCTTTTTTCCAAATCATCAAAAAGAACAAAAAAATCAAATATACCCCAAAAAGAGGATGGGAAAGGAATTTTCTTTATTGGCAGCATCATGAGTCACCCTTGGATAAAGCACATTTGTCTGTTTGATTCATCAAACTATGGGATGTAGTACAACCTTAGGAATCTTTTCTCACTATATTGAGTTGTGTCCTCCACCGTTTGGTTACTCTTCCAAACATATGGATAGTTTGTGTTGCCTCCTGCTTCATAGACTTATGATTAATAGATATGCTTCCTGAGTCTTATCACTTGTCATGCTATTGTCCAAGGGAAGTTTGTCACCAAGCCTGAGTTGTCCCCTCTGCAATATGTCTCTTGTCCGCATACCCGACCATCCTGAACGTCCAATCAAGTATTTGTTCGAAATCACTGAAGCCTTCAGTCCGATCATCAAGATTATCAAGTCCATAACCGATGAGTTGTCGAAGACCTCTGGTTAGTTCAGTCGTACACTCATATTACACTCATACCCAAGTTTTAGAAGATTTTGAAGTTGTTGATCGAGCTCTGAAGTACAGCCATCAGGCTGAATCAGCTTCTGGGAGATGGATACTTTATATGTATATCTTTCTGATTTCGAGATGTAGCTCTGCTGTGTATTGTTCGCGGCTACTCTTCATAGTTGTTGACATGGATCTACAGTGTATTTGATTGGTAGCCATGGTTCTATTTTATCCCGAGCATGGGTATGCCCGCCTCGGTGAGGCATTTGATATTTTTTGCAGATGGCACCTCTTGATTCCTGATTCCTAGGCTCACTCATTCAGCACATCAGTAAAGATTGGTAAAGAATTGGTAATGTATTTCGGCCATCAGATGCTCTTCTAACCTCACACATTAGGGGGCATCTGTTATAACCCTAAATTGCACCTCAAATTCTTACCAAGCTTCAGGCCAACTCATATCCCTTCCTTGCCAAATCCATGTTGAATAAACTCTTGAAAATCCTCTTAAATCAAGTAAAACGTGCCCTAACCTACTACTGCACGTGTTGGAATGCTGGTAGGCCTACTACTGCACGCGTCGGAACGTCGACTGGCCTACTGCAGCCCGAGTTTACCTAACAAAGCACAAAAACAGGAAAGTTTTTGATGGGACAAAAAGATTTGGGTCACTTAACTGAAACTCCCATCCATGCATGGCCGAGAGTTCATCCAAAACCCTAGCTCCTTCTAGCCTATGAAAGAAGGGGTAGGGGTACTATTTGGAAGGAGGAAAATTATAGCAAAGAAACTCTGCCCAATTGCTGAATCCGTTTGTCCCAACCCTTTAGCCTTTCCTCAAGCCTAAGGAGAATTCAAGAAAAGCAGTTGGAGGACAAAGAAGAGGAGGAGCCCAGGATCAGGATCGAGGAACGGTGGCCGGTCTCTATCATTATTGTAATTTGATTCATCTTGAGATTAATAAAATAATACTTTTCCTGTCCCAATGCATGATTTTTATAAGTTTTATACGATTTATGCTGAATCTCTAACCCTCTAGTAGAAAAATAGCATGCATGCGTAGTGTATTGTCTTGATTGTTGGTTTGTCTTTGGAAGGAGAAGCACAAGCAAGCGGACAAAGAACAATGGAGGATCTACACCAAACATCAGTACAAAGGTTAGTAGGTCGTTTCCATGCTTGTGTGTGAAAAAGGGGTTTGAGTTTTGGGGTGATAGGTTAAAAGTGATTTCTTTAAGGTCATGATCTGCATATAAGTTCAGCCCTAGCTTGTTAGTCCATATGGTATTATTTCCCAACAACACTTCTTTACATGTAAAGTCTCAGATTGCATGAGGACATGCAAGAAGGTAAGCTTGGGGGTATGTTAGGTTATGAAAAAGGTATAAATATCTTCCTTTTTCCCACATTTCATGATATTATTTTGATTGACTTTTCGGTTATTTAGAAGCAAACATAATAGAAAATGAATAATATACCCTTTAGCGTTGATTGTTGGAGATTAGATTACATAGATTCTAAATACAATTGGAATTGTCTAGTTTTATTGCAGGATTGGTTAAATATTGTCGAACCCAAGATAACAAGGGGAATATTGAAGATGCACAAGCTATTTGAGGTTGAAAACTTTATGGCACAAAGCAGTTTTAAAGATAATTAAGTTACTCATTGTAATAATAAAGCAATCCTGAGGATCTCTCGATCCTCAGGATAGCTTAATTTACCTAGATTATTGTAACATATAAGGGGTAAATAGATCTTGAAGAAAGGAGAGATTTTGCACTCAAGAATAGAGAATATAGAATTGCTATGCGTTAGCAGTTTTTGTAGAAATGTTGTACCAGCTATGAAATCAATAGAAGCCTCGAGCAATTTTTCCATTTTTATATATTGAGTTTTCAATGACAGTGCTTCTAAGGACCGAGGGCCCAGTCTGAAGGAGATATTGTTTGATCTATAATTGTATCAACTCAAATTATGTCTTGTGATTCAATTTTATTTTATAGTAGTTAACAAACGCATAAGTGTGTTGATGGTTTCATGTCAATTGCAAGAATTAGATATTCCCTGAAGTATTGAATGATTGTTGTTCCAATTCCCATTACTGAGATTCAATGTGTGAAGGTTCCTCATAAGTTCACATTTGTTGTTCCTTTCATAAGTTTACATTTGTTGTTTCTTTTATTAGTTTACATTTGCTATTCCTTTCCGCTAGAATATAGTTGTTGTTCCTTTCAATAGAAATATGATTGTCATCTGTTTTCAGTTAGATTACAATCTCTATTCCTTTCCATAGATGGAGTAATTCACCTTTTTCTTTTCAGCAATTCTGATTCATAATGATAGCAATTCCTGCAAGTCTTTATCTAGATTCAATTACTTCTCTTAGAATGAATTCAATAGATTATCTAGTTCCTTTCCTTTTGCATAGCTTTAGATTTCAATCCATAGATATAATGAATGTTTGAGGAACTTGATTGTTGACAAACTCAGATCTGCTTTCGCTACATGATTTTAGCCTCTATATGTTATCTGCATAGACTTTGCCGATATTCTTTGAGATAAAAGAGGAATCCTCGGGTTGATAAATTAATGTTAAACTATGGTTGCTTTTAGACATATTTAGATCTCAACAATTGGGATGAGGCGTGACAACTAGGGGGCGGCCATGTGCTACTATTGGATTCGGCATTGAATGAGCACAGTGATTTCGAGGCCATTGAAAGCGGTTTGGACCCACACTGCTTTTGGGCTCAAAACTCACCACTTTTTGCTATGTATCTCTCTCGCAATATCGTGGTTTATGTTTCGGCCCGCTCAAGGATTTTAACGCCTGAGCATGTTGCAGCCTCGATAAGAAGCATGGTCATTGAGCTGAGTGGGATCTGTGATCTAGGCACACCTATCAAATTTAGAACCACTGCTAAATTTTATATGTCTGCAAACTCTAAGATCCATTAAAACGCGCATGGAGATGGTGCTAATGGTTTTTCTTTGTGAAAATAAAGGACTTGCCCAGCCTACAAAAATTGTAAAGACCCACGATAACTTCATGTGATAACATCTTCCACAAGAGAACATGAAATACTCTCTCTCTCTCTCTCTCTCTCTCTCTCTACATTGGTAGGAGAATTACTCCCAATTGACTATCAATGTATTGATAGAAGTCCCAAATTCCTTTGAAATGCAAAGATGTAGGAGTTTCACTGATAGACTATAGAGGCTAGGGTTTGTATGGACTTGAGGAAAAGGGAGTTTCAAGTGTTATATCTATGTAATATACTTAAGTATTTATAGCAATAGTACTTCAAAAAATATTTGTTGACACTAACTAATGAGGATAGATTGCACCATTAGCCATACTAAATGATTCCCTAGTACACGAGAGACATCTCCTTAAGTGTTGTTCTCTATGTACTATAGTAATGATACAAATGCATGTTTATGTAATGTTGGTTTTAGTTATTTATAAATGGATTTCGATATACCCTAGGTTATGTGGAAGAAAATTAGATATATATGTGTTTCCTAATGCAATACTACTCAAAGGGGTACCGCCAGAGGTTACAAGGGTGCCTAATCAAGTTTTAGGTATAAATGGATTTTGATATACCCTAGGTTATGTGGAAGACAATTACATATATATATTTTGTCTAATGCAATACTAGTAGAAGGGGTACCACTAGAGGTTACAAGGGTTCCTAATCAGGTAACATGACTTGTATTTTCTTTATTGTAATCTTCCCTACCCATAGGTTTACCCACCAAACAAGATATATTTTTTTTATTTTTAGATGTTGTTACATGTCTCTAACATTTAAAAAAATTCTATTAAAATTTGGAGAAATGTTGGGTCAAGAAAGGGCAGTGATACTACTTGCAGTGCTCCTTAGCCCTTAGACTTGAAACATAAACCAGGTATACAAAGATTATAATTGTACAAAACTAGATACATGAGATAAATAAGATGAAATATGTGAAATATATTCTTCTATTATAATAATCAAAAGAAAAAAATTAATGTTTACTTGCATGTTAGGGTGTGGCAAACTTTCACTAAGAAAATTTGCAAATACAACAATGCTCGACAAAACATTCCATAGCCTCCTATCTCTTTAAATATATTCTTATTAACAAAACCATAACTACTTGTGGTTCCATCATTAATCAATACCAACTAACTAATGGGACTTATTTAATGAAGAGTAGATACAATTTTAAGGATCCATGCTTATGCTAAAGTATATAAACCTTAACGAATCTTATTGATTCTTGAAATTCCAACTATAAAATGTTTAGCAATATTTTTGTTAAAATATTCAAATTTCTAAGTGTTTTATATAGCTTCTAGAAACATTTGGTGATTTTTAGAGTAAAATAATGTTACTCTATATTATTTGGATTAACCACTTTTGGATAAAATGAAAATTGAATAATCATTTTTTTTTAAAAGAAAAACATGGAAAATTAGCCAATGGGAAAATTTTATTCCCTAAAATTTCCCCTAATAAAGAGGAAAATTTTACATTTAATAACTATGCACTGCAATCTAATGAGTCTTACTCAAACATGATGGATTCATACACTAAATGAGTAACTCCTAGGTATCCTAACTAGGGAGGTTAGGGTAGGAATGTAACAAGCCCACTGTTGGCCCTTGAGCAAGTTTTGAGGAACACTTGGTCATATTTGACTATTTTTGGGACTTCGACAACTTGTCAAAGATGGAGCACAATGCGAAGTGGAAATCATGGAAGCTCGACCCCTTTTTGGGTCCTTTTTAGGTTTTTGGGGATAATGTAATGGGAAAGGGATGTCAGCTCGTGGGTTTACCCATGCTTAGGCCCACTATTGTATGTATAAATAGATGTATAGGTGAAGTAAGTGAAAAGGGNGGGGGGGGGGGGGGGAGAAGAGTAGTAGAGTGTGATCTATGTGATCGAAGAGTTGCGAGTTGTGCTAAGTGCTCATAATGATTGTAAATGATTTGTGCATACTGTAAGAGACTAAGTGCGGGATATTGTAGAAGGCTCTGTGATTTTAGCACAAGGAAGAAGGATCTAGTTAGATGCATAGATATTCTGTCCTATGCGAAGAGGGATTTGGATGGCTCTTTGTTGTAACCTGATTAACTAAAGATAATAAAGAAGAAGACTTTGTAGATGTAGCCCTAGGGTGGGGGTGAACCACGATAAATCTGTGTGTTGTTCTCTGTGCCTTGACCTTATGTGTTTGTCTCTTCCTTTGCTAAGTGCTTTGATGTGTTTAGATAGATATATTTATGCTTTATGCTTCTAAGATATGAATGAATGTTATATCTGGTATGTAATATTCTTACTGCTTGATCTGCCGAATCTAATCTAGCTTGTTGTGGCTAAGTGTTGAGTTATCTAAGATCTAAGTACATACTACAATGCTCTGTGTTATTTGCGAAGTATCATAAGGGTTGAATATTGATGAATAATCTATGCTAGGTGATTGCTAAGTGTTATAATCACAGATATGTGTCCCAGCTAAGGTTGCAGACACCTGAGTCTTGCAACCACCCCTACATCTACCTTACATGAGACTTCATCTGCTCCACAGGTGTTTTCGAAAGGGTCGGTAGTTAGGGTTTTGTTGGTGCATTGTTGCAGCGTTGAACCCTGGGTCTGCCCCTATGCCAACAAATGGTTCTGTTGTCGGGATCTGAAACTGTGATTGTTGGGAACTGAGAAAAATAAGCTTTGTGAAAATATTCTTCTTGAAATTTTGAAAGCTCTGTGTGTGGATCTATGGCCTAGTGCGTAGTGATCCACTTGATCTGAAAATCTTTGTGCTGAAGAAGGAAGGACAGATCTGAAGGAAAGAAGTCAGATCTGCAAGACAAGAGGTTGATACTGAAGAAAATAAGTAAGATATGTAAGCTCTGTGCTCTGATAAAGGTAAGAATAGTTAAAAGTTCTTAGATCTGGAAGCTTTGTGCCCTGTAGAAGTAAGAGAAGTGAATTTGTTTGTTTCTAGAGCATGGATCTAGGTATGTTTGATAGATTCTGTCCTAGCTTAAAAAATAGGGCATTAATAGATGAAATAAATTTTGATATGAATAGATCTGATAAGTATAATGATAGATATGTTATACCTATGCATAGAAAGAATGTTTGGACTAACAAATGAATGTAGGATACTAGAAAGAAATTTTTGCAGGCCAAACACTATGACCCTAGCAAGAAGTACAAGAAGAGTTGGGGATCATTGAAGAGAAAGAGAGGATTAACTCTTTGTTACAGTTGCAGAAGACCAGGACATGTTGCTAAGGAATGCCCTGGGAGAAACCCTAGTTACCTCCGTTGTAAGGCTATGGACCATGAAGTACTGGATTTCCCTAGAATGATTAATAGACTCGAAAAGCTAAATATGGAGGAAGCAAACTCTAAAGGAGATCAAGAGACTAAGATTATAGAAGAACCCCAGAAAAAATAAGAGATTATGTTACTGAAAATGAAAGAAACCCTGGATGAACATAAAGATGCCAGTTTGTCAGAGATATTCAAAGAAAAGGAGAAAATCGAAGTAAGAATAGGAGACTTCGACATTGACTCTGCTCTAAATGAGGGAACACAGATGGACATTATGATAGAAAGTACTTGGGAATCCGTAGGAAGGCCTTCTTTGGTTCCTTCACTAGGAAAAATAGGGTTGTTTAAAGGAAAAATGGTAACCCTATGTGGTAGGATTACCCAGATAGCTATGAGTACCCATGGAGCTTCAACAGAGGAAGAATTCAATGTTATTAAATTTATTGAGGACCATGCCCCATTTCCATATTTGTTAGGCAAGATCTAGATTGAAAATGACCAGATCCAGAGAAAAGAAGAAAAGGAAGCCCTAGAACAGAAGAAGCAAGAACTCATGGAATTTATGAATAGAAGGATTGCCTACTTGATGGAAGAACTACAGAACACATATATGCCATTGAACACCAGGGACTTGTATGTCTAAGCTATAAGAGAATTAGAGGTTCCATAGAAGACTGAAATACCTAATCCATATAATGAGGAGTATTACCCTTGGATTTGAAGAAATAATTTCAACACCGTGAAGTGACTATGTCGAGAGAAGATAAGAATCGGAATGGAAAAAGGATGATCGAGATGAATCTCACTGGGAAGAAGGCTAGGAAGCTAAGTAAGAAGAGATCCAAGATCTAAAAGTTATAAAATATTACAGAGGAAACTTCCCAGAAGGAAAAATCACAGGAATTGAGCTTCGTCGGGATATCAGAACAACGACATACGACACTTTGTCATGGCAAAGAAATATAGTCGTTGGACTATATACCCATTCGAC
Source organism: Picea engelmannii (assembly GCA_009831015.1). Classification (NCBI taxonomy): domain Eukaryota; kingdom Viridiplantae; phylum Streptophyta; class Pinopsida; order Pinales; family Pinaceae; genus Picea; species Picea engelmannii. The sequence goes on from ML781721.1 coordinate 127,851, forward strand.
TTCCACCCCGAGTGTCCAGAAAAGAATTAAAGGATCACCACCAGAACATTGGACCATGCCATAATGAATGGATCAATGTTCATGGAAGCTTCATACCCATTGCAAGTATATCGTTGATGAATTTCCTATTTATCTCGTCATGCCGTGCCCGAAGAACACTTTTTCCAACTGAAAATTCGAAGCCCGCAAAACTAGTGATTGTCTATAGTGATCATTGCAAGAATATTGTTCATCCTAGTGTAGTATTTTGATATCATCGTGACCCCGATTATCTTTCCTGAGTGCATATGTCCGATGAGCTCACCGCACTTGAGGAATCCATCACAGAGGTCCTTCTCGATTTAATGACTAAGAGAGTCATGTTGGAAAGAAGAATGTTCACTGGAGTCGAAGCATCATCGATGAGAGGAGTGAAAGCCTCCCCATTGACTGCTCGAGCAGGAACATCTCGAGCCAGTGTAGAGATAAGAACTAAGCATAAGGATGACATAGCCAACACGAAGTTAGTGCCATCCATCCTACCATCTTACATACCCCCTATAAGTGGTGAGATTAATAGGGACAGTGTCCCTAGAGACTTTGAATACACCCTAGTCACTGCATATCTACTAAAAGGAGTATGCACCTACCGCGCATATCACGACAAGGTTACAGTGTTGAAGTTTTGGAACTTCAACCTAGGATACCATAAATTTTACAACATGCTGGCCCTATATAAGTACTTGAAAAGAAATAAGGGAAATAATTTGAAGCTCATCCCTCAACAATGGATGATGAACCTCATGCAGTCTACTTTTCTCAACGTTATAAAAATACCGCACTTCGACAGACACTAGGAGGTGAACGCTTGTATAAAATTGTTGCTAGGAAGTTACCACAGAGGATACCTGTGGTTAGATTGTCACATAACTTTTGATCCAATGTTGATCAATAGGATCACTGGGCTTATCATGCAGGGCCCTAATCCCCATGAGTACTATCCTGGAAATACCGTAGACCGTGCTCTTGCGCAGAAGATCAAATAATCCTATGGCAATGTTCAGAAAGGTGCAAGAGGCTATAAGGTACCTTCTATTGAAAGTGGAACAGTGCGCCTCGCATGCCAACTGATCGTAGGGAAGTTGGTACACAAGAATTGACCAACAGAAGTATCTGGTTTTGTATTTGACCTCGCAGGAAAGTGTGCAGAGGGACTATAGATGAACTGAGTGAAGTACCTGGTGAATAAACTAGAGATTGACTGCAAAGAAGCCCAAGATCAGGGGCATGAATTCCATTTTAGCTGGCTCCTGATAGTGATTTCTTTTTTTTCATGGGAGCTACCGGAAGGCACAACCTTCCCAGACCTTGGCCCCTTTCAGCCACTAGCCACAAAGTTCAATACATTATGGTACTCGAATGACATGAGCAAGCAATGGTAATCGAATGTTTTTTTCCACGCGTACTATAACCAATTGAAAGAATCCATAAGGAGTGAACCTCGCATAACCCAGAACACTTTATAGAGATTTTGACCTCTGATAAAGTTCATTGCGGACTGCCACTTTATATACCTAACCCCACGCGTTAATGAGCACTAGGAACAACTTCAGTCCTATTATAAGCTGACAGAAGAAGACCTAGTAGAGATCACCAAGGAATGGTTAGTGAACCTCCTTGTTTCAGTAGACCCCATAGAAATGTCTAACATCGAAAGCCCCAAAACTGCACAGGATACACCTGGGCCCAGTAAGACAAATAAAGAAAAGACAACGAAGAATACTAAAGAAGTCCAGGGTGTTGACAACCTATCTATAAGGATGGATTCCATTATACCAGATGAAGAAGGTGATGATGAAGAAGGTACAAAAACTGAACAACATAAATTCAAAGTACCACCACCTAGGGACGAAGAAGATTCATCAAAGAAAAGGAAGGTCTCACCTCTGAAATATTCCTCCAGAAAGAAACCAAGAACCCCTGTAACCAATATGCGAACTTCCCTCATGTTGGATGACTTTGATTTCATTGTTGCAGTGGTCAATGATGATTCAAAGGAAATCATAGATAATAAGGAGGCGAAGTAGGAAAAAATGTATAGCCAAATTGAGATCACGCTCCAAGGAGTACAACAAGCACTCCAGTCTAGCCAAGAAATCTCTATTGCACCTCTGCCAGAAGGAACAACAAAAGTGGGAGAATCAATCAGTTCAGCCGAGAAATGTTGTTGATACAGTCAAAGTATGCCTTCGACATGCTCAAGAAGAAAAAACACAAGCCACCTAGGCCCTAAAGAAAGCACAGGAGGAAATTATTGAACAACATCAATCCACGCAACAAGAGAAGAATGTTCTCCAATAAAAAATTGAAGAAGACAGAGTGAAGATCCAAAAAGAGAAGGAATAGCTGCTCACAAAGCAGATAGGAATTGAAGAATAAGTCAACAGAGCATTTCATTCTGTGACTAGCTTAGAGAAAAGGCTAAAGAGCCCATAGAGCACCAAGTGATGAAGTTGGTTGAATTTATTCATCAACTTCAACAAAGGGTCGTGGAATTAGAGCTTCAGACCATACCACAGACTCCAAAATAAGTGCGCGACCAACGATAATTGAATGCTCAGAGCGCAGTTGAGAGGATTAAAACACTTGCTGTAGAATGTAAACAACTAAGTAACAGAAGCACACATATATATGAACAACTATATGAAGACCCGGAGTTGAAGAAACTGGAGTCCCAACTCTAGGAAGCAAAGAAGCACATAGATACAGTACAAGCGCAGCTCAATCTCCTGTCACCCATCGATAGGATGAAGATATCCCAGGAACAACACACTGCCCAACAACTCATTCTTACCATGCAGAACAGAGTGATGGAAGTCACCCAAAAAATCCAGCTGATCCAGGAGGTGGCCTACCTACTGTTTGAAGAAATTGAAGGCCAAGGAACACTACTAGAACAAGTAGTTCTTACAGTCGAGCAACAACTGGAAGGACCTATCAGCGTAGTGATTTTTTAGGAATTTGCTGATCAAGAAGGAGTAGCACAGAGACAAGTCAAAGCAGCTCAAGCCAAGATCGAGACCTTTGAGGCAAAGTTACCTAGACCTAAGTGACACGGGATGAGTCACAGGTGAGTGTTCAGGGCCTGTTTCCCATTGACCAAGTTTTGAGGAACACTTGGTCATATTTGACTATTTTTGGGACTTCTCCAGTTTGTCAAAGATGGAGCGCAACGTGAAGAAGAAATCGTGGAAGCTAGACCCATTTTTGGGTCCTTTTTGGGTTTTGGGAGATAATGTAATGGGAAAGGGATGTCAGCCTGTGGGTTTACCCATGCTTAGGCCCACTGTTGTATGTATAAATAGATGTATAGGCGAAGTAAGTGAAAAAGGGGGGGCGGAGAAGAGTAGTAGAGTGTGATCTATATGATCGAAGAGTTTCAAGTGGTGCTAAGTGTTGGTAATGATTGTAAATGCTTTGTGCATACTGTAAGATACTAAGTGTAGGATATTATAGAAGGATCTGTTGTTTTAGCACAAGGAATAAGGATCTAGTGAGTTGCGCAGATCTTCTGTCCTATGAGAAGAGGGATTTGAATGGCTCTGTGTTGTAACATGATTAACTGAAGCTAATAAAGAAGAAGACTTTGTGGATGTAGCCCTAGGGTGGGGGTGAACCATGGTAAATCTTTGTGTTTTTCTCTGTGCCTCGACCTGACGTGTTTTCCTCTTCCTTTGCTAAGTGCTTTGATGTGTTTAGATATATCTATTTATGCTTTGTGCTTCTGAGATATGAATGAATGTTAGATCTCGTATGTAAGATGCTTAGTGCTTGATCTGCCAAATCTAATCTATCTTGTTGTGGCTAAGTGATGAGTTATCTTAGATCTAAGTACATACTTTGATTCTTTGTGCTATCTACAAAGTATCATAAGGGTTGAATATTGATGAATAATCTATGCTAGGTGATTATGCGAAGTACCTGAGTCTTGCAACCACCCTTGCCTCTACCTCAAGTGAGACTTCATCTGCTTCATAGGTGTTTCCGAAAGGGTTGGTAGTTAGGGTTTTTTTGGTGCGTTGTTGTAGAATTGAACCCTGGGTATTCCCCTATGCCAACACCCCCCCCCCCGCCCCTTTCAAAAGCTTCATTTTTCTCAAGGTTGGACGTGAGGAATTTTTTATGTAATTGTTATTGGTTCCCAAATGGAATATCTCAATTGCATATATTTTCACAAGATTAATACTTCATATACCATGCACTAGCACAATTGATACTCTCTAGTATATAATATTGCTTCTTAATAGAGCTAGATGGATCCTTCTCCATCAAGTTCTAGCAAGTCGGTTTGCACCTTGTAATTTAATCTTGTGACCTTATTCAAATAGGAGACATGAAAGTCTGGATGAATTTTGGATTTAGTTGGAATAACCAACTTGTAAGCCACTTTTCAAATGCATTGAATGATGTTATAGGGTCCTTAGAATTTTGGTGCTACACTTCTAGGTTTTTTGGATTCTATCCTTGAGTGATGTTTATTTATAGAGTTTAAGGCAAAGAAAAATCTATGGGAACATATTCATGAATTGGAATGATGATGTTGATTATGTTGGGTACATGCATAATTATCTCTCTTCTATATGTAAGACCATGGGAAAATTCCACAAGTTTCCAAAACCATGGGCTCATTGTTAAATTCCACTTTTATCTTAGGTAGATTCTTGTTTTCTAGGAGGAAGAGCACACATTCCTTGATTCTAGGAGATAAGGTGGCTTTCGAAGAATAAAAAGAAATTAATTACTTAATTAATAGTTGACATGTCTTTTCAAATAGACACAACTCCCCATGCAAGGTCTCCAATAGATATAAATTCAAAAATAATTGGAGGGAAATATGTATGAGTGCAAAAGAAATATCATCCTATATAAAGAGGAGCCTCTCAAGACGAAATAGGCATGTGAAGAAGGTGCGAGCATAATGGTGAAGAAAATAAAAATGATTATTTGAAGAAGTCATATTCAAGAAAGAGAGAATTGTAATTGAGGGTCGATACTGCTCAAACAAAGAGATTGGTATCTCTTTCTAAGTTGGTGATTAGCGATGTTGATTGGTGTCTCTAGTAGGTTGGTTCCTGTGAAGATACATGATGCATAAGCATCTTATTAAGTGAATTTTCGAGGTTGACCCGAAGGGTCACAAAACAATTTACTAGGGAATTTGGTGCCGTAATTTTATTTATTGTAATAGCTAGATGTTTCTAGAAGACATCTTAGCAGATGTCTTATGTTTGATGGTTGAGATTATTGTTGGTTTTTTTGCTGATATTTAGGGACAAAATATCCATATTAAGGGTTTGCTATATAGCTCGGGATTTTTCCAGGTTGAGAGCTAACCGAGAGATATATGTTTTTATTATGATTATTCATGTAATTAGGAAGATTATCAAGTGTGAAGAGTGGATAAGTGTGTGTGTTTTTGAAGAGGTTTGTACAACCACGAAGTAACATAACATCATTGTCACACTTCCATCATTCGATCACTGAATAAATATTGAGAATTGTGAATCTATATCTCATATGTGCATATTTGTCAAATTCTATGTGCAATTGTTTTAAGAAGTGCAGGAGAATAAGATCATAGAGATCTAACGAGGTATCAGAGTCCAATTCTACATAATCAATGAAATTATAGAGGATAGAAGTCGATGACCAAGATTAGATATCAGAGGAGTTCGCCATATCGATGGTTCTGGTTGATAGTCTATTGGATCCAAAATCATATGAGAGTGTTTTCCAAAACCTTCTTATCGAAGTCCCAGTTCATGTATGATCCCAACATAACCATTGTGAGAGTGAAATAGATCGTTCATCGGGATAGAGCTATGAGGTAGATCCATATTCCATTGGAGATGGATTTGGGAGTCTTATTTCCCATTTGGATCCAAGTAAGGTATTCTGACAATGAATTAAAGCCATCCATCTAAAAGGAAGATCGACAGAGGAGGTTGGTGATAAGAGAAACTTTGAGGAGTGATCCACACCACCCATCGGATCATATTGTCAAAAAATAGCCATCGTTCATTGGTGCTAGTAATTGTATCTTCGTTCCTCATTGACTCCGACACAACACTCCAACGACCAATCTGAGTCATCCATCATAGGGATCAGGGAGTAATCCATACCACCCATCGGGTAAGCCAATTCAGGGTAATTTTCTGACTTCCATTCCAACCACACCGTTCCAAGGAGAGATATTAATCATCCTTTTAGTGACGATTAATGAATGTGAATGGAATTTGAGATTGTATAAAGAAGAATCATTGTCGTCCACCTAGAAACTAGTCAACGGTTAATAGGGATCTTAATCATATCCCTAATATGAAAATATGATTGTTTGTCAAACCTCAGAATCAATGGTCACAATTAAAAGGGTTTTTGAACAACTTGTCAGAGTTGTTTGATTTTTTTTCACTCTGACTTCGTAAACAAGATTTGACCATCCATTCAAGGAACAAATCAAGGGTTCAGAAGAATTTCTCCAACAATCTTTTCAAGGTTTAATATCACAAAATGAAGAAGGATTTTATCCTGTGGACATGGTGTTTGGTCATATAATTGAAGGGGTGATTAAATCTTGATTGAACCTGTGCAATGCAAAAGAATAGAGAGAGGTACAAGGCTAGTGAATAGAGAAATTCTCCATAGAGATCAATTTTGTATATCTATACTGTGGGTATTGTAGTTGCGGGATATCATTTGTGATATCATAGCATAAGGGACATTTTCGTTAGTATCCATGCTTCCCATAAGAGGTGGGCCACCATTGGGATAAGTTTCAAAGTTACAAAATGAGTTGAGGATATTCTAGGCTCAAATGGAAGCCATGGAAGTAGCTCAATAATAGGAACTTGACATAGGCAATATTAGTGAAGATGAGGAAACTAGCTCTAAGGAAGGAGGAGAAGCTCTAAGAGATGAAACAATTTAGGAACATTTGTTAAGGATGGTTACAAAGGTGGGAGCCATACCAAAAATGGAGGTCCCAATGTATGAGGGGAACTTGAATGTCGAAGAATTTCTTGACTGGATCAATGCAATGGAAAAATGCTTTGACTATGAGGACATATATGAAGAGAAGAAGGTTAAGCATGCAGTGACTAGGATAAAAGGACATGCAACCCTATGGTGGGATGACCTGCAAGATGACAGAAAGAAGAAAGGCAATAAAAAAATCAGGAATTGGGATAGAATGGTGGCTAAGTTCAAGGCCAATTCCATGCCTAAATATTATCAGTTTAACATGTTAAAAAAACTACAGAACTTGAGGAAGAAAACTATGAGATTAAAATAATATAGAGAAGAATTCTATACGTTGAACATCAGGGTAGGGCATGTAGAGGATGATGTTGATAAATTTCCAAGGTATATTAATGGCTTAAGGTATGATATCCATGATGAAATCAACCTCCTGGCCATGAGGACTGTAGAATATGCTTATCAGGAATCTTTGAAAGAAAAGGAGAAGATAACCAGAAAACAATAAGAAGAGTTCCTATAAGAGGAAAAGGAAAAGTTAGTTACAAGGGAATATCCCAAAATCCTAAAGATGAAGGAAACAGTGCAAGCTCAAGCAGTCATCTATCAAGAGGGGAATGCAAAGGAAACATATTTGTCTCCAAAGACAACAGAAGAGGAGGAACATAAATTAGATTCTACACTTGTGGCAAGACATGACACATGTCTTGGGATTGTCTTGAAAATAAACCAACAAATAAGAGGAATCAAAATGTTGCAGAGGCTAGGAAAGAAACAACTAATACAGTGTAAAAGGAAGAAACTCTTGAGGTAGGGGAGTATTTAATGTTGAAGAGAGTCTTGGTCAAGTTATAGAAATAAACAAGTGAGCTAACACAAAGGAAAAGTCTATTTAGGACTGTATGCAAGTCAAAGGGGAAGTATTTTAGAGTTTCCATTTACAGTGGAAGTACAGACAATTTGGTTTCCACAGAGATGGTGGAGAAGTTGGGATTGAAGAGGATGTCACTTCCCACTCCATACATAGTGTCCTAGTTTCATAAAGGACATAAACTCTTAGTGAATGAGCAACATAAAGTGAAATTCCAAATTGGTACTTATAAGGATGAGGTATTATGTGACATAATTATAATGGATGTCTTCCATATTCAATTGGGAAGGCCATGGAAGTATTATAGGAAGGATATTCATGACAAAAGGAGAAACACTTATTCCCTAGAGAAATATGGACATAAGCATGTGGTGTTTCCTTTGAAGGATGAATCATCCAAAGAAGAACCTGGACCTAATGTTTCTCTTATGAGTGGGAAGGATATTCTACAAGAAGTCAAGAAAAAAGAGGAGGTAAATTTTTCTCTTGTTGGTAAGCCAAAGATAGTACTCACTACTACAAATATTAATGATTTACTTTCATAAGTTAAAGGTATGCTTGATGAATTTGTTAATATAATAGTAGATGAATTACCTAATTCCTTACCTCCTATGAGAAGTATAAGTCACCATATTGATTTGATACCTATATAAAGTCTTCCTAACAAAGAAATATACATATTGACCCTTCAAGAGAATGAAGACATAAAGAAGCAGGTGCATGAGCTATTAGAAAAAGGTTTTGTGAAAGAAAGTATGAGTCCATGTGTTGTACCGATAGTGCTCATCTGAAAGAAGGATGGTGGATGGAACATGTGTATTGTTTCCAGGGAAATTAACAAAATTACCATCATGTATAGGTTTCCATTACCCATAATAGATCATTTGATGGATTTATTAAGTGGGGAAAATTATTTTTCAAAAAATGATTTGAAAAGTGGGTACCATCAGATTAGGATAAGAGAAGGGGATGAATGGAAGACTTATTTTAAGAATAATAGTGGACTGTATGAATGGTTGGTGATTCATTTTTGGCTCAAAAATGCTCCTAGAACATTTATGAGGTTGATGAATGAGGTCTTAAAATAATTTATTGGGAATTTTGTGATTGTTTATTTAGATGACATTTTGGTTTACAACCATACAAAGGAGGAACATTTAGGGAATCTTAAGATGGTTTTGAGTACCCTGCAAAAGGTAAGACTATTGATAAATTTGAAAAATTGCATCTTTATGAAGATGGCAGTGATATATTTGAGGTTCGTAGTGTCTGAATAAGTCTTAAAGATGGATCCATAGAAGATTCAAGCAATTGTGAATTGGCAACCCCAAGAAGGAAATTTGAGGTAAGACGTTTTAATGGACTTGCAAGTTTTAATAGAAAATTCATTAGAGGTTTCAGTCAGTTATGTCAACCTATTGTAGAAACTATCAAAGAGAGTAAGCATTCATTAAGTGGAATAAGGTAGCTAATAAAAGTTTTAAACTGTTGAAGAAGAAGATTACTAAAAATCTTATATTAGCTTTGCCAAGTTTTGATAAATCTTTTCAAGTTGATATCGATGCTAGTGGGACGGCAATAGGAGTTGTCTTGAGTCAAGAGTAGAGACCAATTGCATATTTCAGTAAGAAACTAAATGAAGAAAAATAGAAGTATTCCTCTTATGACAATGAATTTTATGCAATTGTTCAAGCACTTAAGAAGTGGAGGGATTACCTCATGCCCAAGGAGTTTGTCTTGTACACTGATAATCATGCATTATAGTTCATAAGTATTCAACCAAATTTGAAACAAACACATGCCAAATGGGTTGAATTTTTGCAAATTTTTATCTTTGTTATTAAACACACAAGTGGTAAGACTAATAAAGTTTATGATTCCTTAAGTAGGATCAATTTTCTTTTGTAAGAACTTCAAGTCAACACTTTAGGTTTTGATGCTCTAAAGGAAATGTATAAGGATGATGCAAATTTCAAGGATTCTTATGTAGCTTGTGAAAACCTAGTTGCCTACAACAGAAGCCATTGGTTGGCCTATATGATATAGGATTTTTGTTCAAGAACAATAAACTATGCATACCAAAGTGTTCAATGAGGGTGAAATTGAATAAAGAAAATTAGAGTGGAGGACTATTACGACATTTTGGTCAATATAATACTTTTTCATAGGTAAACGATTTCTATTATTGGCGAGGTACGCAGAATAAAGTAAAGAATTTTGTGAAAAAATGTAGGATATGTCATCATGCTAAGGGGAGGAGTCAGAACATAGAACTGTATTAGCCACTACCTTTTCCAAACAGACCATGGGATTCGATCAACATGGATCTTGTATTGGGATTATCAAAGTCACAAAGGGGGAATGATTATATCTATGTTGTGGTAGATAGATTTTTAAAAATGGCTCATTTTATTGCTTGTAGGAAGACTAGTGATGTAACTAATATAGCCAATCTATTTTTTTTAGAAATAGAGAGATTGCATGGTCTACCCATAAGAATTATTTCATATTGTGATACAAATTTTGTAGGTCATTTTTGGAGGACCCTCTGGAAAAAATCGGGTACTAATATTAGTTTTATCTCAACCTATTACCCACAGCCTGATGGGAAAATAAAGGTCGTGAATAAAATCTTAGGGAATGTTTTGAGGAGTCTTGTGTATGAAAATCCTAAGCAGTGGGACCAGATGCTTTCCCAGGATAAATTTTCATATAATGACTCACCAAATAGGAGCACGGGAATGAGTCCATTCTATATTGTGTATGGAATACATCCAATAAGAGTATATGAGAAAAGGAATTTTGGCAAGAATAAATTAAGGAGTGAAGATGGTGAGGATTTTGCAGTAAGCATGTAGGAGTTGCAAGAAAGTGTCAAACAAAGATTGTAGGAAAGAAGTGGTAAATACAAACATAGGGATGACATGAAAAGGAGACAAGTGTACTTTCAGGTTGGTGATTTTGTTATGGAATATTTGAGAAAGGAGAGTTTTCCAGTGGGGACTTGCAACAAATTGAAGCTAAAAAAGATTGGGCCTTGTAGAATATTGAGGAATTTTTCTGCCAATGCATATGAAATTGAACCTCCAAATGGTATTGGAATTTCTCCAATTTTCAACATGGTAGATTTGTATCCCTTTAAGGAAACATAATGTAACATACCCATCCACCCACAAGCTAGCCACGCTAATTCAAATCTCACTTCTAAACTAATTTCGAACTATGATACATTTTTAATTAAAAAAGAAGAATGAAACATTCACATGAAGAGATCAAGATTCATGCTACAACATAAAATAAATGAATATAATTCCATATAGAACAATAACCAACAATCATGCACATTATAAACATGAATCTCATAGATTATAATTAATACACAACATAAATAAATATACAGGTAAATAAAACCATGACATAGAGAACTTATCTTTAATTTAATGAATCATCAACTGGTTGTAGACCAATGACATTCCACCCAACCATAGACATTGTTGTTCTGAATATCAACAATAATGTCACCCCTGAGCCAGGGCTATGAATCCATAAGGACGGTTCCAGGGTGCCACTCAGCTTCCTAGCCCAATCAACACTCAAGATCTCACAAGCTTCTCAACACACACAACAATCCAAAGTACACCATCTCTCTTCTATCCATCCTACAAAAACCAAGACAATGGACCCTCTTCTTTCACATGCAATCACTCAAGATATCCAACTCCTTCCAGGGCTCCAATGCATATGGTAAAGATTATCCATGCTGGGATTCTTAGGATTTGTAGCTATGAGAAAAACTTAACATACTAAAGCATCTCAGACATGCCGACATTCATTCATGGTTGGAATACACCGACAATAACTAAATCCAAAAAAACTATGGCTCCTCTCAACAATTCATTTTTCTTTCCCAAGCCAAGATAAAAATGAATGAGGAATGATGAGTGGGTGAAATAATGAATGGAGAGAGAAAACAATGAGAGGTGTGAACAATGAACCATGAATAATGAACAATGAGTGAGCGAAGAAGAACCCCATAAAATCCCATAAGATGGTTTATATATTTACTTGGAAATAAAGAACCACATGGCCTTCTCCAAGAAGCTCATGTAACCACTCCTCTCCATTAAAAAAATTATGGGTACATAAAATATAAAATAAATACTTAGCCCCTCAATCCCCCTCTCTTGTGGAATCATAGCCCCCTATAACCCTTGTCCTTGTTCGTCTAGTAGCCAGTGATGTATATATTACTGATAATGATCAAAATATTACATTTCCTAGGCACACTGGACTCTTTTAGATGTTTAGGCACTTTGGACTTTCATAAATTAACAAAATACATTATTTAATATGGGGCTCAAAACTGGGGTATTACATTCCCCTCCCCCTTGCTTTGGCTCTATCCTCAGTGCATATACAAAAAAAAAAATCAAACTTTCAAAATTTATTTAAAAAGTTTTGGGTACTTTGCTCACATGGCATCTTCATTCTCCCAAGTAGCATCCTGAGGAATGTAGCAAGTCCACTAAAATTTTACCATCTCTATAACTCGATTCCATAGCATTTTGACTTTTCTATCCAATATTCGAATTGGATGGACCTGAAAGTCTCCCTCTGTCTCTACTTGAATCAGATGTCAATCAATAACATGGTTAGGATCATGTACATATTTTTTTAGAAAAGAGACATTAAATACATTATGCACATTCATGGAAGCAGGAAATGCAAGCATGTATGCAATTGGCCCTATTTTTCCAATATCTCAAATGGACCACATGATCTGGCTACTAGCTTTGTACAACTACCCAAATTCAAATATTTTTTCTTGGGATTTACTTTTAAAAGCAAATGCTCCCCCACTTTAAATTCTCTCATTGTACTATTCTTATCTGCATAATTTTTCTATCTATCTTGAGTTGCCTTTAAATTCTGCTTAATTCTCATCATCTAGTCTTCCATATCCTTGAAAAATTATGGCCCAAGTACCACTCTATCTATTGGGTTGTCCCAACTTACTACAATATTGAATTTCCTACCATACAAAGATTCAAATGGGATCATTTTAAATGAAGCTCGATACCCATTATAATAGAAAAAATCAACCAAGTGCAAGTAATCTTCCCACTTAGATAGCTTATCCATCACATACATTCTCAACATGTCTTCAATTACTTGGTTGAATCTTTTTTATGCCCATATGACTGTGGATGGTATGTTGTGATAAAGTTCAGATTTGTACCAAATCCTTTAAACAATCCCCTCAACAAATTTAAAGTAAATTTTGTATCTTTGTTTGAAACAATTTCCTTAGGCATCCCATGCCACCTAGCAATTTGCCTCATGTAAATTTCTGCAATATTAGTTGTTGTATGAGTCATTTTTACAAGAACAAAATGAGAAGTCTTTGTCAATTTATCAACCACTACCATGATTGAATCATGTTGTCTTGTTTTCTTGGTATTGGAATAAGACTAAAGCGAAAAAGAAAGGCAATTTTGGGAAAGAAGGCATGCACGAGGAAAACAATAGCTGGAAGGGAGAACAACACGTGCGCATGCATGGAAGACCTAATGATAGTAGGGTTAGGGTTTTGGTAATGTATTGTAATGGTTGAAGAGTCAGAAGTGTATAAATATAGATACTTAGGTATCATAAGGGTGTCGGATTAGGATAGAGGAGTCATTATTATAGAAATAATAGCCGTAACAAGTCGATATGTAATATTTTACTGTATGACCTACTTTTGTAAGATGTTGAGCTAGAGAGAATAGAGGAGGGTAGATATTGAGGGTTAGATCGCACAATGAGGAGTCTGGTGCGGTCTATTCCACCTCATATAGATATTACCCAAAAAAGAAGAGTTGTAAAGCGCACAACATTGGAATGAAGAACTACTATAATATAAGAACGAAGAGCCAGATCTGTGTGGATGTAGCCTGTGAGGGGGTGAACCACGGTAACATCTGTGTTATGTGATTGAATGCATGTGTTTCTTTATTGTCTCCAAGTAAATATTGGTATGCTAAATGAATGAGTTGTTACATTTCCTGCATAATTGTAAATAACATTACATTGTGGTTACAAGTTATAATAAAGTTTCAGGATATAGTCCTCATCTCTCGCACTCAATCCTAGGATGAAAACATATGAGTATTGTAGCCACCCATTAAGACTATCTCGGGTGAGATGACACAGTGTACCCCATGCACTGTGTTGCCTTCTAGTTTACCAGGAGGGCTGATAGTTTTAGAGGCTTTGTTAGAAACTTGAACAAACATGAACCTCATCTCAATAAACTTAGATAGGATGCATAAGTAAATAAAGCATAACCAACAAATGGTTATGTTTTTGTTGGTAGGAACGAGAGAGGATTGAGTATATGCGAAGAGGCAGAGAAAAATAATATTAAAGAAGAAAATAAAGCACTGAGCTACTAGAAGGGGATGTTGAGACTGTGGAATCCCACAAAAGAAGAGATCAAAACTTGGCTAAGAACAAAAGAGTTGGATTTTTCACAGAAAGATAACAAAAACCCTAGAATAACATCCCACAAATATCTTGAGAAATACGTGTTCACTGGTTTGCATGAAGTCTTTTTCTGTGATTTTCCACATTTATTGCATGAGTGGATACTAAGGTTGAAGGAGAACCACACAACACACCAGATCCAATAGTTAGAGTGGACCCCAATACGGATTGAGCAGTTACAACAGGTGAACAACAAATTCACCCGCACAGTCAATTTTTGGCTTGATAGTATTGTGGTGGGATTTATAATAGAGTTTTCAGTAGATACAACGAATTTGTACAGCACAATGGAGCAAGAGTTTCTACGTGGACCTCAAGGAAGGTAAATTAGATCACTAAATACTTCTATTAAGATACTTTTATATAACAAAGGTGTAATGAAAATGGTACTCAGACAACTAAGCTTGCTTGCGTGCATGGGGGAAGGGGGGAAGCACTAGTAGAAAGAGGAGGAATGGGAGGAAAGGATAAGGGAAATAAGGAGGAACCCTTGGACCCAATCATGATGGATGACGACCAGATCAAGTGGATCATGGAGACAACTGGAAAGACATGTCACAGAGTACCCTATCAATACAAGGTGAATACCAATAATAGAGTCTCAACCGCGAGGGAATGCATGGCGAGTGACAAGGAAGAGGTAGAAGATCTCTGAGCCATGGAGCAGATTGAGGAAATCCTGCGTGCAACATATGAGAGGAAGACGAGAGTTCCAAGAACGGGAAAAGAAGGAATCAATCCTATCCATATTAATGTCAGTGTGGAACCCATCAACCCATGTGAGACTAATACACCAAAGAGAAAACCATCGTTTAGAAAACCAATGCTCAGAAGTAGTCAGACAACAGGAAGTACATCTACACAAGGAACAACAAATGGAGGAGCTAGTTCAGGCAACACTAGTCAAGTATCTGCACCACGTGGAGGTAGTAGTTCAACATTTAGAATGGCAGGACATGATCCCACCATCAGGTTACTAGAATTTCGAGGAGAAGCAACAGATGCCCCTGAGAAACACTTGTTCATTTGTGCAAATATATGGGAAGAAAAACAAATCAATGACGAAGATAATAAAATTATGCAATTAGATATTACGTTAAGATACCGTACACTAGAATGGTACATGTGCCTAGATGAAAACAGTGCACCTGGGACGACAAGGACACTATCAGACATTAAGAATTTACTGATTAATGAGTTCCAGTACCTGATTTTAGAGGATTAGTACATGAAGGAGATGATATAAATTAGATAGAAAACGAGAGAATCTGTATGGGATATTGACCAGATATTCAAGCGATTGAAGGAAACGATGAAATATCTCATGAATGATATGCAACATAGGCACTTGTTCGTCAATTCGTTGTTACCACACTTAAAATACCCATTGCGACAAAAAAAAATTCATACGTAGGAAGAGGCTCTGTAGGAAGCCCTACAACTGGAAGAAAACTAGTACCAATAGACAGACCCAACCATCAAGAAACTAAAGGAAGATTTTAAGAACCTAACGTCTCAGCTAAACCAGTATAAGGGCAAGGAAAAACGAGAATTCGTTTGGTGCACTACATGCATGACGAAAGGAAACCACAAGAATGAATGTCCAACATTTGCGAAGTATATGGAGGCAGGAATGCCAAATCCATTACCAACATGAGGACTATGGTGCAAATTTTTTAAGAAACCAGGCCACGATCTATATCACTTCCTAATGATGCATAAATACCAGGCAGTCCCAAAGAGTTCATATTGCAACTTTTGCAAGTCAGTGGGCCACGACAAAAAATATTGTATAACTATGGATTTGATGAGAGAGAGGACCTCATATGCATATAGAGTGCAGAAAGAAATGATGACTGGGAAAGACGCACCACAATTATACCAAGTTCTGGCTCCATACAACACTGTGTTGCAACAGTATAATACTACACAACAACCATATAATACTTTTCAACCTCAGTACAATATCATGCAGTACAATCAGGTGCCTTAGTACAACATGCCGAGAGGAGATCGAGCAGGATACATAGGTGGAGGACGAGCAAGAGGGGGTTTTGGACGAGGTAGAGGACCAGTGGTATGTCACAATTGTCAACAACTAGGACATTATGCAAGAGAATGTCTACTTCCACCAACAACTTGTATGTATTGTTGCGCATCGGACCATGATATAGAATAATGTTCGACACTATTAGTGAAGATTCAGGAAAATAGGAACCAGAACAACCGTAATTTTTAGTGCATTTTAGCCGAAGCAAGAGATGAAGGATGAAACATAAATGTAGTTACACGCAGAGGAGCTAAAACAGGAAACAATGCAGTCTGACATGAGACAGTACAAAACTAGTAGGTGAAGAAGAACATTGAACGAAGGAAGCAGTTCGATGCGCAGAACGAAAAAGAGATACTTAAACAATCCAAACAAAAATTTTAGAAGTAGGACATGGCATTGAATTCAACTGTGCAGCAAAGCAAGGAAGCACCAAAATATGAGATGCCTCCATTATTGGATCATACCAATGAAATCCAATCTACAGGACAAGTAAGTACAATCAAAGGATTTTTGCAATCATGTGTAAAAGTATTGAATGACCCATCATCTATTAAAATATTTCAAAACATATTAGAAATATCTAGTATAGAGATGGAAGGAAAGCTAGAACAAAAGACAGTCAATCACCTCCATACAAGGAGAATAACAAGTAGAGAATTTGGACTCAATGCCAATATCGTAGATTTCAACATGGGAGATATCATATGAGATCTAGGATCTGAAGTGAATGTATTACCAAAGAAGACATGGAAATGCATGGGAGAGCCGACATTAGGACTCTCACCTGTTCAACTAAAACTAGCAAACCAACATAGAGTTCTACCAATCGGTAGACTGAAAGGAGTGACAGTGGACCTAGATGGGGTGCACACTAAAGAAGACTTTGAATTTATTGAAATAGTGGACGACACACTACTAGATTGGGTGCAAATTACAATGAAATATTACGACGGTTTAAAATCTTGTTGTATTTTATTTTTATTTTTTTGGATTAAATATGCTTTTTTTTTTCGAGGTCCAACTGTTGGTCACTCTACCAACCAACCTTCCATTTTGGTCGTTATAATGAAGAAATTTAGTTGGTAGAGTGACCAAACACAAGTTAGTCTCTATAGCGACCAACTTGGCACATGTGAGAATCAAATGATCATTTACGACAAATCAATCCTATATATATCTTGGTTACGAAAAATTTGCTATAGTTGCGACACTCATTTTCTATAGTTGCGAAAATTATTCAGGTGTTTTGATGCAATGGTGTTTTGGTTTTTTATGAAATCTTGATTTCAATTCTCTTTCAAGAAGAGAAACATTGAATTGATCAGATGCTGCATAGCTGATATTTTGAAGGTCGGTACTTAAAATTTTTATGGTTTATCCACTTTTGATAGAGTAAAAAGATTACTGATTCAACTACAATCAATCTAATTATATTCAATCACTCTAATTGTTTTCTTATATTTCATGGAACTTCTTGAATATATAAGTATCCTTGCCTTAGTAAATTTACATTTAGGGTTTCCTCCTTGAGTTGGAAAAGAACCAACTAGAAGTGAAGAGCAGTGGTTTTTTTGTTGATATTGGGCATCATTACTCTTGTGTATCCCTAAAGCTACCCTAATTTTTATTAGGGACTTAATATTATATAGAGTGATTTTGGGTGATAATAGATCCACCTCCTCTTATTAATTTTTCATGCTTTTAGGTTTCATGCTTTGTCCCTTATTTTTTTTGAACATGTTGTATAGTTTTCATTACAAATATCTAAATATATACCAAATTATTTGAATAGATTTGTATATTGTACTTATAATGTTTCAATGGATTTGTTGTAATAGGTAATTATAATGTCAACTTTAGACGAGAAAAGAGAGCTTGTTATGTTAAAGTGGCACATGGTAATTCATGGTGATGGGAAATGTTATTGCCCTTGTTGTGAATGCAGGGGTTTTAATGGAAGAAGACTACCTTTGAAAATAGTTGAAAAACATTGTAGGGAGAATGGGCATGTTGAAGGGGGAAATGAATATCGTCCCATGGTAAGTAATTAGTTATTATAGATCTTTAAGGGTATTATATATTAATTGTTTTTTTTTAATTTATTTTTCAATATAATATTTGTGATATACTCTAACTGTATTTTATTGCTTCCATTTTTTTTATTAAAGAAAAATCGTCCTAAGAATGTGATGCTACCTGGCAGGAGATGTTTTCATAGAGATAAAACTAAAGAACAAGCTGAACTTAATCCCGTGGATAATGGTGATCACATTATTCCTATGGAAAATGATGATATTAAAATGATCACATTATTCCTATGGAAAATGGTTTATTAAAATGATGATGAGAATGATGATCCAAGACATTTATAATGCTCCAATGGATGATGATGTCAACATAGAGGAGGACAACTTGAAGGATGATAATGACGACATTGATGAGGACAATGATGATGAATATATTTTTGATAAATCTATCCTTCAAAATGCCACTGAATCCCTATATGAAGGCACAAAAAAAAGTGTTCTCTTTGTTGTGATGTTGTTGGTCAACTTGAAGGTATCAAATAGTTTTTCAAACACATGTATGACACATATCCTAAGGTAAGCAACATAATTTAAAGTTTTATGCAATTTTCAACTTTTATTTTATTTTATTTTCAGTGTCAATTGATGTCTAAATTAAGGATGCAATATTTATAATGATTAATATAATTTTCATTTTTGATTTTTTTTTTGTATATTGTTGTTGTAGGTTGATATGTGAATATTTCTTACCATCACCAAATAAGTTACCTTGCACATATTGAGAATTATCAGCCATTCTAAAAGAAATTGGAATGGAATATCAGGCTATTGATGCATGCCCCAATGATCACATAATATATTATGGACAATATGCATCTGAATCGAATTTTCCCCAATGTCAAATCAATAGATATCGAACTGATCAATTAACAAAAAAGGTGCCTCACAAGGTTCTTTGTTATATTCCCATAATTCCTCGCCTACAATGACTATTTAGATGTTGGAACATAGCACAGTTTATGGATTACCATGCACATAATAAAAGAGAAGATGATGTTCTTCGAATGCCTGTAGATGGTTCTTTATATAAAAATATCGAAGAAAGATGGCCAATTTTTAAAGAAAAACCTCGTAATGTTAGGATTTCATTGGCAGCTGATGGTGTAAATCCATTTGGTGAGCTCAAGTCTATCTACTCGGTGTGGCCTATTTTTTTTATAAACAATAACCTTCCTTCTTGGATGTCAATAAAGAGAGAGCACACAATGTTGGCAATGATTGTTCCAGGTATATTTTTATAACGATATTGTTTTTTTAATGTTTAACATTTCATTTGTCTTGTTCATTGCACAATGTCATATATGTATACAAGGTGTAGTAATTATGTGTATTTTTTAACCATTTAGGTAAGTACCAAGTGAAAGATATGGATGTATATATTGAGCCTCTTACCGATGAGCTGTTAAAGTTATGGAACGACATCACTATTTACGACATCTCTAGACCAATAGGTCAAAGAGGATTTCAATTCCATGGGATTCTTACATGGACAATTCATGATGCACCGGGACTAACACATTTTTGTGGTATGTAACACACTATTGCACTTAAATAAGTTAGATGTTGATGATA
>ML781721.1:184487-197693 GCA_009831015.1 Picea engelmannii
TGCTACCAAAAGTGTCCAATCATCCCGAGAAAGATGCCAAATGATAGATCGGGCAACTGCAAGGAAAACCCAGATGTCCAAATTCCCAAATCCACTCTCAAACTCCGTAGATCTGAATTCTCCACTGAATGATGTGCCCCACTCGATGACTGAAACCCTAGTTGGTTTGACCCTGATGAAGGAGATCTCCAAATGATATGAAACTCTCCAAGAATATAGATCGGGTGATGGTGAGAACAACCCAGGTGCCCGAATCTCCAAGATCCCTCTCAATCGTTGTAGATCTGAAATCTCCACTGAATGGTGCGCCCTACTGGATGACTGAAACCGTAGCAGGTTCGACCCTGATGAAGGAGGCCTCCAATTGCTATGAAACTCTCCAAGAATATAGATCGGGCTATGAGAATCCCGTGGGAGAAGTTTCGGGCTCAGATCTCAAGCAGATCTCCCTAGATCTGAGTTTTACTAAATCGCAGGATGTCCTCGATGGCTCCCAGACGTCCCAATCTGCAGACAAATGTAGAATGATGATAACCCTCCAGAAAATCCCTCAAACTGATGGTCCTGCCCCTGCAAACAAAACCCAACTTTAAGAATGGCCCTAGGCCCTCAGGATAAGCTGGATCGAACCTCCCTCGATAAACTGGCTCTGATACTAGAATGGTGTGGAGGATTCTTTCATCCCCAAGACCAAGCTGTGGAACAAGGTGAGTGGATATTTCACCACTGAGTTTCTCCCAAGGGTTTGTACAGCAAAACCCCCAAACTGAATGCTCAAGTGCAATAGCAAATTCTAATCCAAAACCATAGTGAGTAATAGGTGCACCCTAGCCTCTTACTTATACTTTTCCTTCTAATTCTCTGTTGAGTTAGGTTAACTCTCAGGGTTAATCTTCTATTCTTCTGTTGAGCTATCTTTTACTCCTTTCCTTTTCCTTTCTTAAGCCAACTTAAAAATATAACTTTTAACTTCTTGACTTTTCCCCCCCTTCAGTGTGAGACTATGACCTAGTGGGGGTGCCCAGGCCACTGAGTCTCCTCATTAGCTCTCTAAGAGGTGGGGGACATTACAGGAGTATACAGCTGAAGAACACATTGAAGAATTTTATGCTTATGCGGAAAACATAAATATTTCAGAAGAAGATGTGTGGACTAGAGTCTTTGTTCAAAGTTTGGATGGCCAAGACCGAAAGTAGTTCAAAGACATACCAGCAAATTCAATCACTGGCATTGAACAGTTAGATGAAGTATTCTTAAAGCATTGGGGAGAAAGAAGAGATCTGTTATACTACATTTCTGAGTTTGGAAATTTGAAGAGAGGAGATGGAGAATCGGTCTCGGACTTTATCAAGAGATTCAATAAAATGTTTGGCAAAATCCCTGTTGAGATTAAACCAAGCGATGCATTGGCAAAGATCACATTCTCTACTGCCTTTGATGTAGAGTTCTATCTTATCCTTAGAGAAAGGCGATCAGCCACACTTTCTTTAATGCAAGATGTTGCTCTCGAGGTTGAGTCTAACATTACAGCATCACAGAAGCTTAAAGGAAGGGCTGAGAAGAAGAAGTCTGATGTTAAGCCCTACTCCTCTTCTAATAGTAAAATGGAAAAGATGGCTAAGATGCTGGAAATTCTGACATCCGAAATGTCCAAATTGAAGGTCCAAAATCAGCAACCGGCAAGAGAAAAAGAGCCAAATACTTTCGCCCCAAGAAATCCAAATGCTTTTCCTTATAGAAGGAATAACGCACAAGTTAAGATTCTTCAAAGAGACAGAAACCCAGTTCATGAGCAGAGGATCAGACCACCTCTTCAAAATGCAGTATTGGATGAAGAGCAACAGCCTTCTACCGATGAAATTGAGGATGCTGATGAGATAAACTATTTTGGTGATGAGAATGAGTCTTCATTCTTGACACAAGTAGACTATGAAGAGGCCCTGATGGATCAACAAATTCAGGAAGCAAGTGTTGAAGGGGTTGTCTACTTGACAGATGATCAAAAAGGTTACAACCTAAGGTCCAAGAAGAATGATGTCTCAAAAAAATCCACTACTGCTCCTGTGGAGAACAAGGAATATTCTGCTCCTGTAAAGAGTAAAGAGGTTGCTGCCAAGTAGCCTCCCGCTCATGAAAAACAGACCCACCTTCCTGCAAAACAATTGAAGAAACAATTTCATCCCCCAGTCAAGGAACAAGTCAGCCTCAAAGCTCCATCCAATGAGGTAAAGGTTTCAGACAGATCATCTTTCTCTTTCAATATTGAATCGGAAATTCAAAAGGTTAAGATACCCATGCCTTTAACTGAACTCATGAAGAATGAAGCCTTTAAAGCAGCCATCTTAAAGTCTCGTGAGCCTAAGTCCTCTCCATCAGATGATTTCGTTAACCTACAAGATGATAAGCCTAAAGTGACCATAGGGCCCATGATAGAAGACCATGACGATTCTTGTCCACCATTTTACATATCACTAAATGTCCATGACAAAATCCTTCACAACTGTTTGCTCGATTCTGGGGCATTGCATTACCTTATGCCAAAGGCAGTGATGGATGAGTTGGGGCTCGAAGTCACCAAACCATACCAAGATATTTTCTCCTTTGATTCTAGAAAGGTCAGATGTCTTGGCCTCATCAAAGACATGGTCATCAACCTCGCTCAGTTACCAATGAGGAGTATGGTTATGGACGTAGTAGTTGTTGATATTCCACCTAAGTTTGGGTTGCTTTTGTCTCATTCATGGGGAAAAAGATTAGGAGGTACATTGCAGATGGATCTGTCCTATGCTATGATTCCAGTGTTTGGGGGGGGAATGAAAAGACTTTACAGGGAAAACCAGCTTGCTCATATCATCAGCGATGGAAAGAATTTCGTCAATCATCCTATCTATGCTGTGGATACGGATTTTGGTTCATGCATCCTTTAGATTGATGATGGTCAATCAACTCCTATGCAGCTAGTGAAGCCTATTGAACAACAGGCTAAAAGTGAAAACATTGCAGTCTGGACTATGTACTTCGATGGGGCTAGCACTAAAGACTCAGCAGGTGCTGGAGTAGTTCTGATCTCTCCTTCAAAGGAGACCATATCTTTGTCTTTCAAGATTGACTTCAGAACCACTAACAACATAGCAGAGTATGACGCTCTACTGCTGAGATTAAATTCAGCGAAAGAGATGGGGATAAAAGGTTTGAGAGTATTGGGAGATGCATACCTCATCATACAACAGGTAAACAACACCTTTCAAGCTAAGCATGTCAGATTAAAAGCTTACGGAGACGAGGTATGGAAGCTGCGTGATTCTTTTTCTGTTTTTGAAATTTCATACATACCAAGGGATATGAATCAGCTCATTGATTCTCTTGTTGTTTCAGCCAGCACATTCATTCCTCCGATGCCCCCTAAGCTCAGCTATGAGATTCAAGTAAAATATCGACCCTCCTTACCTAATAATGTCAAATATTGGAAAGTCTTTGAAGATGATGATGAACTCAACAGATTTCTTCAAGTGGTAAATGAGTTTTCTGATTTGCACATTGATCGACAGAATCTTAATGAAGAAGAATCATAGGAACTTGAGCTAAAGAAGAAGTTGGGCCAGCATGACATTATTCAATTACCAAACAATTATATACCCCGAGGTTTGGTACCCCTGGAAAGGTTGTTTGATCAGAATGATGTCCCTTACCAGCCAGACAAAAAGGAGAAAGATCCAGTTGTTCAAGAGCATAACATAGGAGGTAAAAGCCAGCCCAAGTTTATTAATTTGTCTTCTGAATTGACTGCTAATGAGAAGTCAAAATACTGTAGTGTTTTGAAGGAATTTTCCGATGTGTTTGCTTGGAAATATAGTGATTTAAAGACTTATGATCCCGATGTTATTCAGCATAAGATACCTCTTGAAAAAGACACTATTCCTTTCAAGCAAAAACTCAGGCCTATCAGTCCTCTTCTGCTGCCATTGATTGAGAGAGAAATTAAAAAACTCCTAGATGCCAAGATCATAGTTCCCTTGAGATATTCCAAATGGATTTCCAATCTGGTGATCGTAAGGAAGAAGAATGGTGAGGTAAGACTATGTGTAGATTTCAAAAACTTGAACAAATGCTCTAAGAAGGACAACTATCCTCTTCCTAATATGGAACACTTGTTACAGAGGATTTCAGGGGCAAAGGTCATGTCTTTTCTTGATGGCTTTTCCGGTTACAATCAGATTTTTGTCCACCCTGACGACCAGGAGAAGACGACATTCACCACTCCTTGGGGTACCTTTATGTACTCCAAGATGCCCTTTGGATTAATGAATTTTGGGGACACATTCCAAAGGGCCATGGATATAGCATTTGTGGGAGAAAAAGACAATTTCATCCTCATATACCTTGATGACATTACAGTATATTCCAACAGCCATGAGGAGCATCTGAAACATCAGAAAAGAGTATTCTTAAAATGCAGACATTTCGGGATCTCATTGAATCCCAAGAAATCCCAGTTTTCTCTAAGAAAGGGTAAGCTCTTAGGTCACATCGTCTCAGCCGAAGGTGTAATGATTGATCCAGAATGAGTGGAGGCAATTCAAAAGCTGTCCTTGCTGAGGTCAAAGAAGGACATTCAGTCACTGCTCGGTAAGATAAATTTCGTCAGAAGGTTTGTGCCCAATTTTGCTGAATTAGTCAAACACATAACATGCATGCTGAAAAAGGGGGCTGAGATAAAATGGACAAACAATGCGAGAAACTCTTTTTAGGATATCAAGCAAGCGATCATCAAGTCTCCAATTCTGATCAGCCCAGATTACAGTAAGACTTTTTATGTCTTTTCCTTTGCTTCCTATGACACAGTGGCAGCAGTCCTGCTTCAAAAAGACGAGGAAAACTTTGATCATCCCATAGCTTTCTTCAGCAAGACACTCAGGGATGTTGAACTAAGGTATGAACCTATCGAGAAACAAGCTTATGCTCTCATAAAATCTTTAAAGTCATTCAGAATTTATATCCTTAATTCAAAGGTCATCGCATATGTTCCTTCGTCTTCTGTAAAAGATGTTTTGACTTAGCTGGATATCGATGGAAAAAGGGCGAGATGGATTGCAAAGATGATTGAGTTCAATATTGAAGTAAATCCCACAAAACTGGTAAAAGGCCAAGGTCTCGTCAAGATTTTAGCGGAGGAAAATCATAAGCTGCTGGACACTAATTTCATAGCAGAAATTTCAGAAAATTCACAGACAGATTTGGCAGCGGAAGGGCAACATGACAGTCAACAAGTGGAAGAGCACTTGTCCTCCTATGAATGGTATTCTGGCATCATACATTTTCTTCAAAAGCTTGAAGTTCCTCTTGAACTCATTTTGACTCAAGCTCGATCTCTCAAGCTCAGAGCTATCAAATTCTGCATTTATAACAATCTGTTATATTGGAGGGACCCTGCTGGTCTGCTTCTCAGGTGTTTAGATAAAGAAGAGTCTGTCAAAGTGACCCATCAGTTTCATTCAGCCGTTTGTGGTGGTCATCATTACTGGAAGACTACTGCCCATAAGATCCTGAGGGTCGGATATTATTGGCCTTTCCTCTTCGTAGATTTGTGCGCATTCATCAAATCTTGTGACAAATGCCAAAGATTTACCGGTAAGCAACAGCTGAAATCTTTACCCTTGAGGCCTATTGTGGTAAATGGCCCTTTCTAGCAGTGGGGTTTAGATTTTATCGGTGAAATAAATCCTTCATCCAGTGGTCAGCACAAGTGGATTTTGGTAGCCACCGATTACTTCACAAAGTGGATAGAGGCGATCCCCACCCAGAATGCTACACACCAGGTAGTCATGAAGTTCTTCTATGAAAATATTCTGAGCAGATATGGATGTCCCAAGAGGTTGGTGGCAGATAATGCAGCAGTGTTTAAAGCAGAAGCATTGGTAGACATGTCAATGACACTCTACTCCTTACCATCCTCAAGGTAATGGCTTGGCTGAATCGTCAAATAAGAGTTTGATCAAAATCATAAGAAAATTGTTAGAAGAAAATAAAAAGAATTGGGATTCCAAATTGAAATTTTCTCTGTGGGTAGACAGAGTAACTATTAAAAAATCTATAGGAACTTCCCCATTCAAGTTGGTTTATTGGACTGATGTTATCTTTCCTGTTCAATTAGTGTTGCCTGTGGCTAAGTTCTTTCAGGAAGAGCATACTGAGAAAAATGACATGGTAAGAAGGGTGTTGGATTTGGTGGAAATGCAGCAAGCTCGTGAACAGTTGGTGGACAGATCAAAAGCACATCAGATGCAGATCAAAAAGACGTTTGACAGAAAGGCTAAGGTGGATAGTTTTCAGATCAGTGACTGGGTTCTAAAGTGGGATGTTCTTCGACAGGTGAAAGGAAAGCATGGAAAGTTCGATTCCTTGTGGACAGGCCCTTTTATGATTACTCAGGTTCAAAACAATAACACTTTCATTCTGCAGAATCTGGAGGGTGAGGAAGTGTTCAGTGGCCTGGTAAATGGGCGATTTCTAAAACTTTATTTCGTCTAAGGCTATAGAGCCTAGACATTGTAATGATAGTCTTAGTTTTTATTTTTCAATAACTCCATGCCCAATGGAAACACTAGCAGATAGTTTAGTTTGTAGGTTCTTTTCCAGGAAAGGCATTGATTCTATGGTTCTTGAAACCTCACAGGGAGGTGTTCATCCCCAATAGGAGTCATTGTTAACTCCTCAAATAAATCAGTGGATTTTATTTGATTTTAGATGATAGGTTGGGTTCTAAATTTGATTTTTAAATTTCTATAGATAGGTTAGAGAGTCCGTATTTCCAAAATAATCTCAAAAAGAAATGTTGATTCTGGTTCAGTCAAGACAATGGCAAAATATCAGGTTTCGGTGGTTTAGGCAAGCCTCCATTGTGCTCATTAATCACCAAAAGTTCTCATGTTCGGCAAATAAGGGGTCGACGCAGAAGGCGAGTAACCACCGAAAGTATTTGAATGGGAAAAACGAAAGCTCGTGCTTTCGCACGAGCCAGATGTCAAAAATAGGTGCAATGATTAGAAATACAAACCGCCGAAAGCTCGCATTGCGGGAGATGATGCACATTCGTGGTGTCCATCCGAAAGGTTCGAAGCACCTGTGTCTTATCCATTGCATTCATCATTTTCAAATCCACGCAGAGTGGTTATTGGTAGATATGATTGCACGGAGCTCCCTCCATTTCAGTGGAAAGTACGCCAGCCATCATTACCAGGTCATTCTTTCAGCTGAAAACTCAATGAGTTATAATGAATCCCGAAGATCGCTGAAGACATCCAAAAGATCGTGATTTTATCATCAAATCGTATTTTCAAAATCCTGATCCCGCATTCTCTGGCGATTTTCAAAGGGTCTCCAAGTTCAGCATACATCCTGAGTCAACAAAACCTAGTCGGGTTATCAAGTAAGATCGAAAACTGCTCTCTTTCAAAGTTTCAGAAATTAAATTGTTCCCCCCGAAAATCTGAAGTTTTGGCATTCCTCAGCCAGATTGTCATCTAAGAGTAGGTCAGTGTTTTGTTGAATTCATTAATCCTATGCTTTGTCACCCGATTTCACTGGTTTTTCATAAGTGGTATCGACTGTCTTCCTAGTTCCCAGAGCCATTGCCTCCCGAACACTTTGATTCCCACAGTAGCAGGTACAGTCGGCATAGAGCCATGTCAAAAGCAAGTCCTGCTTTGAGATCCGAAGTCGATGGCATGTGGTATTTTGAAGCTCATCTGGAGGTATCAGAATGTTTTAAACAGACAGGAGTTTTCACATACTGTGAGAAGTTGACAACCTTTTACCAACAAGTGGCCGAAGCATTCACCCTTTCCTATGATGGAAGGATTTCTAAAATAGGCAGGGAGGAGTTCCTTATAGATGAAGCAGCTATTGCCGAATACACAGGGTTATCCAGAACGGGGGACTGTTGGTTTAAAACCTCCTCACCTTCGAATGTTGAATTCAGGTCGTATTTGTTACCAATGCATAAAGCTTTGACTTGGAAGAAGGATATTCCCATGTCCTATCTGGAGCCAAAGTGGCAGTTCCTGCTGAGGACGATTTTGGTGTATATCACCTGTGAGGGGCGCTACAACAGGGTAATGTATTACCATTTTAAACTGTTGAACCATTTCACAGGTAGAGAACACATAAACATGCCTTACTTATTTCATAAAACCATGACTAAGATGGCAAGACAGGTGAAATCCCAGTCTGCTAAAATTGTAAGTAGATTATCACATCAGGGGCTGATTACCCTCCTTGTGAGAGAAGCTCTGCAGAGGAAACAAACTAAGTGGGGTTTCTTTTTGTTTTGGAATGATTTTCAAACAGAAAGACCTCCAGAGATAAAAGTTAAGAAGGCTAGAGGAATAAAAGATCCTACTCCCAAGAGTAGTCACAGGAGGAGGAAAGGAATCTCAATGACCAAAGATTCTATAAAATCATCACCTAGAAAGAAGGGAGGAATCAAGAGGAAATTACAGTTTGAAGATAAAAACCCTGTCACAGGAAAAAACCCTCTCAATCTACCTTATAGTGACTCTGAATCAGAACAGGGGATGGCAAAGACACAGGACAACTTGCAGATCGAACATGATGCAAAATTGAATTCAAATTTACCTCCATCAAATCCTCCAGAGACCCAGAGGCAACCAGAAGCAGAAGCCTCCCCAAGCAGGCCTAAGAAAGGTAAGACAAAGAAAATCAATAAGCTACTATGAGAGATTTATGAGATGGAATTCCTGGAGAGGGTAATCAAAAAAGAAAACGCAGATCTCACTGATAGAAATGTTGAACTATTTAAAATGAATCAAAATCTTAGAGAAAAACATGATAAAATCAAAGATAGAAACAGAGATTTGATCAGAGAAAACATGAAACTCTACAGGCAGCTCAGGATTCTGAGGCTCAAGTTAAAGAAGTTTGAAGCACCTAAAGAGGAACAAACTAGACTGGATACTTTGGCTAATTTATCCACAACAATTATAGATGTACCAGAACTCCCTACACAGTCAGCGAAAGTTCGTAGGTCTGCACGAACCAGGACTGCAGCATCTAAGAAAGTTTGAGTATTAAAAGAGGATTCAAGACAGACATTTTTTGAAATTTTGAAACTCTTCAAAGATCAACTTTCGGTGGTTTAGGCGAGCCTACAGTGTGCTCATTAACCACTGAAAAGAGGTGCTTTTGGTGGATAACTCAGCAGGAATTTTTCCAGATAACCACTGAAATCCTGTGTGTCGAGAATTGGACGCGTTTTTACACAGGTCAAGGATTTTTGAGATGAAAAGATTCGGGATCTTTTCCAATGAATGTCTAATGAATTATCAAATCCATCCCAGCAGTTATTTTTGACATATTATGGAGAAAGGAGTTATTTCAAAGGTTATGGACATTTTTAATTAAGACAGAAAGCAGGACACCTGGCCACATCAGCAAATTCGACTTAGTCTCAATTTGAAAGTCATCACGTAGCCTTGGGAGGTTGTTCTACACTACACCAACAATCAACAGAGAGAAATTTGGGATTGGCCTCATTTTGGGGAAGCATCCCACTTATTTTGCAACAGAATTTTGAATTACTATTTTTAGTATATTTGATCCTTGTTTTCAGGATCTTAGAACTACTTTGTAATGCTATAAATCTTAGAATAGAATATGAACCAAGGGTTCGATTTGGGGTTCTACATGCTGCTACTGTAAGAAGACTTATTCTTATTATATGAAAAATTGCAAGCTTCCTTCAGTTGTGTTGTCAGATTCTTCTTTCCTGTTCTCTGATATATTATGAGTGAAGGTTCTTTATTGATGCTCATTCAATCTGCATGTGACTGTCATCTCACTAATTGATTGATTAAGTTGATAATCATAAGTTATTTCCTTAGTTATTAAACCCATTGTGTTTGTTTTATATGAGCATAGTCTGGTTCAATAGCTATCTTCTCTACCTTTTAATCAAACCTTGTTTGACTGCATTGCTAGAAGGCCTTATGAGATTTTATATTTCTAGACAGTCTTGAAAACACAGTCCAGTCCCTAGATATTCATCTTGATCCAAAAACCACATCAATTATTAAGAAAATATTTCCCAAAAGAGTTAGTTACCATGCATCTCTGACTTACAGCCTAGGAGAGTTTCCTGGAGTGATAACAGGGGCAAAGGCCCTGAGCATGGAAAAGGCATTTATTGGGGCAAAGGCCCCATTCCTAGCACCACATCGACCGAAAAATATGAATATATAAGTGATGAAGAGATATTTGAATCTAGAGACCCCTTACAGACAATAGAATTGTCCCTAAGAAAGGCCAATAGGGAATTCTGAGATTTGGTCGCTTCTGGGCCGGAAACTACTGAGGATTTCCAAAGGATATTTGAATTATGCATTAAGATAGCAAATTATGGGGTAAGCCATGTCATCTAACAATATCAATTTTTGTTTTTAAATTTTGTAATTTGATATATGCAATTAACACATATTTCTCATTGTAGAATTTTGTGAGATCAATGAGAGGGGAAGGGGAAGGTCCTAAGAGCATCAGCGGGACTGGAACAATGAACCCGCATGGCCACGTAGCCACCAAACTATTTTCCACCCCAAGTGTGTCGCCTGAGACCGATTCTATACCTTCTGGGGGTGATGCCATGCCCCCACAGCACATGCCAGATCGTGCAGGTGATGATCATGATCATGGAACTGATCAGTCTTCCATTGATTATTACCCGGGTGCTACACATATCCAAAGAACATGAACAACCACGTTATCATTTTTGGTTGACCAGGACATGGTTCCTCTAAAAATAGTACAGCTACCAGGTATTTAATATATGTCTTTATAGAGATTCATGTTATATAATTGTTTAAACAATCACATATCAGTGAGATTTAAATTACTAATGATGACGATGTTTTAAAGGAAACAATGTGTTCTACAATAGTTTCCATGACTATGCATTAGAAATTTTTGGGCCGACCATTCGACTACGATGGAATTGAAAAGATTCCAAACTGAAAAGCCTTCTTATCTCCTCACTGGTTGGCAAGTTTGGTGACTCGTTCAATAAGTCGAAAGTCCTAAAAAGGACCAACAAGAATTTGAAACATGTTAGAGAGTCATATAGGAATAAATTAGTACAATACCCCAAGTGCGAACGCCCTTTGGTTGTCCTCGAGAGGGAGTGGAAATAAATTATTCTCGATGCAAGAGAATTAGCGATGAAATCACAAGGGAAAAAACCACCTAGTCGTGGAAGGTAAGAGTTGTTTTCAATTTACTATGATGGTCTTTTGTTTACTTTACAAGGAAAACAATCAATATGTAACATATTTCAAAATATTGCGTAGACTCCAAGACACTTCCAAGGAAACAAAGGCAAGACAAGACAAACACGACCAAGATAAATTGGGCCAAGGTGGTTACGGGAAATTGAAGGCACGGGTTGTAAGTGCCTAAACATTTTACTTTGTTTTTTTATCATCATCACTAAATATGTAATTCATTGTAGCTAGTGACTAATGATTTTGATATTTCTCAATGCAAGGGGATTTGTTCAAAGACCAAGCCACGGAAGAAGATCTAAAGGCCGAGTTCACACAGGGTTTTGATGGCATGGTGGCATGATGAAGAAGCTTGGGGTGATCGCCATGTGTCTCTCTAGAGGACATGGTAAATAAAATGAAATTAAAAACTTGTCGATTAGTTTTTACTCATTGATTACTTGTAATATAAAATATATTTTTTATTCATTTAAAATGTAAAATAATGTGTGTCTTTTCCACATTCGCATGAGAGTAACAATGCTACCAATGCTCCTCATGTACCCAATGAACCACATCCCGACCCCCATATTGATTCAAGTGTTGTTGCCAAAGGACCATTACATAGTGGTATGCATGCATTTTTAATGTTTTCCCATTTTTCAATGACTATTAATATTTAGGGTATATTATGTACTAAATAATTATATTGGTTCATATGGAAGAGCGTGTAGATGTCGATTGAGAGCGGAGATCAACAAGCGCAAAAACAACAATGTGGCCACCAACTAATGTGTCTACCACACCGACTAATCCAGGTATAAAACATTGTAATTAAATATGTATTAATTAAATTTCCCTAGGAAGAATGAATAACAATATCACTTGAATGTTTTTTGTTGTTGCAACAGTGGATGCCCATGTGCATCCTCAACATCCATGCCAAAATACTAGAATTTCATCATGGCGTGAGGTGTTGAGTACTAATGATGCAACACTTCAAGAAGGCCCAATAATTGGGGGGGATCAGTTAAATGATGACGATGACGACTTAATTTGTGCTTTCATGGACACTAGGAAGAAGAATAAGAAGAAAAACAAATGATTAGACATTTTACTATTAATATAGATCCAATGTATTTCTGGTCCAATGTAATGTATTTTGTTTTCCTAAATGTCATGAATGTTATTTTCTTTCATGTTTTTTGTTTTAGCACATGGCAATGAACATTTTTTTCTTACATTTAATGTTACTATCATTTAATATTATAGTTGTAAAATCTAGATAGATTGGGTATGGGGAAATGAGAGTGATGTGAGAGGGGGGAGGGGAAAAAAGAGCTTCCACCTTTATGTGGTTGGTCATGTTCAGTAGAGAATAATTTATTCTCAAAACAAATATAATCTCATTCAAGTATTCGTATTTAGTCATTAATTTGTAGAGGTTGTTACAATGCTAATTACTATTCTGAAATATAATTAAGTCATGTGATGAATCGCAGGATGGAGAGGAAAAACATTGGAGGCACCCCATCACTCAAAGGTATGGATCTTGTTAAGGACTGGTTTAAGGTGATATAATTACATATATGTTAGTCAATATTAATATTAAATAATAATAATATAGGAAATGTGTTAAGAAAGTTAAATGTTTTATGCTTTTTATATTGTTTTGGAGATTATTTTTGTTGAAGTTATAATTTTGAATTGATGAAATTGTTGTTTTTAATGTAAAAATAGTTTAAATGTCTTGAAATACATCTTTTGTCACTAGATTGTGTACAATTAACATTTAATATCTGCAATTGAATCAATCTAAAATTATTAGTCCATCCACAACAAGTTTAGAATACTAGATTAGTT
Organism: Picea engelmannii; assembly: GCA_009831015.1. NCBI lineage: Eukaryota > Viridiplantae > Streptophyta > Pinopsida > Pinales > Pinaceae > Picea > Picea engelmannii. The sequence continues at coordinate 197,621 of ML781721.1, forward strand.
TAAAATTTGACAAACTCAACCCTTTTCTACATAAATTCTTCTCCAAATCTATTAGGAATTGAGTTTTGGCCCA
>ML781721.1:197743-258489 GCA_009831015.1 Picea engelmannii
TATATATATATATAACTAAATGACCATATGAGGCAACAAAGTTTAAGTTTTCATCACCATTTCCAAGAGAATAAAGCAAGAAATCACCATAACTATAGCTAGAAGCATAATGGTAGGGACCCAAATTTGGATACTCCTGAAACGTTGATATCGATTGTTTGATACGTAAATTCGACCTCTCTTTCGTTTGCAAGTATGCTATTTATCACACAGGGACTTGTGCGAATTTGGGAGAATGCTATGAAATCAATTCAAGTACTTGCACCTCATGGATGTTGTCCATAATTATAATGCCTTTTATGAGGGAAATGCCTCATGAACCAAGGGATAGAAAAGACAAGAACGGTGAGAATCCATAATCCAAAAAACACATAAGCATATCTAAACAATGTTAGTATCAAAGAAAGGAAAAATATTATCGTCTCAATTTGAAGACTTGCACCTCAAAAGTAAATTATAAACTATCAAAATTTTAGATAAAAATAATACTTCATAAACCACCTCTATTTCACAATTGTTATCTATGTAAATTTATTCACAACAAACACATCCAATATACACAATATTCCCTAACTTTACCTCCTTAAATATTACCCTAAAAAGTAAACCATATTTTACATAGAAAGTTGTAGCTATTGCTTTTGTTTATAGTTCACCTAAACTCATTCAATACCTCCCACACATCTAATATCCTCATGTAACATTGGCATTTGTTCTTTCCTTTATAATATCAATGTTAGGTTCTCCTGACTACCTGAAGTATGGAATAGGGTATAGTAGGAGGGGGCCTTGAACTTCAACCCTATCCACTAGGATATCTTCACCCTGAGACCTTCAATATGTGAATCAACTCTATGGAGAATTGTCTTGTGTCCTAGTAGTGAGTGTGTCTCTCTTTACCATAGCTTCTATGTTAGTGTTTGTTACCTCGAATCTATATTCCTCAGTACCTCATTTATGGAGATGTTGATGAGTTTTTTGCAACCTCCAAGTGTCTTCTCTCCAGAATTGGGTAGGCATATGAATCTACTATTAGGTGAATATGATTTTTTCATACCTTACTTGGTCTGGCCCCTTCTACTCTTATCTTCAATTATACTATAATCTCTTTAGGACCATGTTATTTTGTAGTTGTGAATCTCATAGTTTCATTCTGGAACCCATACTTAAATACTCATATTTACACACCCCCAACATAGGGGTTTGGTGACCTCAATAATTGTTGGAATGCCTAGTTGTGTAGGTAAGGTTTTCAAAGGATATTTCTCCTTTTAGGGGTGATATCAAAATACAATTCACAAAATTTCCAAGGGTTTTGGAATTCAGTCTTCATAAGAGATATGTATCATTCAATGTTAAATTTTTACCATTGATCTTTTAAGTATAAAGCATAGATCCTAGCAAATGGTCGATGTGACAACATTTTGTAAGCTTTTTCAATAATATTCTCAAATACATATGTTAATCTTGAAATTTCCTAATCCTTTTTTGTAGTTTCTTGCATTTGTTTTACCAGGTCAATTTTTTTCTTGGTATTTTCATTACCGAGGACTTCTAAATTTTCATTAAAATCTATTGAGGTTAAAGAAAATTTCTCTTCCAACTAAGTGATTACTTGGTTATGCATAATGACAAAAACAAAGTTCTCACCTTTTGATTCTTATTATTGCTTCCATTGCTACTTCAACTTGAGCAATCAACAACTGTCTCATCAAAACTTTAACTGAATTTGTGGCCACAATGTGTGTTAGAATCCTCTTTTGCAGCCTATTCGAACCATATCTCCTTATCCTCTTCGGAATATTCTCAATAACATAGCTACTATCTTCATGTTTCACAAGTGTCTTTTCATCAACAAGGTTGTTGATTTCTTCTTTTCCTTTAACAATTGGAACCCCTAACAGGGTGGCATGATCTTCTTGTTATGCGGAATATAGAATATCAAATGGCTCCTTAGCTTGGGCTAAGGTATTTTCCTTTGCATCCCTAGAAATATTTGATTTTAGTTCTTAATCTATTGAGGATATATCCTCCTACTCCTTCTTCACACTCTGCTACTTCTTATGCAATAGTTGATATAGGCTCTGTAGCATCCATGGATTCTTCAGCTACTAGTGTTGGCAGATGTTCTAAAGCATGTGATGAGTCTTCAATACATGGTTTTGATGCTAGATTTTCTTCAGGATGGATAATGAACATGTCCCATGTGACATATGATTGTATTGTTCATAATTCATTGAAACAAAATAGCTTAATCAACCCATGGTGTGCTACAACTACTTATGTTCTCTATTGGACTTCTATATCCATCCTTTGGAGAAAATTCATTAAGTAATATGGAATGCCAATCATCCTCCAATGTCTCTAATGTTCCAAGATCTTAAAATGTTCTGCCAACCTAAAAACCTCGAATTACGATGGCATTTTGTGCCACTGTTGAGAAAACTCTATCATAATTGCATTGATGTATCCAATGAGTTTGTCAAATAATGCCATCCACATTGTTTAAATCCATATTTTTGTTCAAATGTTTAGCAAACTCTATAGTAATATATGCTACATGTCAGGATTACTTTGTATTAAATCCATATCTATAGTCTCTTGTATGTTCAATGTTCCTCCTGCGATTTTTTTTGAACTCCATAGTTGATTCTCACTTCTACAATAACCCACACTTTGTGAAATATATTGCCTATTTCTTAACACTTTCCTTGTGACTGCATTTGGCCAACATTGTCGATATCCATAGTGATATTATAGGTCGATGATTCACACTCATTTCTCATTCGTGGAAAATATGTTTTAGATTTGTTACCATGGTGGAGGGTTGGTGAATCTTCTGCATCCATAATTGCTCATTATTAGTTATCATTATTCACACATTGTTTATGGAGTGATAAACAATTAATTCAAGTAATAAAGAATCAATACATATGATTAAGCATTTATTAGATTGATGAAGGCATTAAAGCCATTATTTATGTTTTTCACCCAAAAGTAACTGTATTCATTTCTAATTGTAGTCGTTTCCTTCAAAATTGGTGGCACAGGTTGGCATGTTAGTTGATGAACTGATAGAGGGTTCATACCATCAGTATCAGTAACTCCATAGCCATATTTATAAAACATTGAATCCCTATCGCAATAAGGATTTCCTTAATATAAGCCCCTTCCATACAATCTACCTTTTCAGTTAATGTCAGCTCCCAAAACAAAATTGCTAATCTCATCAACATCTATGCTTGAAAATGACTTCAAAAACAAATTTGGTGTTCTCAATTTAATCGTGATCCTTTAATTGATTTAAAAATTGCAAGTGCCCGAGATTTTGTGAATTCCCTCAGTGGGTTGCTAATTTTACTGGTTTTAAAATTCAAATTGTATGAGATGACTCCCTTGGCATTATTTGTTTCATTGCTTTAGACTATCACTTGGGCTTTGTTTGACATTCTGATAATTTTTGTTCAACTATTATTTGGCACTCTTAGATGATGTTTCTCCTTAATGATGCCCTGTAATGAACCAACCATGCTTCTTGAAAAATTGGATTTAAGTGTGTGACATAATATTGTGAAACCATAAAAATTTGTCCTTCCCTTCCAGCGTCCTATTGCAACAACAAGTTTCTTACTAGAAAAAACTTTTAATGTGCAGCAATTGTCCACAGTTTCTTCATCTTTTAACACAATGATACAACACCCAGGTACTAAATTTGATGGTACTGTTCAAAATTCAAGATCTTAAAGGCTGCAAAATACATTGTTCGAGATGACAACAACAATTTGAAATCTTCTTTGATTTTTTTAACTTCTTCCTACCAAAACTGAAGTGAAAGAAACCAATGTCATTCAAGGAGACCACATACAACTGGAGTTTTTGAATATGATTGAACTTTCGATTGAAATTTGTGTGCGAGAGCCAAGAAATTTTGTGTGTAACTGAGCAATCCGTGGGATATTTTGTGTGTTGTTGAGAAACATACCCTGAGTTTCTATTGTTTGATTCACTGCATTCTGCACCATCGCCATAATCCCACCAGAAACACCACTTCCTTTGTTTGGGAGTGGAAGAAAAACATAGCATATAAGAGAGCATAAAATAAGCAAGATGAAACACACAATAAACCAAGAACATCATTCATATACCTGACACAGTGATTTATGTGGAAACCCAAATCAGGAAAAAACCACGGGCAATGATTATTGGTCTTCTTCTTATTCAAGGGAGAACTACAATAGACTTCTTAGGCATACAATCATCCTCTCCTCACACACTCGCTACTCTGCTCTATACCTATGTGAACCTGTGTGAATGGCATAATTGTTTTTTTTTAAAACCCCAACATTGGTCGCTCTAGCAACTAACATATTCGTCGCTTGAATTTCCATTTGGTCGCAAACACCAACATTGGTTGCTCTAGAAACTAACATGTTAGTTTCTAGAGAAACTAACATGTTAGTCGCTTGTATAGCCATTTGGTCGTAAACTAGGTAACTTGGTCGCTCTAGCGACTAACCGAGCCTCCTTCGTTTGACCTTTTTACCTTCAGGTTCGGTCTCTCTAGCGACTAATATTCATCGTTCTACCGACTCAGAGTGGTTTATTGACTAATTTTTCCAAGTTTGTCTTAGTCACTCTTGCGACTAATATTAGTTGTTCGACCGACTAATATTCGTTGGTAGCCAAACTTTTCCCTATTGTGAATAGGCTTCTTTTCCTGGTCGCTAGACTAGCGAAGATCCATGTGTGATCGCTAGATCGACGAATGGATTCTGACGAAAAAAAAAACATCTTGGTCGCAAAAACGACCCTATGCTGACGAAACTTCATCTCTACTTCGTCCCAAAAATGTTCAAATTTAATTGTGACACAACACCATATCCAACATTGCTTGGTTTGGATTGGGAGTTTGACACCTAGGCCATAATCAATCTAAATACAAGAAATATGAAATTTGAGTCGGGGGAATATAGGCTCACCGCACCATTAGAACCATCATAAGGGGAAAGGTTTGTAGAACATACTTGCCTAGACCTAGAGGAAATCAATTAGTTGTATAGAACTTACGTAAACCCAACTGTAGATTGGATACTCAGTTGGTGGAGCATTACTTAATGTGCAACAGACTAAGACACTAGTTTAGAGAATTGGAAACAAAGGCTACACGAAGTTTCCACGAGAAGATGTGCACGAATTGACCGTGCAGTAAGATGGGTAGGCACAGAGATAAGGGAACCACCCAATTTTCACGAAATAAATGATTTGGAAACATTCTTGGAACAATATGAAGATGTAGTCTTAGATAATCGGGGACTGTTAGAACTTGATATATCACTCAAGGCCACACCTGCAATATGGTGGGGCACACACAAAGAGACAATCACATATTGGTACCAATGTAAGAGGTTACTGCGCATAAGGTTCGGCGTAGAACATAAACACAATAAGAAACAATGATACAATGGACAAGGAACACTAGAGGAAAACTTGGAGAAGTGTAGAACACCATGGAAAATGACACCCCCATAGGAATGACCTCACCATTTCATACACACTCTGGAGGGCATACCAACGAACTAGTATACAGACTAGGAACTGCGTAAAGGAACTGTGACGTGGGAGACATTGCAACAAAACTTTACAGTCAATTTCTCATTCGAGCATGAGAACCCCAACATAGATTCAGCTCTTAAATAGATAAGATGATTAATATTCATCAAAGAACCAGAAGTCAAACGCATAACAGAAGAACAATAGTGTAACAAACAGACAGTCAAAGAACTATTGTCATGTTACCATGCGCAAGAGGAAGCACCAGATGAAGATGATCCACACAATATTCAGATCAAATAAGCAGAAGGCAAAAGCGAAGTGGAGGGTCCACCCATAGAATAAAAATTTATTGCCGTGTCAATCAAGGTAAAGAATGTCAACATTGGGACAGTTGAGAACCCCAAAATGGCCAACATTGGAGATTACTGGGATGAACAAATAGTGGAAACAATAACAAAGTTACTATACAAGTACAACGACCTATTTCCTATAACATTTATAGAAATGAAGGGTATATCAGGAGAGCTGGGAGAGATGAAGATACCACTCAGACCTGAAGTGAGACCAATCAGATAATGACCATATAGAATTAACCCAATATATAAGCAGAAACTCAAAGTTGATATCAACAGGATGCTTGAAGCCAGAATTATAGAACTAGTGGAAGAATCAGAATGGATAAGCCCGATGGTAGTTCAAGAAAAAAAACAAGGAGGGATAAGGATATGCATCGACTTGAGGAAGTTGAACGCTGCATGCCTACATGACCCCTTCCCTACACCTTTCATGGATGAAGTGTCAGAGAATGTAGGTGGACACAAATATTACTCCTTCACTGATGGATTCTCAGGCTACCATCAGATCAAGATAGCAAGGGAAGACATATACAAGACCACGTTTGCGACATAATGGGTATCCTACCATTAGATAGTCATGCCATCTGGAATGAATAATGCACCAACAATATTTTTCAAAGTATTCATCATTGCGTTTAAGGAATTCATCCATTAGTTTCTCGAGGTATACCTAGATGATTGGACAGTCTTTAGTTTGTTTAAAGACCATGTATAAGTCTTAGGGGTGATGTTAGAAATATGAAAGCAGTGCCAGATATCATTGAACATAAAGAAATGCATATTCAAGACACCATTTTGGGATGCTATTGGGCCATATAGTATGCAAACAAGGGTTACTAGTAGATCCTACAAAGATTGCAATCATTGTTAACTTGCCACCACCTAAAACAATATGTTAGCTAAGAGTGGAATTGGGACACACAGAGTACTATAGAAAGTTCATCAAAGGATATGCACAGATTACCACGCCAATGGAAAAACTACTAAGAAAAGATACAAAGTTTCACTGGAATGACGAGTGTCAACACGGTCTAGATACCCTAAAGGAAAGGATGGTCACCACACCAATATTAGTATTTCCAGACTGGGAGAAGACATTCCACGTCCATGCAGATGCATCAACCATATCACTTGGAGCTATGTTGGCGTAGCCAGGAGCGATGGATTTGGATCACCCCATATCATTTGTGAGTCAGAAAATATCATAATCATAACAGAACTATAGAAATACAGAGAGAGAAGGACTAGCTATGGTCTATGCACTGCATAAGTTCAGACATTATTTATTGGGGAAACAATTTAATATGTTCACAGATCACTCAGACCTTAAATACCTAGTCAACAAGCCAATGTTGGGGGGGAGAATCTGTCGATGGTTACTACTATTTCAATAAATTGACTTTGAAGTAATAGTCAAGCCAGGAAATTTGAATGTAGGACCTGATCACCTATCAAGGGTCACCAATGGAGAATAACCTATGAATTTAGAGGACAAATTTCTGGAGGCATAGTTATTTTCAGCCCAGATCACTAACCATTACTTTGCAGATATCATCCAGTATTTGAGCATAGGTACTGCATCGTAGGAATACAACAGCGCATAGAATAAAAACCTAGTAGCCCAGGTTGCATACTATTAACTAATCGTAGGACACTTATACAAGATGGGCGCAAATTGTATCTTGAAAAGATATGTGTTGGAACACGAAAGACCAAGAGTTTTAGCACAACCCCATGATGGAATAAGATGAGGGAATTATGCAGATAAAGATACCATGTAGAAGGTATTGTGCATAGGAATATGTTGGCTGACCATTCACATAGAATCGAAGGAGTGTTGTCAAAGATGCGATGATTGTCAAAGGGTAGGTAAACCTAAAAGAATGGATGAGATGCCATTACAACCACATGTAACATTGTAGGAATTCGATAAGTGGGCCATAGAATTTTTGGGACCAATCAACCCACCAACAAAAAGAATAGTAGAAAGGTACATCATCACAACAACAAAATACCTAACAAGATGGGCGGAAGTAGCACCAGTGAAGGATTGCAGCACAAAAACAAAAACACACTTTCTATTTGAACAAGTAATCACTCGATCTAGGTGCCCACGAGTTTTGATGAGTGACCAAGGCATGCACTTCATAAACAACACTATCAGCACTATGACTGAAGAGTTTTAAGTCCATCATCATAAGAACACACCATATCACCCATAGGCGAATGGTACAATAGAGGCATTCAACAAGATTTTTGAGAATGCATTGACGAAGATCTGTAATGTCAATAAGGATGATTGGGACCTTAAAACACCAGCAATATTATGGGCCTACGGGACTACATGCAAGAATTTGACAGGGAACACGCCATTTAATTTGGTATATGGTCAAGAAGTAGTGGTTCCATTAGAATTTATGGTACCCAGTTTGCACGTAGCAACAATTACAGAGATGACAGAACGAGATGCAGTACAGGAGAGACTAAACTAGTTGATGCCATGGAGGAGGATTGGATATTAAAAGGGTTCCACCAACAATTTCATAAAGCAAGGGATAAATCTTGGCATGACAGACACATCAAGAAGAAAACTTTCAAGGTAGGGGATTTAGTGTTGATGTATGAAAACAAATCCATTCAACACCCAAGAAAACTCAGAATGCACTAGATAGTACAATAAGAAGTAAAAACCATCACAGATGGAGGAGATGTACAATTGAAAGACTTAGCAGGTGTAGAAATCACAGGGATGATCAACAGGAGCTGACTAAAACCGTACAAGGACAGTCGACCACCCACTACTTGAAAAGTCACCGCGCAAAAAAAAAACCACAAAAACCAGGATATTAAACGGTATGAACAGAGGTACAATTCGACGAAGGCAGAAGGATCATTCACACTTAGGAATACAATCTCTGTTAGGAAAATACCAATGGTCAAGTCACCATGAAAACAAGCAAGAAAAGTAAAGACGACAAAAGTAGTACAAAACGACGGAGTTATGCGGAATTGAATGCCGAAAAGGATCGACGAGACGCCACATTAATCGCACCAAATGGAGGTGGAAAGGGAAATTAATGGAAAGTAATAATGAACTAGAGGTGCATTGAACCTAATTAAATTGGCGTCTTCGACAAGATTCATGCGATGCCCATACAACGCATAGACGTGGGAGAAAAGAGTCAATTTGTGAAAAGAGAACAGACAGAGAGTGATAGAGGTTAAGGATCACATAGAGGAGTTCACCAAGTGCACAAAGACCATTCAGACTCAACAAACATTCGACACTCACCACCATGGCACCACCAAAGCAAGAAGAAGAAATAAAAAATTCCAGAAAACCTAGAGTTAGAACTAGTGCATAGGTACAATTGTAATAAGGTGAACAACAGTCATCGGAGATCGTCCATGTCATCGAAATCTCATCCCCAGAAACAACACTGATGAACCCCACACCTGTGGTGGAAGAAAACAAATAGTCAGCAACAGAGGGCATGAATGTATATATGCAAGTAGAGGAACATGAGAAATAGAACTAGGACAAAGAAACCTCGAAGGAAGTGCAACCAGAGAACACTGAAGGAGCTCTGAGAGGTAATGGAACGACAATGAATCAGGAAGCAACAATCAAGCCAAATGAGTCTCAAACGATCGTGTCAGACCACCCACCAAAAGGAACAGTTGAAGATGTCATGGGATGGTCGAAATGGTATTCTGAAGTAAAAACAATGGTCGTTAGAACCTTGAGCCAGACACCACCAAAGACAAGCAAGCAGCAGGTACCTAGTTCACCTCACAAGAAACCCATCATAGCCATTTTTTCATTGCATATACTAGATGGGGTACAAGTGAAACCATAATTGTTGGATCATATCTGTTATCACATGAACTTGTTAGAGTCTTGTGTGTTTGTGGTTTATACCCGGATCTATAGTTTTTCCCTATCTCTATCCTTTTCATAGACCAAGTCTTCAGTTTCTCCCATTTCATCTTGTAAAGTCATCTTCTCTTTTCCCTTGTTCATTTATGTGCCCTGGTTTCCCTCCATATCTTAGTTGAAAGAAATATTGGACCCAAGCCCCTCTCTTTTTCTCCCAGGATGAGAACTCAACTCCTGTGTTCCAGTCACTGGTCTCCCTATTTTCTCATCTCACAACTAATTGTCCAAATCCTTGATCATGCAGGCTGCATCCATGAACACAAAGTGCAACTTTCTTAACAATCTATTTCAGAATTGAAGAATAAGAAGAAGACAGTTTTAATCTTTCAACGATGAAGATTCCAAGAATAGTCCAGATTAGCGACTCATAGGCATTTAGGAGTGAAAAATTGCATGAAGTATAGCGCCAACTAAAAAGGCCTCAAAGTGAATATGAACCGTTGATCTTAAAGGAGATAGATGGTAGTCGATCCAAGCCTTCAGGGAAATAGATTTGGGATATTCGAAATGAGAAATGATTATAATTCCTTAAGACCCGAAGTGTTGAAGTCCCAAAAAGACAAAGCCGCTGAAGCATCGAATCTGCCAAAGCTTCCCAATTGGACGAAGGCCTGAAGTCCCGAAGGCTCAAAATGGATCTATGTTTTTGACCAGCAAGAGCCATGTATCGTCAGATCCATAGCTCTGGGTAAATGAGAATGGAAGAGTAAGAAAGAATTGAGTTTTGGTTTTCCTGGAACCCAGAGACCCGAAGTGGATCTCGACCGTCAAAATCTAGAATGCCACGCATCATCAGATTTGTCACTCTAGGAGTTTTACTTCGAGATTTTTAAAATTAGAAAAGGCCTGGAGTCCTGAAGGCCTGAAGACCCTAAGCACTGAAGTCTCAAAGATCCGAAGCATGTGACACACTCTCATTAGGCATGGCACGTGGCACTCTATCCAGGTCATTAAGTCATGTCAATGTCACCCTCGTTATCATGACACATCAGTAGATTTGACATGATATGATATCATCTATACCACCCATCAGTGGGACATGTGGCATAAATCCATGAGCTCTAGCTAAAGGCTCAAAGTAATCCTCGGTCGTTTGATTTATGAGGACATGATATTATAACCCTAAATTTCACCACACATGCTTACCTGGCATCAGGCCAACTCATATCCCTTCTTTTCCTAAACACTGTTGAACAAGTCTTTGAAAATCCTCTTGAATAAAGGCCCACACGCCCTAACTCATTACTACACGTGTGTACATGCTAGCTGACCCAAAACAACCCACGTGGACTAACAAAAGCATGAAAAAAGGAAAGTTGTCGATGGAACAAAAAGCTATGGGTGAGTTAACTGAAACTCTTGGCCATGCATGGCAAAGGGTTCATCCAAATACCTAGCTCCTTCTAGCCTATAAAAGAAGGGGTAGGGGTACCATTTGGAGGAGGAAAAATATAGAAAATATACTCTGCCCATTTACATATTCCCATTGTCCCAACCCTTTAGCCTTTCCTAATACCAAAGGAGATTTAAAGAAAAGTTGTTGAAGGACAGAAGAAGAGGAGCCCAAGATCAGGTTCAAGGAGTGGTGGCCGGTCTCAACTTTTGTAAGTTGACTCATTTTAAGTAATAAAGAGAATGCTTTTCCCATCCCAATTCATGAAATTTTTATGGTTTGATTAGTTTATGTTTGATTTCTAACCCATTAGTATATAAGTAGTATGCATGCATAGTTGTTGCTCGTCTCGAATGTAGGTCATCTTTGGAAGGAGTATTGTGAACAAGTAATCAAGCACAACGGAGGATCGACATCAAACACTGGTAACGAGGTAGGTTGATCTTTCCATGCATTTACTAAGAAAAGGGGATTTAAATCTAGGGATGAAGGTAGAAAGTAATTTCTATTTGGTCATATCTACATGCAAAGTCTAAACTCTATTTGCTAGTCCGTAGGGTGTTTTTCCCCAACAACAGAATTAGAAACCATATTGGGGATAACTCTCTAGGGTTCCTGGAATTTTATTTAGTTTTTGGGTAGTTTAAAGACTAGTTTTTCTTGCCTGTCTTTTCTTTTCATTTCTGTAAGGTCTGAGCTAGCAAGGAGTCTGGTTTACCATACCAACTTTCCCTGACTTTTGCTTGACTATGTTTTTTGGGACCCACAGAGGTACATGCGGCCTACACAAGGTCTGCACACGTGTACCGAAGCCCTATCCTCTTATAGTCCGCATGTGAACGCTAGTTGTAGAGGTAGCAGTAGAGTGTAGAGTTCAGAGAACCTCAGAGGCAGTCCTCCTCTTCCCTGTCAGAATCACACATTCTCAGGGGGTTTTTTGGAATGTTGTCTGAAGTCTTGTTTGCCAGCAGTCCTATCTCAGATTGTTTTTGCCTTATTATTTTTTCCTTGCATTATTTGTTTTTGTTAGAAAGAGTATCCAAGCCTTCAAGGGATCCTGGTTATCAATATCAGTGGTCTCTTCCTAGTTTGGTCTGTCTATTTTCATTTTTTCTCAGAGTTTAAATATACACGCGACCTGTAAAAGGTCAGCCCACGTGTACATGCCCTCTGTCTCTATCCAACACGCATTCACATGCATGTTGTTTGAGTAACAGTCGCGTGCTTTTATAGGATACTTTTTGTTAAGGGTAAGGCAGTCATCCTTTCCCTTGATAAGAATTACTCCTCTCAGGTGTTTGAATCTCTATTTGAACAATCAGTAGCTTAGGATTAATTTTACCCTTATCTTTCTTTTTCTCATTTAAAACGTTGTCAGAAAAAATAAAAATAAAAATAAAAAAAAAAAATTACGATTTTTAGACAAGTGTGAGAGTCATTGTTTTTACAATTGCTATTGTGTGATTTGTTAATATGATTCTTTGCAATCTGAGATTAGGCCAGAATTTTTTTTCTTGGTTTTTTGCTTGTCGTTATTTTCCCTTTCTTGCTTTACTAGCATTAAAAAAAAAAAAAAAAGATTTTCATTTTATTGTTTGGTTGAACAATGTGTTTCTGCATTATTAGGCCAGGGAAAAGTCTTTTATTTCATAAGTTTTTGCAGTTTACTTAGATCATAAGTAGCTTGTAGTCGAGTGAAATTCCTTTGAGTTTGTTGTCCAAAATCTTAGAAAAGTTAAAAAATCTTTCTTTTGAAAAGTTGTTGAAATTTTGCATTCAGTAAAAGTTTTGTGTCCAGCTTTTTATTCATTTTTTGGTTTCATCTTTTACACATCATCAGTTTCACCCTCATACCCCTTGACATAATACAAAGCCATAAAAGTAACGCTAAATTTAAAATGTACTAGACTTTTATGTTTGTAGGGTTCACAAACTAGGTTAGGACTAGGGCCTTGGATTAGGTTGGAGAGAAAACTCTTCAAGGCCATTTAAAATCAAACATTGGAGTCTGAGATAGGGAGTGTCTAAGTCCAGTTTCATGGAAGTTATATGGGACCCCCCTCTAACACAGGGGATAAACATGAGGTCATGTGCAGAAAGGTAGCGGAGATAACCCCTCCAAATCCAAACCAATCGTAGTGGAGAACACATATAGAGGGCTTGTCTTGGGATTCCGTCTTTTTCATTTGCCACGGGGCTTCATGGGTCTCAAATCCATTTGAGTTCCTCAGTTGTCTTTTGGACCATTTTCTCTTGATACCCTTGACAGGTTTTGGGCTCGATACCCTGCTCATTGTGCTCTACCCGACTTTCGACTGTACCCGCCTGGTGACTGTTCGTGTGCTGGCAACCTAGTTTCCAATCTTTGTTAGGGACATACACAGGTGACTACGGGGGTATACCGTGGTACCTAGGATAAAAATCAGGCCACGCTTTGCAGAGTATACCTGGAGGGTGCTTCCATGTTCGAGTTTCACTTGCACTGGTAAGTTTCTCTAGTGTTGGTTGTTGTAACTGTTCTTCAAATTAATTTAGTGTTTGCTTTTCTTATCTTCTAGGGACTTTTTTCTTAGTGTGTGTTCCTTTTGAGAATTTAGACTACCTTAGAGTGCCTTGGATCTTCTCACACAGTAGAGGATCCCGAGATCCACTGGTCATGAAGGCTTCTTGGCCTACCACCGGTCACACTAGAGCCACCCCCGCCACCATTAAGGCATAAGCTAGATCAACAAGGGTCTTTTGAAGTGACTAGGTTACAAACCATTGTGCACGAACAACCCCCGAAGGAATCGACCATTTTGGACCTTGAAGCAACTGCTCTTGGATTGGTTGAAACCCCAACCACTGATTTCTTGGCACCTTTTATTGTATCAATTCAATTTCACGAGCACCAGACAGTGTCGCACACACCAATGGAAACAAATGTTGTTACTCCTTCTAGGAATTCTTCAATTCCCACCACAGTTGTCACCATAGGAGAGATGTCATCTCCTAACCTACCATCATCAGTCCGAGCCATCATGGCCTCGACTGCCACTACTTCGTACAGTGGTCCAAACCCATCTTTGGTGGTGGCCACAACCCATTTCACACCAAGTGCGACAGGCCCTCCGTTCTCATACGATATGCCTAGTTCAGGGACAAGTCTTGTACTTTACTACTCCACTTTACAGACTTTGGGTCTGGGGGAAGGGAGCTCTAGCGCTACTCTGAAAGGTCACATGGGGGGAACTTTTGTCCCTTTTAATGCTTTTCCTTACGGAGGAGGTCATATCCCTCCTTTGTCCCCTTCACTTGGTGTCTCGCATCAGCGATCCGTCGAGCAACCTACACACAATAGTTTATTTGGAGTGGGGTGTCAAGGACCACCTTTGCATAGTATGCAGGTAGGTTTGACACCGTTTTCTTGGAATCGAACATTTGGTAACAACACCTTCTCGTCAGCCACTTTCCTGACTGGGGGCAACCCCATTTTTGGACAATCTACTCTTGTGCAGGGTATTATTCCTGTACAAGGGGAAAACCTAGAAGGACCTTGGAATTCAGGGCAAGGATCCATTCCCTCCTCTAGAATGGCGATCTTGGGTAATTCTTTCCACAATCAATGGAACCTCGGACAAACTACTATGCCTATCCCCACGGGACCGGCATGGGGTAATCCTTCCCAAAGTCCTTCAAATACAATGCATGCCCAACAGTTTATGTCCTATTTGGGAAATCAATCGATGATGTCTCCACATATGCAAAATCCTTACATTGGCTAGGGCCACGGTTTCTACCAGAATCCGGACCAACGGCAAAACTTTTCCTAACAGCCTGGTGCCAGTCAAACTCCAGGACCCTTTTTCCCTGGTTATCAGTAGCAACCTAAACTATCGTTTCTAGCGACTTTACACTTGCCAGATTTGACAAGGTTGTTGAATGACCCCATTTGTCACGATCTGCATTGGCCTCCTATGTCAACGAAGTTTCCTTCGTACATTCCAAAGTTTGAATCCAAGCCTAATGAAGATCCAGGAGATCATGTGACTACCTTTCATCTTTGGTGCTCATCTAACTCATTGAAATATGACTCTGTACAGTTGTGATTGTTTCAACGTACTCTCATTGGGAGTGCCGCGAAATGGTACATTGAGCTCGATTTCTCAAGATACTCTTCTTTTGGTGAACTAGTGATGGCTTTCCTTAACCATTTCCAATTACCTGTGAGATACAACACTGGCACAGAGCTACCTGCTAATTTCGAACAAACAACAGTGGACCATATCTCTAATCACATCTGAGAATGGAGACGCTGGAAGAGTTTAATCAGAGTACCAGTCCCACCAACATTCTTGCTTGAGTGGTTCCTTAAGTCTTTGGTCCCGCAGTTATCCATAGACGTCGTGACATCCGGAGTTTTCTCTGAAGAAGACGCCATCATGAGGGCTCAACAGTTTGAGCTCATCTATTCTCAGTCTGGTTTATTATACAACATCTTTCCAGATGCGCCACGTTCAATACTAGATAAAACTAGATAGAGAGATGGACCGCATGCCTATGGTATTGTCGGTTCAGCACAAACCAAGCCTGTTGAGCAATTAACAAAGCAGTTGCAACAGTTATCCATACAACACACAATATCCAACCAAACTACTACTTTGGCTACTCCCCCTACCCAAACGTTGGAAGTACACACAGTGCAATCGACTAACCCAAAGGCCACCCAATAGCCTGAAGGGAACAAAAAACAACGAAAGAAGGGTAAGGGGTATAAAAAACCCAACGATAATGCTGGCGGGTACAACACTGAAAAATGAAATATGAGGTATCCATGCAACCTGTGCGTGGAAGACCACCCGATCCATCTATGTCCTCGGCTTGCAGAGGCCCAAAAATTTGTCACACAGCAACAACAGGCGGTGTTGACGAACCCATTTCAGCATGGGCAAAATCTAACTCAAGCCTCTGCAAGTACAGAAGGGGGAAGCCAAGAAAACTGCCAGCCTCTGAACAACCCCTCATCCGTGAACGTATATATGGTTAGGGGTGATGCTTTCATATCGACTTGAGCGCATGATTATAGTAAACCAAGCACTTCTGAGAAGGGTAAAGAAGACGACCTCCCATCTCTTCCTCTACAGATTGAGAAGACATTGGGAGAAACAATGACACGCATTCTGAAAATGATTCTCATACCCCAAAAGTAAGGGCCAACCAGAAATACTCCGTGGTGGAAGATTTATCACAAACTCCTTATGCAATGTCTGCTTTGGAGGTCCTCCAAAGTTGCCCTTCTCATAGAAAATCCTTGTTAACCGCATTGGGCTCTACTAAGACTTGTAATCCGGGTACCATCATGTTAGATACAACCAACTTAAAACCTCATCTGCCTTACCATGTAGCATTTCAGATAGTAGTGGCTTACCCCACGAAAACTTTTACATGGAATATCTTCCGCACAGTGGTCGACGAGGGTGCCTCGACATGCATTATGTCGTTGGCATGTTGGAAGGCCATTGGCTAGCCTGTTTTGTCTCCATAACCTACTCTCCTCACTGCTTTTGACGATCAGTTGTTCCAACCACATGGCATCGTTCCTTCTTTCCCCGTGTAACTAGGAGGGAAAACCATGTGTGTCGAAGTAGAGGTAGTCAATGCTCCCCTCGACTATAACCTCTTGTTAGGATGGAGTTGGACTTATGCTATGCAAGCTATGGTTGCTACAGTTTTCTAGGTCTTGTTGTTTCCACACGAGGGTTGGATAGTGACCATCGATCAATTGTCTTTCTCTAGACCTGACCCATCTTTGGGGGCATCCACGGTCCCAATGATTGATAATCCTCAACCAAGTGTTGTCAACGTAGGAGTTGGTTTGTGCCCATATTTGATGGGTACCTTCGATTACCCACCTCTACAGGGCGATATCAAATTTATATCTAATCACCATAAGGTTGAGATTTTTAAAGTTTCGTCATTCCGCATGACTTACTTCAAGCATCCATGGACTCTTCCTTCCCCATCAGCCACGATGGATGAGACAGGGCACCCAAGCATGTCCATTCCCTTCTCTACCACTGAAGTAGCGTACTCTTTAGTCCAGCAAGCTTCATCTAACACTGATCCGACTCCTGCACAAGAGTTAGATCCACTTCTAGAGCCTATTTGGGCTCAGGGTTCTCTCGCTAACGTTGATTTGTTAGACTTAGTCTTGCCTTCTGATGAAGTAGTAATCGAAGCAATGACTAGTCTGGACAAACCTTGGGAATATCTTCATCACAGATCATATTTTCTCTCAGAGTTAAGCCGAATTGAAGCAGGAGAATTCACCGTGACCATGACGTGAGATCACCCATGTCCTATTAATATCTTAGCTACACATGAAATTTATGCTGAGGGAAATATGGTGACTATCGTTGAAACTATACCAATCAACATCTCTCGAAAACCTAGCATTATGGAGAACGTCTTCGTTAGAGCAGATTGCTCCCCTGAAGAGATTCAAATATACACGAATATTTTCAAAGAATTTCGCGATGTTTTTGCCTGGTCTTATGAGGAAATGCCAGGAATTGATCCAAAAATAGTTGAACGTGAAATCACAACGTATCCTGATGCCAAGCCTGTTCGACAGAAGCTTCGTCTAGTTAATCCCAAGAAAGTAGCATCCATCAAGATTGAGGTTGAGAAATTACTGAAGGCAGGTTTTATTTATCCTATCCATTTGACTCAATGGGTGTCCAATTCTGTGCTGGTCAATAAAAAACAAGGCATAATTCATGTATGTACCGATTTTCCTGATTTGAAAAAGGCATGTCCCAAAGATAATTTTCCAACATCGTTCATCAACCAGATCATTGATGAATGTGCTGGTTACGAAGCCTTTTCTTTCATGGATGTTTTTTCGGGATACAATCAAATCCAAATCAAACCTGAAGACCAACACAAAATGGCATTCATTTGTCCGTGGGGTACATTTGCATATCGCAAGATGCCCTTTGGTCTTAAAAATGCTGGAGCCACATTCTAGCAGGTCATGTCTTTTGCCTTTCATGATCTCAAGCATATAGTCGAGGCCTATGTAGATGATTTAGCATCACGATCTCGCAAGAGAACGAATCATCCCACACACCTTAGACTTATCTTCAAACACTCTAGCTACTTTAGGATTCGCTTGAATCCAAACAAGTGTAGCTTAACATCATGACGTTTGTTAGGTTCCATCGTATCAACAACAAGGATCATGGTCGATCCTGTCAAGGTGGAGGCAATAATCCAGTTGCCCCCCCCACGCAGAATTCTTCAACTTTAGAGTCTACAAGGCAAGGTGAACTTTTTACGATGCTTCATTGCCAACTATGCCAAAATCACCAAGGGATTTATGCGCCTACATAAGAAAGACGTTCCTTTTTACTGGGACGAAGCCACTCAATGCTCTTTTGACGCATTAAAACACACCCTCGCAATTGTGCCTCTGCTACGGCCACCTAACTATAACAAAGATTTCTTATTATATATGGCTACCGTAGAGTCAACCATTGGCATGGTTTTAGTTCAGGAAGATGATTTTTTCTTAGAATACGTGATCTATTACCTGAGTCAAGGCCTTGTAGGACCGAAACTTAATTATTCTCATATCGAAAAACTTGCATTGGTAGCAGTTCATGCTGTTCAACGGTTCCGTCATTATGTTCTATTTCACAAGACCACCATCATTGTTGTCGTGAATCCATTCCAGTACATGTTGACACGATGGGTTATAGGCAGAAAAATTAGTAGATGGATAGTCATCCTCCAAGAATTTGACTTAGAAATCGTTTCAGCAAAGTCCAAAAAGTCATTGGTCTTTGCAGAGCTTATTTCAAAACTTCCGGTTGAGTCAGGTGACGTTGTGCCTGAAGAATCACCTATCCGGGGAGATATGTTTTTGATCACATCTTCAGATCTCTGGTAAGGAGATATACTTATCTATCTCCAGACTTTGAAGTGCCCCACTTCTGCTTCTCATGATGAGCATCGGCGTATACGCTATCAGGATAAGAATTATCTCATACTCAATGATACATTGTATCGGAGAGGTGTAGACTACATCTTACGTCGATGTCTCACACATGAGGAGGCATTCATCGTGCTCAACAATTTCCATACCAGATCTTATGGCGGTCATCTGTCTGGGTTGGAAACAACCCAAAAGATTCTACGAGCAAGTTACTTCTGGCTGACACTTATCAAAGATTGTATAGAATCATTCAAGAAGTGCCATATGTGCCAAGTCATTTCTCTGAAGATGAGGGCACATCCCGCTCCTATGTTTCCTGTCATCACAGTTGGTCCCTTCACCAAGTGGGGGATTGATTACACTACTTGCAACTCCCCATCAGCAACGGGGCACCGCTATATCATCGTAGTTGTAGACTACTTCACTAAGTGGGTCGAAGCTATGCCAACGTTTAAAGATGATGGAGAGACTGTAGCTCTCTTTTTATTCAACCAAATCATAGCAAGGCTCGGTGTCCCGAGAGAGATTGTTACTGACCATGGAAGTCACTTTCAGAACCAAATGATGATCGAATTAACATCAAAACTTGGGTTATGGCAAGATCATTCATCACCCTACTACCCCCAAGCCAATGGGAAGGTGGAAACTGTAAACAAAACTCTTAAGACTATTCTACAATGAACTATCAACTCAGCCAAGTCAAATTGACATTTGATGTTATACTTGGCATTATGGGCTTACCAAACATCTGTTAAGACTGCAACCAGTTTCTCACCTTTTCAACTCATTTATAGGTTGGAGGCAGTCTTGCCCATTGAATGTCAGATCCCATCTCTAAAATTGGTAGTGCAATTATTTCCAGACACTTATCCACTTGAAGAACGGTTAGTACACCTTAAGCAGCTCAATGAGAAACATCGTGATGCAGTAATGGCCAATGAGGCTCACAAAAAAAAGGTCAAGTGTCAGTATGATAGGTCCGTTCATCCTCGGATTTTCTCTGAAGGTGACCTTGTCCTGGTCTATGACCAAGATAAGGACCCCCTGGGGGCAGGAAAATTCAAACCCATGTGGTTCAGACCCTTCATCATAAAAGAGGTTTTAAAAAAGGGCACTTATTGTTTGGTTGATTTTGAAGGGAATGCTTTGACGGAGCCTAGAAATGGGCTCTACCTCAAGAAGTATTACTCATAGGCAAGTCACTGTGGGTAACTTTTTGTAACATATGTATAGTCTTTGTACTATTACTTTTTATTTTCTTTTAAGTGTTATGGGCGTGTCATTGATGTTATCTTTCATCAATATGGCAGATGTCAAGTGATTCCGAGGTGTTCATTGGGTATGCAGACGGTGTTAGTCGGCACACTCGGAGGCTCACCTCCGCAGCTTGGGTAATCTTTACACCTCAGGGGCAGTTGTTATCTTCCGGAGGTATATTCTTAGGTGACACCACAAATAATGTTGTCGAGTATAGTGCAGTTATTTAGTTGCTTTGTGACGCCTTGTCATTGGGTATCTCTCGTCTTCAGGTCTCTCTCGATGCTCAACTGGTTGTGTCACAGCTAAACAGAGTATACCGGGTTCATGATCCAACTTTACACCGACTATTCCTTAGGGTACATCTCTTAGAATGAAACTTTAATTATATTACATATTTTCATGTTCCTAGGAGATTAAACCAAAGTACAAATACTCTAGCTAATCAAATTTTAGATTGGCATCTTGCACACATATGAAAGAACATTGACATAAGCATGTAAATACATTTTCTCACACGTGATCCAAAAGACACAAAAGATCAAAAAACCATATATAACATCATAAAACAACCAGAGTACATAGATGGACGCAAGCGCCTCAAAAATGGGACTAACAACGAGTCACAAGGCTTATGCCCTCAAAAAATATATACAAGTAAGTGCTCGTGGCACGTAAAAAGTCTAAATAGGTTCAGGGCCTATGGGCCTTGTTATAATAATCCACAGCATGGGCTAAATGCCTAAACAATCGGACCCACATCCGAGGTGCCCCCACTACATGAGGCTGCATGGATGGCAGCAGGTCCTCTATCTCTGCCATCGGGACTATGCGAGTGAGTGCAGTGAAGTTCCACTCAACTCGTCTAAGGACCCTCTCAGCCTCCTCAGTTGGGAGGTTCCCTACTACTGCTGCTCCCTCAACGGCAGTAGCTACGGCTTTTGGCCAAGGATGACACCTGTTCCATGCATAATCGATAGGTCACACGGGTCCCACATCTGTGTGCAACAAACATATACCCGTCAAATACTGTGGCATACAAAAAAATGATATATATAGCAAAAATGATATATATAACAAAAATGACATCAAAATTACATATGAAAAAAAAAGAACTACAAAGGTGGAGACTTACCCATCTTCCCTCACTCCTCAACAGGAGGCACGGGTATCTCATAATATTTAGAAAAATCTATCCCTTCATTTGGGTAATCCTCGATCACAGGGATCTACCGTGACAGCCAAGCAAAGAAGTCATCATTGAAGGACTCATTGGTCCTTCCACCACCCTGTCACAGCAGTAATACTGCCCATCTACATACTGCAAGAAAAGAGGCCTGATGTCCTCGTACCACTTCCCGAGGACTAAAGCTCGGAACTCTCTCAAAGAAGAATGAACACAAAATCGTCCTAAACCCGAAGTTCCTTTGTGTCCGCTGTCGGCAATCTGTCAATTGCCTCTTCATACACTAAAGTAGTGTGGTACTCCAGTCAAAAATCTGTGCATTCAAGAACTGGATAGCATGGTTCATTTGTGCGTGAGATGCCTGATGCAATGCTGCTGAACCGGTAATCCGCCCAATCAGTAATAATATCACCTGTAGTGATAGGTTAGTGATCTTACTGATGGGCACCTGGGAGCTCACATGGTTTGTCCCAGCCTCACAGTGCTCGGCTATCAGTTACTCTATGTTATGTCATCCCACAGGAAACATCCTGAGGTTGACTGGTTCCCCTCTCCTTGAGAGGCTATTCAAAAAGTAGATATCCTTGGTGGTGGGCACCAGTGATTGCCCCTCTAGCATGAAGGCCTCTGCATCAGGGTGCCAGTAGTCAATCAAGGCATTCAATATACTTGGTTTCACTCACATAAATGGACACAGGAAGAACTTAATTAAACCACATTGCATCAACATGGCCATGACATTCGGATCTCCCACAACCAACTCACTAATTGCTTCATGCTCCCTTTCCCTCCACTAGACATACATCCTGCCAACACAACAAATTTCAGGAAGGTTAGTACTTGCCCTTTAGTTATTTTTTTTCTACAAAAGGGGGGTCCACATGAGTTGTAGAGGCAACAGTCGCATGTACACGTGGGCAGCCTTTAATCTGCATGAGTGTACACGTGGCCTGTCCAGAGACAACCCACATGTACCTAGGGCGGACCTTTTAAAGGTCGACACCCACCCAAAAAACGAAAGAAAATGCAAAATTGAAGAACTGAATAGCTAGATAAGGGAGTTTGTACTTACTTGGTCCAAGCATAAGTTCATTTCATCCACTATAGCTCCCAGAATCACCATTTTTAGCAAAGGGGGTCTTTTGGCTCCAGAGTCAATTTCCAAATCAGCAATGGTGATAATGAGCTACCAACTTCTATTTATAGACTTTTTGGCCTCTTTTTGTCACTTTTTTGGCCTCCCTTATCAGTTTCTTTATATTAAAAACCATTTAGAGTGATTCAGGAGTTATATCGGAGGGATTTGATCGGGTATTGGGACACTTTTTTTGAGTTTAGAGAAAATTTTGACAGTCCATGAAAATTTTTCAAAGAATCAACTTGAGCATATAGGTTAGGTTAATTCCCTGACTTTTGTGTCTCGATGTCTTTTTCCTCTGCTATATGATCGATCCCACTAGGTTGTGACACAGAACCATCATATCTACTTTAGAAGTGTCGCAACTTGACGATAGATCTTACCAAAACATGGATGCCCTAGGTAGGTCCTGGTTGCATTATGGTGTCCATGCCATCTCTAAAACATTGTAGGATCGAGAGTCCTTATAGTATTTCCTGAATATGAGTTTGAGCCTCATTTGCATTATTCTTCTTCACTCTTTGTCTCACCCTTAGGACTCCCAAAAAATAACAGGTCTCCTTTTAAGCCCTTTTCAGACCCTCTAAACATGAAAATATTGCCGAGCGATCTTGTGGTCTTTCACGTTTGTTAAACTGAAATTTGAAGTCATGTCTGTCCGGTGGTAGTTTACCCCTTTTTCGGTCCAGATGGTCAACTGTACAAACAAAGGTATACTCTATAGAACTTCCATTCTTTAGAAGAGTACTCTCAGGTATAATTTTATCCCTTTTTCGGGCCTGAGGGACTAAACTTACGAAAACGAAACCACCACGGAGTCCATAGTTAAGCTCTTTTCAGACTCCCTAAAATTGAAAATATCATTGAGTGACCTTATTATTTCACACTCGTTAAATTGGTCTAGAAGAATATTCCTAACGGAGTCCATTGTTAACCTTTTTTCAGACTCCTTAAAAGTGAAAAAATGGCCGAGTGATCTTGTCCTTGTCACACTCGTTAAAATGGTTTTGAATCAACATCTAATCAGTGCTAGTTTACCCCTTTTTCAAACCAACTAGACTATCTTCAAAAAGGGTACCCCAATGGAGTCTCCTTTTATGTTTTTTCAAACTCTCTAAATATGAAAAACCACCGAGCTTACCTTCTCTGGGCTCGTTAAACTTACATCGAAGGACGTTACCATTGTGTGTTTTATCAACCACATTTGCATACCTTATCCACCATCCTTGTGACAGTTTGCTTCTACATCTTAACACCTTTGGCCATCGATGGATTTTTCCCAAGTATCATTTTACTATAACATCAGTCTTGTCCTTGTGTCTTGAGCTTGTATCTTTGCAATACTCATATCTCCATTGTAACGTAATATTCCTTTATTATTTTTCCACAATTATCGAAAAGAACAAAAAAAATCAAATATACCCCAAAAAGAGGAAGGGAAAAGTATTTTCTTTATTGGCAGCATAATGAGTCTCCCTTGGATAAAGCACATCTGTCCGTTTGTTCATCATACTATGGGATGTAGTACAACCTTAGGAAGATTTTCTCACTATATAGAGTTGTGTCCTCCACTGTTTGGTTATTCTTCCAAACATATGGAGAGTTTGCATTTCCTCCTGCTTCGTAGACTTATGATTAACATACATGCTGCCTGAGTCTCATCACTTGTCATGCTATTTTCCAAGGGAAGTTTGTCACTAAGCCTGAGTCGGCCCCTCTGTAATATGTCTCTTGTCCGCATACACGGCCATCCTAAACATCCAATCAAGTCCTTATTTGAAATCACTGAAGCCTTTAGTCCGATCATCAATATTATCAAGTCCATGACCAACGAGCCATCGAAGACCTCTGGGTGGTGCAGTCGTACACCCATATTACACTCCTACCCGAGTTTTTGAAGATTTTTAAGTTGTTGCTCGAGCTCTAAAGATCTCATCTCCAACCGTTAGGCTGAATCAGCTTCTGGAAGATGGATACTCTATATGTATATCTTTCTGATTTCGATATGTAGCTCCGTTGTGTATTGTTCACGACTACTATTTATAGTTATTTGACATGGATCTACAGTGTATTTGATTGGTAGACATGGTTCTATTTTATCCCGAGCATGGGTATGCCCGCCTCGGTGAGACATTTGTTATTTTGTAGACGACACCTCCCAGTTCCTGATCCTTGGGCTCAATCGTTCAGCACATCAATAAAGATTGGTAATGTATTTCGGCCATCAGATGCTCTTCTGACCTCACACATTAGGGGGCATCTGTTATAACCCTAAATTGCACCACACATGCTTACCTGGCATTAGGCCAACTCATATCCCTTCTTTGCCAAAACACTGTTGAACAACTCTTTGAAAATCCTCTTGAATAAAGGCCCACGTGCCCTAACTCATTACTGCACGCGTGTACATGCTAGATGACCCAAAACAGCCTGCATGGACCGACAAAAACATGAAAAAAGGAAAGTTTCCAATGGAACAAAAAGATATGGGTGAGTTAACTGAAACTCCCGGCCATGCATGGCTAAGGTTTTGTCCAAATACCTAGCTCCTTCTAGCCTATAAAAGAAGGGGTAGGGGTACCATTTGGAGGAGGAAAAATATAGCAAAGAAACTCTACCCATTTACGTATTCCCATTGTCCCAACCCTTTAGCCTTTCCTAATTCCAAAGGAGATTTAAAGCAAAGTAGTTGAAGGACAGAAGAAGAGGAGCCCAGGATTAGGTTCAAGGAGCGGTGGTCGGTCTCAACTTTTGTAAGTTGACTCATTTTAAGTAATAAAGAGAATGCTTTTCCCATCCCAATTCATGAACGTTTTATGGTTTGATTAGTTTATGTTTGATTTCTAACCCATTAGTATATAAATAGTATGCATGCATAGTTGTTGCTCATCTTGAATGCAGGTCAAATTTGGAAGGAGTATTGCGAACAAGTAATCAATCACAATGGAGGATCGACATCAAACACCGGTAACGAGGTAGGTTGATCTTTCCATGCATTTACTAAGAAAAGGGGATTTAAATATAGGGATGAAGGTAGAAAGTAATTTATATTCGGTCATATCTGGATGCAAAGTCTGAACTCTATTTGCTAGTCTGTAGGGTGTTTTTCCCCAACAACACATGTGTCAGTATATTGCTAGCTCTAGGTAAAATCTTTTGGAATCCCAAGTTTGAGATTTGATTCTGCAGAAGCCCAGAGACATGAAGGGATTTCATCCATCGATCTCTAGAGGGTCACGCATCATCAGATCCATGGCTCCGGGTAAAAGAACTTGGAAGCCTGGGTTTGAGATTGGATTTTCCTAGAGACTAGAGACTTGAAAAGTGTCTCAGTCATTGATCTTAGGGAGCCATGCATCATCATATCCCTAGCTCCAGAGAATTTATTTGGGGCAAATAAAGTTTGACTATTGAAAGGACGAAAGATTGAATCACGAAGAAGATCTCAACTATCGATTTGAAAAGGGAAGGTCTGATCCATCAATCTAAAAGGTGTCAAAGTTGGGGCATTGATCAGGAAGCCTCATCTCAGATCACAATATAAATGGTCTCTCTCCATTGCAGGGTCAGAGGGTTCGCACATTTTAAAATTTCAAGGGCGGGCCATAATCAGAACCGTGGTTTTTAGAAAGGGACGCGTGGTGGTTCATGGTGAATTGTGGGGACAAAATCAGTTTTCTTTCAAAACACCCTTGGTTGTGCTTGCAATCACACAATTTCATAGGTTCATGGCTCAGCTAGGTCACATTGAATAAGGAGCAGGGGAACATGAGATATCCCCCGAGCCATGGAGAGCCAAATGCATGGCAGCCGTCAACACAAACAGGTGGCACCCTTATGATCATGGAACATGGACACTCCCTGAGCATTAAATCTCATTCAATCTTTGAGGAAAGGAATTTGATGAAATTAGAGCTGGTGATTGAAACCTTGGCTCATTCCATAAATGGAAGGCATGGAAGGCCCAACCATGGGGACTGAACTGTCAACCTGTGGTACCCATGTGGGCATATTTTCCTACAAAACCCATGTCGATATGAGCTCACGTCTGATAGAGGGGTGGACGTTTAGTTTGAAATAAGAACTCGTCGACGCAAAGATTTGATTGTAGTGACCAGGTCACACTCTTGGTAGTAGCATATTGTTCTGAGTATAAATGATTAGTTTTAATATTTTGTTAAGGTCGTCACATGATTGAGCAGAGTTCCCTATTTTGTAATGTTTTAACTTCAGAACTATTCTCTGGTTATGTATCAAATTTGATACTTTCATGTTAATAGAAGCCAACTTCTTTTCATATCTTTGTAAAAACTGTGCTAAAACACTCAGGCATGGAGGATCCAGTTGAGAGTTGCTATGTTGTTGTAATGTAGGTTTGATTACAGTGGTATCATGACCAGTTTTAGTCAGATCCCTTGTTATATTTCTCCCTCTTACACTGAATGGATTGGGCATGGAGGATCCAGTCGAGTTGTCGTAGCTGCATCGTGATATAGGTTTGATCATTGTGTTGTTGTGACTATGTGGTTTGGACATATTTCAATGTCTGAAGCTTGTGCTCAAGAGTGATCTTGAGTCTGATTTTTTCTTCTCCAAGTTGCTTGAAAACATAATGCTCATAAAATTCTTGTTCACCTTTCTCACTAATTCTTCCCTCTTCTCACACTTAAACAAAATTCACTGACTGAAGTTAATGTGGCCCTCACTTCCCTGTGCATTTCTTGTCCAGATTCGTGTTGAATTTCATATATTGATTTTTTTCCATTGACCTCCACTCATATAAAACCAACATCCACCAAAAATATGATGGGTGTTGGGATTATCCTCTCACAATATGAGGGTGACTCTTAGTGCTAACATTCATGGAGTCGTTTTCGGGGAACGAATTGAAGACATTTCCCTAGGTAAGAATGAAAAAGAAATTCTGATCCTGAAGGTGCATTAGAAATCAGTACCATTGAAGATTTTATATCTTGCACTTGGAGACTCCATTGTTTCAGTTGTGGCTTCCAAAGGCAAACACATGATGTCTACTCTGCAAATGCCTATGGATACACCTGAAGCTAACCGATAGGGGATTATTAAGAAAGGAAATCTTTCTCAAGAAGGATTTTAGCTCTTGTCCCATATTGAAAGGCTCCCTAGGAAGAACGACATTGCAAAGATCCAGTTTTAGATGGTGAAATAATGATGGACACATTATTCTGACGAATCATTTTTCACCATGGAGACCCCACTAGTTTGAAATGGAAAATATTTTAGCTCAGAGGTATGCCTTCTGTGATTTTTCAAAAATAGTGGGTTTCCCTAATCCACTGCCTGATAGACATGAATGGGAAAGAAGCCTTCCTAAATTCCAAGGAGAAGAGTGGGAAGTACCAACTGAAAATTTGTTGGACTTTCATGAATTTATTCATCGACTTCATATCGTGTATGAAGATGTTCAGATTAAGTTTTCAATATTTCGTTAAGGGGGATTTCTCATGATTGGTGTCAGTCTCTTCCCATTGCAAGCATTAGCTCTTTGACAGGTTTTCATGCAGCTTTCAATTCGTTTTGTAAAGATTATTTTTTAGCTGAGTATCTTTATGAAAACTGTTGTGATGAGTTTTCTTTGTTTTATATAGATTCTTCTTGTCATAATGATCCATTTTTTGATGAAGTTGTTATTGTGGAAGAAATCATTTGCCATGAAGAGCATGAGGTGTTGAATGAAATTCATTATGATAGAAATAACATAGAAACGTCTGGCATCATATCATATGTGTCTGTTGTTTTAAGCATTCATGAAGATCAACATGTCTCTTCTTAATATCCCAATGTCAAAGAGAAAGTGTATTTTGCAGAAGATAATTCGCCTGACTATGAAGCCAAGATAGATGAAAAGCTAGCAATAAAATCTAGGGAAGATTCATCTATGTTTTTTCCTATTTTTTTAGAGTCGAAGGCAGATTTTGTTTGTTTCTCTTATAAATAAAATGTAGAGGATATTCTTGTCTTGGAAACTGATGTTTTTGGCAGTCCTTCTTATGATAAAAAAGTTGTTTCAAATATTGACCAAGAACAACCAAATTTTGATGAATATCCCAACAAAGATGACAAAGAGAAGATATTTTCCATGGTTATTGTTTATGATGAGTATGAATCTAATCCTTGGGAGAGCCATGGAGGATAAAAGGAGGAGCTAAATGTGCATTTTATCTCCTTTCCAAAGCCTATAAGTGAGAAAATATCACCTGGGATTAGCCAACTTGCATCTGTCCTCCAACCACCTGTATACTCTGAGAACATTGAACGATGGGTGAGAAGCAATGAAGTACAAGAGGTAATTTCTTACGAGTTGACATTTCCTAATTATAATTTTTTTGACCCGATGGGGTTGTATTTAGAGCTATGTTTTCCACAAGAATTGGAGCCTACAAAATTATTCATTTTGTCATCATTTGGGGATATTTTCAGTGTTCCAGGACATGTTTTATTTATGTTGTCATACTTCCTTTACCTTTTGTGGATCATTTGCAGTGAAGAGAAGAATTATATTACCAGACAGTCTGGGTGGCTATGGTGGAAGTTTTCTTTCACCTAGCACTTTGTAAAAATCAGTTATCTTAGGACTGTACATAAATAATCTCCTTATGGAGCACATGTGATTTTTTTCATTTTTAAGTAGAATAGTGTACATATCTCCCTATTTTCTTCAAAGTTTTTTTGAGATAGACTCCATAGACTAACAACTAAGGCACTAGAACTCTACATTCTTGGCAGCTCGCAGGGAGCATGTCATCCCCTGTGGAGCCAAATGTGATCACATGAACTTGTCAGAGTCTTGTGCGTTTGTGGTTTATACCAAGATCTGTATTTTTTCCTTCTCTCTATCCTTTTCGCAGACCAAGTCTTAAGTTTTTCCCCTTTCATCTTGTAAAGTCATCTTTTGTTTTCCCTTGTTCATTTTTGTGCCCTAGTTTCCCTCTATATATTAGTCGAAATAAATCTCTGCCTCGAGCCCCTTTGTTTTTCTCTGAGGACGAGAACTCGCCTCTTATGTTCCATTCACTGGTATCCCTATATTCTCACCTCACAGCTAGTCATCCAAATCCTTGATCGTGTAGGCCGCATCCATGAACATAAAGTGCAGCTTTCTTAACAGTCTATTTTAGGATTGAAGCATAAGCAGAAGGGAGTTTTAATCTTTCAATGAAGAAGATTCCAAGAACAGTCTAGATCTGAGACTCACGAGCATTTGGGAGTGAAAACTTGCGCGAAGTATAGTGCCAGAGAAAAAGGCCCTGAAGTGAATATGAATCATTGATATTAAAGGGTATAGGTGGCAATCGATCCAAGACTTCAGGGAAATGAGCTTTGGGAGATTTGAACTTAGAAATGCTTAGAAGTCTAGAAGACCCGAAGCCCTGAAGTCCCGAAAAGCTGAAGTCATCGAAGTGCTGAATATTCTGAAGTTTACCCAAGTGGCCGAAGGGCCGAAATGGATCTGAGCCATTGACTAGAAAGAGCCACATGTCATCATATCCACAGCTCTGGGTAAAATTGCATAGAAGAGTAAGAGAGATTTGAGTTTTTGTTTTCCCGAAGCCTAGAGACCCAAAGTGGATCTCGACTATCCAAATCCAAAATGTCATGTGTCATCAAATCTATCACTCCAAGAGTTTTACTTCGAGATTTTTAAAATGAGAAAAGGCCGAGAGTCGTGAAGGCCCAAAGATGTGAAGCACCAAATTATCGAAGACCCGAATTACATGACACACTCTCATCAGGCATGACACATGGCACTCTTTCCAGGTCATTCGATCGTATCCATGTCAACCTCCTTATCATGACACATCAACAGACATGACATCATATGACATCATATAGACCACCCATCAATGAGACATGTGGCATAAATCTATGAGCTCCAGCTAAAGGCCCAAAATAATCCTCGGTCATTCGATTCATGAGGACACATGTCAGTATATCTCTAGCTCCAGGTAAAATATTTTGGGAGCCCAGGTTTGAGATTTGATTTTCCCGAAGCCTGGAGACATGAAGGGATTTCATCTGTTGATCTCTATAGGGCCACGCGTTATTAGATCCATGGCTCCAGGTAAAAGCACCTGGAATCCCAGGTTTTAGATTTGATTTTCCCGAAGACTAGAGACCTGAAAAGAGTCTCAGTCATTGATCTCAGGGAGCCACACTTCATCAGATCCATAGCTCCGGAGAATTTTCTTGGAGAAAATAAAATTTGACTATTGAAAGGCTTGAAGCCCGAATCACGAAGCAGATATCGGTCGTTGATTTGAAAAGGGAAGATCTGATCCATCAATCTAAAAGGTGCTAGAACTGGGCCATTGACAAGGAAGCCTCATCTCATATAACAAGATCAATGGTCGTGCTCCATTGTGGAGTCGAAAGGTTCTCACGTTTTAAAATTTCAAGGGGGAGCTGCAATCAGAACCATGGTTTTTAGAAAGGGACGCATGGCAGTTCATGGTGAGTTGCAGGGACAAAAGCGGTTTTCTTTCAAAACACCCTTAGTTTCACCCAAAATCATGCAATTGCATAGGTTCATGGCCCTAGGTCACATTGAAGAAGGAGCAGGGGAACAAGAGATAGCCCTCAAGCACTGGAGAGCCAAATGCGTGGAAACCATCATCACAGAAAGGTGGCACCCTTATGATCTTGGCACGTGGCCACTCCCTAAGCATTAAATCTTGTTCAATCTCTGAGGAAAGGCAGTTGATGAAAGTAGAGATGGTGGTTGAAACCTTGTCTTACTCCATAAATGGAAGGCATGGAAGGCCCGACCGTGGGGACTGAACCGTCAACCCATGGTACCTCTGTGGGTAGATTTTCCTATAAAACCCATTTCGATTTGAGCTCGCGTCTGACAGAGGGGTGCACATTCAGTTTGACAGAAGAACTCACCGACATAAATATTTTATTGTAGTGACCAGGTCACACTCTTGGTAGTGGTGTATTGTTCTGAGTATAAATAGATAGTTTTAATATTTTTTTAAGGTTGTCAATTGGTTGAGCAGAGATCCCTATTTTGTAATGTTTTGATTCCATAACTGTTCTATGGTTATGTATCAAATTTGAGACTTTCATGTTAATAGAAATCAACTTCTTTTCATCTCTCTGTAAAAATTGTGTTAAAACACTCGGGCATGGAGGATCCAGTCGAGGGTTGTTATGTTGTTGTAATGTAGGTTTGATTATAGTGGTATCATGACCAGTTTTAGTCAGCTCCCTTTTTATGTTCTCCCTATTACACTGAATGGCTCGGGCATGGAAGATCCGGTCAAGTTGTTGTAGCTGCATTGTGATGTAGGTTTGATCATCATGATGTTGTGACTATGTTGTTTGGACATATTTCAGTGTCTGAAGCTTGTGCTCAGGAGTGATCTTGAGTCTGAGTTTTTCTTCTCCAAGCTGCTTGAAATCCTAATTCTCATAGCAGTCTTGTTCACCTTTCTCACTAAGTCTTCCCTCTGCTCACACATAAACTCAATTCACTGACTGAAGTTAATGTGGCCCTCACTTCCATGTGCATTTATTGTCCAGTTTCATGTTGAACATCATTTATATATTGAGTTTTTTCCATTGACCTCCACTCATATAAAACCAACATTCACCAAAAACATTGATGGGTACTGGGATCATCCTCCCACAATCTAAGGGTGACTCCCAGTGATAACAATATCAACAAGCTAAAATACTCAGACCATGATGTAGCAGACGTGGGAAAGTTCTTGGAATTCACAAAGAGGGTATACTTACAGACTGTGGGAATAAATGCGGTTGGGGAACCAGTTGATCAACCTCTCCAGTGGGAAACGGGGATGGAAAAAATGGGCATTTTAGGTCTGCTAGACCTCCCACACTTTGGCAGAGGAAAATACAGAAGAAGTTGTGCCAAACAATTAATGGTGGTCACACATGGTGGGGACATATGGTTGGACAATCTTGTCTCGATAGACATAGAGATTATTGCGAACATTACAGGGTTGCCATCCCAGGGCATGGATACCATGCAATTCCTTGATGACAAAGGAGAAAGAACTTGTGGAGAAAATGAATAAGAAATGTGTTACAGACAGGGGGACATGAGGAATCATCATCAAGAGAATCAATTATGACGTAACACAAATGGCCGCAAAAATCTTGGCCTGCAAGATACTAAGGAAATTCCACAGAGAGGAAGTCTCGGCTGGGGTCATCGCAGTCACAACATAATGTGTCGAGGGAACCACAGTGGGCTGGGCACCCTATCTATTAAATTTATTTCTGGTTGATTGCAATGATGTGTAGGATTTCAGAATGGAATTCCACTACTCATGGTTTCTCATGCTAATTTCCCTTATCGGATGGAGGGAACCGAGATATGTCTCTTTTGCTAGCAGATCCAAACCAAATCAGGGAGCAGGATATCTATTGTTGGGTGCCACATATGACGCCGGACACAAAAAGATGAACAGATCCATATTCAAAGGATACCTTCATGACTTGCAGGAGGCCATCTCCAACATGTGGAGGATAAAACCATAGGTTACCACACAATATCAATACATCTCCAACTTCAAGGCCATGCAACATGCGATGTGGATACATGCGCGACATGACCCTAGTAAGAAGTGGCTACAAATGTACTATTGTATCATAGAGGGTGAAATCGACATGGTTATCAAAGACTGGGAAGATGAGTGGAAGATTACAGTCCTCACCGAAGAAATTTCGGAAAGGACACTAAAAGAGAAGGAAGGGCAGGGAGAAACACAACCTTAAGAAGTCCCAGAGCCCAAGAAATGAAGGGCGGGCCAGGAAAAGACAAAGAAAATAAACGAAGGGAAAACAAAGACAGGGACCCAAAAGGGGAAGAAGGATAATACACAATTGACCAAAGAACAGTAGAAATAATTTGAGGCCATGCAAGGAACTACACCAAGTCCCAATCCCCAAGAACTAGCCATTAGTAAGAGATAAGATGCTCAGATGAGGGGTGCCCGCAAGAAGATGAAGGCACAAGGAACACCTCTAGATTATAGGATCATGAAAGACGATGCATAGATGATAGCCATAATGGTTCAGGATTGTATATTAGAGGACTTTGACAATGTTGTGCACCACAGGGACATAATTCAAGAGGAACAAGAAGACATGCAATAGTTCCTCAAGCAGACCAGGGACGCACAGACAGTGGGATGCAACATGAAAATATGTCCATCAACATCATAGACAAAAGAAATAATGGAAGAAGGAGAGCAAGATACTTTCCATACAATACCATAGCCGAACACAACATTCCACATTTCACCTAGTATGTTGTGCATGGAGGATATCATGGGGCAGAAACCCATGAAAGACTTAGCTCAAATACAACTGGTATTGCCGTGGATACCATCCAAGGCTCTACATAGATTACAGGTTAGCATTACGCAAGAGGTAAAGTTTCATGCACAAAGAGACTTAGCCAAATTACAGCAAGCAACCGAGAAGCAGGATGCAATGGAAATCATATGCGAGCAGGATAAGTTCGAGACCCAAGAGGAAAGGGAGCGTAGGAATGGATTGGAATGAAAAGTGGTAGGAACTTATGAGAATATTCCAAACACCGTGCAAAGGGACAAACTCATAGCAGCAAAAACTATTGATCAGATTGTGCAAGCAATCGATCAATATAAGAAGGAGAATGAAAATCTCTGTGAGAAACTCACACCCACCACTCCAGTAGCAGTAAAGGAGAATAGGAAGAAGGAAGCAACAAAGCAGCTGCAGGAGATAGAACAACAGGTCATCACAATAACCGACTGTTCGACAAAGGAACATATATTTGGACAAAGTTAGAGGAGGATCAGGAAGTCTAAAGCTGGGACAAGGAAGAAGAAAGGATAAGCGCAACTATCTAAGACCTCAAGAAGAGATAGAAGACAATGTCCATCACAGAGCACGTAAAATGGGCACAGGACATGAAGAAATTACATGCATAACTCACCACTACGCAATCACAAAAAAAGGAGCATCGGGCTCAAATGGAACCACTACAAGAGTGCGTAGCAGAATTCATTTCATAGGCAGAGGAAGCTAAGACACCGATAACACAGACCCAGGAAAAGTGAGGAAATTTGATCAATGACGAAATTGCAATCCAGATAGTGGACACAATAAAGGAGAAGACCACATGGGTACAAGCACAAGTAGCAGAGCTCAAGGAAACGTTTCAGGAAATCACCAAGAAGATCGAGGAAGCACAAAAAGTTTAGGTGGCTCGAGAAGAGCCACATTTCAGTGTTGGGGACATGTTGGAAGCAGACTAAAGTGGAAAATCAAGGCGATTTTGGGAAATAAGGCATGCACGAGGAAAGTGACAACTGGAAGGGAGAACAACACGCGTGCATGCATGGAAGACCTAACGACAGTAGGGTTAGGCTTTTGTTAATTTATTGTAATGGATGAAGAGCCAACAACATATAAATATAGATGCTTAGGTATCATGAGGGTGTCATATTATGATAGAGGAGTCGTTATTATAGAAACAATAGTCGTAATGAGTCAAAATGTAATCTTTTGTTGTATGACCTAATTTTGTAAGTTGTTGATCTAGAGAGGATGGAGGAGGGTTAGATCATAGGTTGAGGATCCTGGTGTGGTCTAGTTCACTTCATATAGATACTACCCAACTAAGAAGAGTTTTAAAGTGTGCGGCGTTGGAATGAAGAACTACTATAATAAACGAGTGAAGTGCCAAATCTTTGTGGATGTAGCCCAAGAGGGTGTGAACCACGGTAACATATGTGTTATGTGATTGAAAGCATGTGTTTCATTATTGTCTCCAAGTAAATATTTCTATGACAAATGAATTATTTATTACATTTCCTGCATAATCGTAAATAACCGTAAAAATGAGAGGTGTGAACAATCAACCATGAAAAATGAACAATGAGTGAGTGAAGAAGAACACCATAAAATCCCACAAGATGGTTTATATATTTACCTGCAAATCAAGAACCACATGGCCTGCCCCAAGAAGCTCATGTAACCACTCATCTCCATTAAAAAAATTACGAGTAAATAAAATATAAAATAAATACTTAACCCCTCAATCCCCCTCTCGTGTGGAATCATAGCCCCCTATAACTCTTGTCCTTGTCTGCCTAGCAACCAGTGATGTATTTATTACTAATAATGATCAAAACATTACATTTCCTAGGCACACTAACCTCTTTTAATTGTTTGGGCACTCTGGACTTTCATAAATTAACAAAATACATTATTTAATATGCGGCTCAAAATTGGGTTGTTACATTCCCCTCCCCTTTGTTTTGACACTATCCTCAGTGCATATACCAAAAAAAAATCAAAATTTAAAATTTTATTTAAAAAGTTGTGGGTACTTTGCTCGCATGGAATCTTCACGCTCCCAAGTAGCATCTTCAGGACCATAGTAGGTCCATTGAATGTTTACCAGCTGTATAACTTGATTCCAGAGCATTTTAACTTTTCTGTCCAATATTTGCATTGGCTGGACCTTAAAGTCTCCCTTTGTCTCTACCTGAATCAGATGTCAATCAATAACATGGTTAGGATCATGTACACATTTATTTAGAAAAGAGACATGAAATACATTATGCACATTCATGGAAGCAGGAAATGCAAGCATGTATGCAATTGGTTGTATTTTTTCCAATATCTCAAATGGACCATAGGATTTGGCTGCTAGCTTTGTAAAACTACCCAAATTCAAAGATTTTTTCTTGGGATTCACTTTTAAAAGCACATGCTCCCCCACTTTAAATTCTCTAGTTGTATTGTTCTTATCTGCATATTTTTTCTATCTATCTTGAGTTGCCTTTAAATTTTTCTTAATTCTAATCATCTAGTCTTCCATATTCTTGAGAAATTCTGGACCAAGTACCACTCTATCTATTGGGTTACCCCAACTTACTGTAATATTGAATTTCCTACCATACAAATCTTCAAATGGGATCATTTTAAATGAAGCTGTATACCCATTATAATAGGAAAAATCAACAGTAATCTTCCCACTTAGATGGCTTATCCATCACATACATTCTCAACATGTCTTCAATTACTTGGTTGAATCTTTTTGATGCCCATGTGACTATGGATGGTATGTTGTGCTAAAGTTTCGATTTGTACCAAATCCTTGAAACAATCCCCTTGAAAAATTTAAAGTAAACTTTGTATCTCTGTCTGAAACAATTTCCTTAGGTATCCCATGCAACCTATCAATTTTCCTCATGTAAATTTATTCAATATTAGTTGTTGTATGAGTCATTTTTACAAGAACAAGATG
Source organism: Picea engelmannii (assembly GCA_009831015.1). Taxonomy (NCBI): domain Eukaryota; kingdom Viridiplantae; phylum Streptophyta; class Pinopsida; order Pinales; family Pinaceae; genus Picea; species Picea engelmannii. The sequence continues at coordinate 234,859 of ML781721.1, forward strand.
AGAAGCCTTTGTCAATTTATCAACCACTACCATGATTGAATCATGTTTTCTTGTTGTCCTGGGAAATTTAGTTATAAAATCAATGGTTACCACTTCCCATTTCTTCTGTGGAATTGGTAATGGTTGTAGAAACTTCGTTGGGTGCCTATGCTCAACCTCCACTCTCTAACACTCCATACATCTGGCAATGTAATCAACAACATATTTCTTCATTCCTGAAAAATGAATTGTCTTCTTACTACCGTAATTGTTTTTTGGTAACCAGATGTCCGACATATGGAACATTCTGCATTTCTTTTAATACCAAATTCCTAAGTTCTTCGAAGCTAGGAACATAAATTCTATTTTTATGAATAAGTAATCCATCTTCCTTAATCTCATATTCTTTAATTTTATGTGTAATGCTTTCTTGTTGTAAGCATTTTTTTAGCTGTAGGTAATGCTGATCTGTAACAACAACATCTAAAAGTCTACTCTATAAATCTCACTAATTCATACTAATATTTGTGTCAAGCATCATATGTACTCTTCAACTAAGTGCATCAACAAATTTATTTATTTTCCTTTGATATTCTTGATTTCAAAATCGTATTCTCTTAAAAATTTCCATCTATCTCGTTTTCCTGGCATTCAAATTTGGTTGCTCAAAAAGATATTTCAGACCACTATGATTTTTTATTAATTCAAATCTCTTCCCCATGAGATAATGCCTCCACATCTTCAATGCGTGAATAATGACAACAAGTTCCAATTCATGTGTTGCATAGTTCCTCTCATGTTCTTTAAGATTTTTGGACTCATAACCAATGACATGTCCATTTTGAGTGAGGACTCCATCAAGTCCTTCCTTGCATGCATTTGTACATACCACAAACATTTCATTTGGGTCAACAATCTTTAAAATAGGTGCACTAGTAAGTAATTCTTTCAAAAAATTAAAGTTCTCTTCACACTCTAATATCCATTCAAATTTAATTCCCTTCTTTTGCAAAGAAGTGATGGGATCGAAAATCTTAGAGAACCCTGCTATAAATATTTTGCAGTAACCATATAATCCCATAAAATATCTAACTTATGAAACATTTTTGGTTCTTGGCCATCCTCTAATGGCTTCAATCTTCTCTAGATCCACTGATATGCCTTGTTATGAAATAATGTGTCCCAAGAAATGGATCTTTTCTTATTAAAAATAAACACTTACTAAGCTTGGCACACAACTGATTTTCCCTCAGCACTTGCAATATTATTCCTAGGTGATGTTCATGCTCTTCCTTTGACTTAGAATATATAAGTATGTCATCCAGGAATACTATGGAAAAATTATCTAAAAAAATTTTGAATATGCCATTCATTAAGCACATAAAGATAGTTGGTGCATTGGACAGTCCAAATGACACCACTACAAATTCATAATTACCATATTTGGTTCTAAAGGTTTTCTTATTGATGTCTTCTTCCTTGATTCTTACCTGATGGTATCCTCATCTCAACTCTATATTGGAAAATATATTTACCCCTCTTAGCTGATCAAAGCGGTCATCAATTCTGGGTAGAGGATATTTGTTCTTTAGAGTGGATTTATTCAGTTGTCGAAAGTCAATACATAGCCTCAATGTTCCATCCTTGTTTTTGACAAAGAATACTGGGGATCCCCAAAGTGAAACACTTGGATGTATGTACCCCTTTTTCAACAATTCTTCCAACTACATTTGTAATTATTTCAATTTTGGTGTACTCATTCTATAAGGTTTTTTTGATACTAGGGAAACTCTTGGTACTAAATCATGTTACGAGGAAAATATCTCTATGGCTATGGGTAAACCACAAAAGATGGAAATGACTGTAGAAATAAACTCTAATCTTAGATATTCTATATAAGAAAATATGATAACGAGACAAGATAAAGAGCCTACCTCGTCCAGACGTTCGATGAAGTCCACCGTTAAGAACTTGACTCAAAGCAATACACCTGCAAATTTTCCTCAAAAACCAAGAAACACAAGCATATGGTGATAATATATAATGTTAGCACATTCAATAGCAGAATCCATCAACATTCATAACAAATACACCTAAGGAATAAAAATTCAAATATTTGCAAGATATTAATTGGACGAGAAAAGAGTATTTCTATTAAAATGTAATCAACATAAGTGAATAAATTACAAATATTCATGTCGGCACGGTTCATAAAAGAGAAACTAAGTCCCTTCCAGCTGGGCCTCCACCACTTCAATCCTCCACCAAAGGAAAGAACATATAAGAGAGACAATGAGGTTCTCAATCCTATAGGGAAGAGATTTGGGGTTGAACAATGTGTTCCAACTTAAAAGGATAAAGGGATGCAGACTCAGTATGAAGTGAATAATTTCTCCAGAGTAACTTTTCTCTCAAATTTGAATTTTTCTCCCCTTTTCCATAGCTCGGATTTGGCCCATTTATAGCCTTCAAGTGGAACTGAAGGGCTGAGTCAGAACGTTTCCAGTATATGGAAAGTCAAGGATCATGGATCTCGTGATGTGACATGGAAACCCGACACCATTTTTTAATTTTGGGCACATAATTCGATGTACACGAGATGTAGTGATGCAACCTATGTATACACATGTTGTATGATAGGTAGGGTGCGTATATGTGGAAAAATATTGTTTTTATCTCTAGTATTTGCAAAAAGGGACTTCAAGTCTACATAGGGAAATGCAAAAAAGGCCTTCTAAGAAAACTTGTGTAGGGTGAGACAAATATTGATATAACAGATACCCCCTAATGTGTGAGGTTAGAGGAGTATCTACGATGGATGAAATACATTATAATATCTAGGAGTGGAGTAATGGAGACCTAGCTAGACAAACTAGTTGCTCATGAGAATATTACAATCTGTACTGACTTTGCACACATGGCTGCCAATTTGAATTACACTGCATATCCATGTCAAAAAATACCAAATAGTTTTGCATGCCCATGAATAGGAAATACAAAGGTCGATACATGCCAAAGCTTGTCATAGTAATGAACAAGGCCCAATAACACCAGTCTCAAAATCAATCTGAAGATGTCTGTATACAATGGAGTACAATATGATCTTCCATGATCACTGAAGTCACATAGGTACTGGTCCAATGAAAGATAGCAACAACTCAGGAAAGATGCGACTATGAAATAATGTTTTCAATTCTTGTACATGATCTGCCAAAGGTGCAATTCTACATCGTGTGAATAAAGGAGTTGAGTTCGAACAAAATGAGACTTTGTTTGATTACCAATCATTAAGGTATATCATTAACAAATGTGAGACAACCTAATGATAATGAAATTAGGTATCAAGGCATCGAGTACATTCTTATAAGTGCGAATAGAGATGTCAGGGTCAAACACTTGAATAATCCATCGATCATGAGACATTGTTGTATTCCGAACTGTTGATGACGAGAGAAACTGCCACTGATGAATGCAAACCTCTAGGTACTCATAGGACTTTAGGCCTCGTTTCTAGAATAGATGAGTTGAATTCAATGTAAGGAGACTCGATGAAAGGATATCATTAAGGCATCTCTCGTTAGTCAGCACAGGGTACAAAGAAATATCTTGATGATTTGGAGGAACTCGGACAAAGATGATGTTCATGAACCAACAACCCTCTGCATATCTCGCATGCACTAGATGCAAGTAGTGCACGAAAGAGACCCTCTGAATATAAACCAATAAGGAAAACTACCGAAAAAGGTGATGAAACCACCAATAAGGCTAATGACATCTAAGACAATGCACTAATCCCTAATGTGTGAATATATTTCTTGTCGTCGAACATAAGGGAAAGCCCCCAGTCAGTGACCAATGAGGAGATGTCGACTGATGGGTTCAAGGTTACCTACCCATGATGAAAGTAGGACCAGGGTACACAATAGGACTACAACTTCATGTAATTCTAAGACACACTGAGCGTATGACTGACATGAAAATTGAAGAGTTATGAGGAGTGGATGACAAAGGTTGATAAACATCCTTTGAACAAGAGCATGAGACATATGGAATACTTTGGAAGCATAGACTCAATGATGAAACTTTGATATGCAGGAGGCATCGATAAAAATATACATAGGGACTAGAAGAGTAACTAGTCAGGGGATTAAACTCTATGTAACGAGCTCAACTTCCTAAGGTCATGCTAAACCCAAAATTTTGATAACAGGTGGACTCAAAAAATTTGTTCTCTGTTCAAAGGAGACATGGATGCTGCCAATATAATATAATATTATTTTCCCACCCATGTTTTTTTTTCTTCATAGTCAAATGAATGCTATGATATAGAGGAGGAAACGAGTGTCGCAAGTAAGCAATATATTTCCAACAATGGAACATACCTATTCTCAATGCAAGGAGGTGCATGCGGGAGATGGACACTCAGGAGAATGTCTCCTCTTGGGAATAGGGTGTCAAGTTGTAAAGGATATAAACAAGGCTCTTCTTGGATGATGATGCAAATTTCTGAGGCGAAAGGCTTATAATGAAAAAGAGAGAACCAGAAATAGGCTCAATACTGCAAGCAAGAGAATGAGATGCAATTCAAACTTAATGCCAAAAGATGTCTTTTTTCATAATCTTAGTATACTTGGTTTGAAAAAGGGATAAAATTGCCCCAAATAGATGTCCTTTCAAATCCAATTTACGAGTGTGAAAGAGACAAGTTCACTCGGAAATATTTTCACTTTTTGAGAGATTCGGAAAAGATCTTAAACAAGACTCACAACCTTTTGAATCCAATTAACGAGTGTGAAAGAGACAAGTTCACTCAGAAATATTTTCGCTTTTTAAAAGAGTCGGAAAAGAGCTTAACCAAGACTTGGGGATGTTGTTCTAAGAAAAATATTATGGGGGAGGCCAAGGCTCCCATGAAGGACTTATGTTGAAAGTTAGAAATTCACAGATAGCTAACACAAGCTTAGGAAATACCAAATCTTTCCAAGTCAAGGAGGATAAAATACTTGCATATGTTACCTTATCTACAATATATCGAAGAATTCCACTTATCTGGAAGGGTGTAGAAGAAGGAATTTGAGGCTCTACAAGATCATTCCAATCAAATGAAACCACCCTATCTCTTGGAGGGAGCGTGCTCAAAGAGAGTAGAATGATCCCTTGTTGATAAGGTACAAAACTAGAAATTCTAAGGACATGGTCAAAGGATTCATCACCCTCCAAAAGAAGAGTGGCATTGACCGAATATTACATATGCAATGTCACTTCCTTAGGATTTTCACTCTCCAAGAGAAGAGTGGGATCAGTCGAAGATTACATCAACACGACCATTTCTTCAACTACTGGATGAATAGGATGTGAGACAACAAGGTCAAGAGATGCATCACCCCCAAAAATAGGAGTGGTGTTGGTTGAATATTGCATCGATACGACCACTGGTTGAATAGGATGTGAGACAACAAGTTCAAGAGATGCATCACCCCCAAAAATAAGAGTGGTTTCAGCCGAATATTGCATCAGCATGACCAATGTATCAACCAAAGAAGATTGGGAAACCAAAGACGAATCAGAACCTGAAGGGCCCCCAGGTAAGGACCATGCTTCTTGTACCACAATAGTAGTAGGGAACAAATGAGTAAGATGATCTCCTTTGAAAATCCTACAAAGGAACTTGGGCTTACGTCTTACACATCTAGGATTGTCAATCGTATGAATTCCCCCAACATGACTTGTACTGGCTAGTGACATTCTACCAGCATGACTTGCAGAGGATAGTATCAAATCTCCAACATAACTAGTAGAGGTTGGTGATGGAAGTGCAGTGTGACTAGAAGTGGCTAGAATTGTGCCCCCAACATGACGTGTAGCAGCTTGTTGCTCGTCTTCAAAATGACTAGCAGGGGTTGTAGAAAAATATCCAACATGACTAGCAGAGTTTGGTGATATAATGTCAGTATGATTTGCAGTGACTGGTGCACCATCATGACATGCAATGAATGGTTGTTGGTCTTCAACATGACTAGCATGGGTTGTAGACCAATATCAAACATGACTAGAAAAGGTTGGTGATATAATGCTAGTATGACTTGTAGTGACTGGACTTGGGGAAGTGGTTGGTTGTGGAATTTGAGACTAAGGTTTTGAGAAAGAATGGTTCTGAGGAATTGCAGGCCAAGAAGGGTTCTGGTATACACCATGGCCCTGTATGGTAGGATATTATACTCCTCCATACTAATTCATAAAGGGTTGTAAGGGCATCGACACCAAGGAAGACGCTTGTGAAGAGAAAGATACATGACAAGGTTTACTCATGTGAGGATATATGTTTCCCCCAGATGAAGGAACTTTGTGAAGGGGGTTTCCCATACTATAAAACTGACTACCCCTGGATGAAACACCAGAGGACAGATGGAGAACCACCATGGGAAAAGAGTTCGTAGGAATTGGCATAGTGGAAGAAGGATATATGGACAAAGTGTAATAAGTAGAATGACCACCCATTTGAGCACGTGCTCCTGGAAAAGTGGATCTATAGGAAGGAAGATTCCAACCTATTATCGCAAGAGTTGATTGAGGGATATGAATTCCCAGTATGGTCACCAATTCTGTTACGAGGAAAATATCTCTATGGTTAGGGGTAAACCACAATAGACAGAAATGACTACAAAAGTCAACTTTAATCTCAGATATGCTATATACGAAAATATGCTAATGATACAAGATAAATATCCTACCTCATCCAAATGTTCAATGAATTCCACTATTGAGCACTTGACTCAAAGCAATACACCTGCAAATTGTCCTCAACAACCAAGAAACACAAGAATATGGTGATAATATATAATTTTAGCACATTCAATAGCATAAACCATCAACATTCATAACAAATACGCCCATGTAATAACAATTCAAATATTTGCAAGATATTAATTGGACGAGAAAAGAGTATTTCTATTAAAATCTAATCAACAGAAGTGAATGAATTACAAACTTCTGTGTCGGTACGGTTCAGAACCGAGAAACTAAGTCCCTTCAAGTTGGGCCTCCACCACTTCAATCCTCCACCAAAGGCAAGCTCATATAAGAGAGACAATGAGGTTCTCAATAATGCAGGGAAGATCTTTGGGGTTGAACAATGTGTTCAGACTTAAAAGGATAAAGGGATGTAGACTCAATATGAAGTGAATAATTTCTCCAGATTTACTTTGCTCTCAAAGTTGAATTCTTCTCCCCTTTTCCATAGCTCGGATTTGGCCCATTTATAGCCTTCAAGTGGAACTGAAGGGTCGAGTCGGAATGTTTCCAGTATATGGAAGGTCAAGGATAATGGATATTGTGATGTGACATGAAAACCCGACACCATATTTTAATTTTGGGCACAAAATGTGATGTACGCAGGTTGTAGTGGTGCAACTTGCGTATACACATGTTGTATAATTGGTAGGGCGTGCATATGTGGAAATTTATTTTTCTTAGCTATGTGATTTGGAAAAAGGGACTTCAAGTCTACATAGGTAAATGGAAAAAAGGCCATCTGAGAAAATTTTCATATGATGAGGTAAATCTTGCTATAACAAATCAATAGAGAAATCTATCTCCCTCTTTGGTGGAAATCTTGGTATTTCTTGGAATACGTCTTAAAATTCTTGTACTACTGAAAAATCTTCAAGGCTTGACCCTTTTTTATTTTCTGGATCCTCCACATGGGCTGCATACAATTGACATCCCTTTCTGAAACATCTTTTTAGCTCCAAGGCTGAAATATCCCTTATAGAAATTGGTCTTGGAACTTCTTTCACAGTGCTCTGTTTTCCTTCTTCATCAAGACATGTAGATGTCTTGTTATGAAAATCTAGTACATCATGATACTCGTTCAACCAATTGATCCATATTTAGACTCTCATCCCATGTATGTGGATGCTTAGATTTGCACATGCGCAGGATGTGCACAATCATCTGATTGACGACCTCTATCTAGCCATTGGTTTGGGTGTGAAAAGAAGTGGCTTTAGTGAGCTTGGTGTCCAAAAGTGACCAGAGAATCGAACAAAATGTGTTGAGGAAATTTCTTTCCTGGTCTGAGGTGATGGTTTTTGGTATCCCAAAATGGACCCACACCCATTCGAAGAAGAGCTTGGAAATATATGTCACTGTGATGTTCTTCTTGTAGGTTGTGATAATGGCCATCTTCGAAAATTGATCAACCACCAGAAATACACAATCATTGTCATTCTTGGTGGAAGGAAGGGCAGACATGTAATCCATCAAGATGGATTCCCAAGGCCTCTTAGGATTAGGAAGAGGGTTGTATAAGCCTTGCTTCTTGATGGATGGATTGGCAATGGCACAGGCAATGCAATATTTGATATACTTGCTGAAATCTTGTCGAAGTTTTGGCCAATAAAAATGTTTTAGTAGAATAGCCATTGTTTTATCCGTGCCAAAATGTCCTTCCATATGACTATAGTGAGCCTCCCAAATAAGCTTTGCACGATCACTTGTGGAACACAGAGGTGGCCCAAATGGCATAATAGTATATACTGGATGCAAAAATAGGTGGCATTCGCTCATGTACCAAAGAGATAATAGGTGGTGGCGAATTCCAAGTCAAGATGATAAAGTTCGGTCTAGTCAGATGCCTCATGCCCATAGGAATAGAGTACTGCGGTGAATGCAGAAATAGGAGGACGACTAAGGCAGTAAATGACACGATCTTTTCTCCATGTTTTATACTTGATGTTGAGATGGAACACTTTTGATGGTGGTCTTTCTGCAACTTCCTCTATGTCTGTATGATCTGCAGAGGCTTTTGATCAGTGGGGATAATTGTATCCTTGCTCAAAATGTAAAGTTTCCACTGATGTCAGGCTTGCAAAATGAAATACATTTATTTTTCATAGGTGGGGTATTTTCAAATAGTATCTGAGAGTGTCTCACTATGGTATGCTATTGGATGCCCACGTTGGGTGATAACTACATCGACAACATAGTCGGAGGTATCAGTCCCAATCTCGAATGGTTGTTGTAGATCAGGTAAGAAAAGCACTGGAGCTAAGCACAATTGATTCTTCAGATCCTCAAATGCTCATTGTTGTGTCTGCCCCCATGAAAACTTTTCCTTGCCACCACCCTTGGTTACTTGTCTCATGGCCCATGCAATATAGGAGAATCCCAACACAAACCTCTGGTAGAAGTTGGCAAGTCCCAAGAAGCTCCAATGTTCGTTTAGTGTGGTCAGGGCTGGTCAGTCACAAATGACTTGGATCTTAGCTGGATCCACTTATGCCCCATGCTCATCAATAATGTAGCGCAAGTATTGGACCATGTTCATGCTAAAGGAACATTTTTCCAAGTTGGCATATAGCTTGTGTTGTCATAGAATTCCCAAAACGTGTTGAATATGTTGCATGTGATCCTCCCAAGTTCTTCTAAATATGCGGATTTCATCCAGATATAACACCACAAAAGAGTTGGTGAAGGGTCTCAATGCATCATCCATCAATCTCATGAAAGTTGTTGGTGCATTTGTTAAGCCAAAGGGCATGAAAAACCATTCGAAGAGACCTTATTTAGATTTGAATGTTGTCTTCCATACATAATTTGGTTTGATGGGAACCTGGTGGTAGCCAGAATTTAGGTCAATATTGTTGAAGAACTTTTCCCACTTGAGTTGGTCAAGAAGGTCATCAATTCATGGAATTGGGTACCACTTCTTGACTATGATTTTGTTTAGTGCTCTATAATCAATGCAGAACCTACATGTCCCATGTTTCTTCTACACCAATGCAAAGGGAAGGAGATGGGTCGAAGTTTCCCCTTTTGAATCAGCTCTTGGATCTAGCACTTGATTTCATCATTTTCCATCAGCGAGTGATGATAGACTGGTCCATTAGGTAGTGGGGCATTGTGGGTTAGATCAGTCGGATGCTTGACTTGGAAGTGTGGCAGTACCCCGGTGGGTGAAGAGAAAATTTATATGTACTCTTCTGCGATATCGTCCACTTGCCTCTACTACAAAGAGAAGGTATGTGTGGAGGTCATGTATGTGGTGGTGACCTTCTACTTATTGTGAGCATGGATCACAAAGATGACAGACTTCCCGGTATTTTAAATGACCTTGGTGCATTTTTTAGCAGAGATTAAAGAAATAATAGTAGGTAACGGTACCTCTGATATCTTGTACAATTGTTTACCCAAAGTAAACATAACACTTTGTTGTCTAGATTAATACACAACATGTCACTTCCACAGATATGGTTGGCCTAAAATAACATCACAAACTTCAAGGGGATAAATATCACACAATACTGCATCTTTGAAGGTATTGATTTTGTAGGGCAGGAGATACTGTTGGTTGATGCAAAGATCTCATCCTTGGTGAAGATAACTGATGGTGTAGGGATATGGGTGTGGTGTTATTGAAATATCCATCTACTTGATGACCTCTGCTGAAATAAATTTCTTTTGAGCTACTATCAACAACGAAATGCAACGTTGTTCCCTTTACCCACATCTGTGATTGAAAGAGGTGTTCCCCTTTCTCTATTTTTTCTGGTTCTCCTGGTTGGACTTTATTGGTAGCGACAGTGGCCCTGGTTTTGGCATCGATGATCCAGTTCCCACTTTCTAGATTTGATTCAGAGTCATAATTTTCCTCTGAATTGAAATTTTTCATCTCGACCACAAGCGAATGCTTGAAGCGACATTCTTTGGTGTTGAGCCAAGGGATTTTATGGTATTGATACCATTTCTCCGTGTCCTTATTCATCTTCTCATTACCCTTATAGGGTTTCATCCTAGACGGCTTGTCCTTAGAGTGACCATCATTTCTCTTTCCCTTTTTTTCTGGGTAGCAGCCGCCTTTTCCATACTTCGACTGTGAGGAGTTTGCAGATCCAAACTCTCACCTCTTATGCTTAAATTTATGCTCGATCTTGACATCGTATCTATAAGACACACCTAATGATGTGATATCTAGAAACTCCATTTTTGTTTGAATGTATCAATGTATACAGCCATGGTATTTGAGCACCATATGTCGATCAAAGTCCTTGATACCCAATTCGGTGCATAAGGTATGGGAATTATTGATGAAATCTGGGACTATCTGGTCTCTTTCCTGACGCAACATGGTCTGTATTGTGTACTGGTCCTCGTAGCTTCTAGCAGGGTAGTATTGTTATTTAATGGCATCCCTAAAGGAATCCGACATGGGGGAACTAAAAATATTGCATATTATTTTATGTCCCTTTGCTCAGAGTAAGTATCCCCCTAGTCCTTAACATCAGGAACGACCTTGAGGAGTGAAAAAGTAATATTTTTCCTGTCGGAAAAATTGTGGACTGAAAAATACCCTTCAAGCAGATTCAACCATTTATCTACAACATCTGCATCTACCAATCCTTCAAATAATTGAATATCAAATTTTACTTTTACCTTCAAGGGGGTTGCATGGCTTCTTGATGAAGATACGTCTCCTATGGAAAGCCGTTGAAGGATCTGTGCAAAGTTGTCCATCATTTCGTTCCTTTGTTGGGCCAGGGATTCCTCAAGCAACATTTTAAAAGGATCTCCTTCTCCATCATCTTTCTTCTCATCCCCCATGGGGTTTTTTTGGGTTCAGCATGGACTATCTTGCAAAGGCTCTACTGGTTCGAGTCCCAACTTATTGTACCCAGATCTTGTCAGGGACATGCACGAAGAAAAATAAATGAAGAGTAGACCTCTCTGATACCACTGATCTGGATTTATGAGAAGAACGAAAGGAATAACACACTGAATACAATAACATAAAGATATGTAAAATAAAAGTAGATATCCAGTGAATAATTACTTCTATTGAATAGATAAAATAGGTTGAAACTATAAAAATGCATAACTAGAAACAACTCGCTCGAATGGTGGTAACTATATCTGAGAAAAGATATGACTTTCTATGCACATTTGTCTCAGAATAATGATCACAATGAGGCTCCATATGCCTTTTTAACATTACTCATGAATTTCAAAACCCTATACATCCAAAACCCTATCCTTATGAGATGAAACGCCAAAATTTATGTAGGCCCCTATGGGTAAGTTGGTACCTCAACTTCTCGGGGCCGTAACTTTTGCATACGACATCCATTTTAGGTGTGTGATAGCCCATTGGAAAGGTATTTTAAATATATACACATTATGACATAAAACTCTAACTTCGTCTACATTTTGACTGTAGTATGCCAAAAAAACACTGTTTGGGGCCCCAAAACGGCCCTAGAAGTACAAAAAGAGGTGTCGACATGAAAAATTCCAAAATAAGCCAGTTGGATTAGGTGGGAGGCCACCAGTGTCCACTTGGAATATGTGTAGGGATTTATATAGCCCCATAAGTGTATAAACCACAATTACAAAGAAGTATAGAAGAACATGTTGAACTAAAAACTAACAAGAGGAGCTAGTTAGAATGGGTGGGTGGCCAACAATATCCACCTGGATCACCAATCCATTCCAATTAGAATATCATAAGACCCAAATGGTATAACATGTAAATTAACATTAGATTTCACTTCATTCAGACTTATGGAACAACCTATGACCATATCATTGATCCTCCTTTTGGTTCCAGTGGCTAGTTGAACCAAACTTGATTTTTCAAGATTACTTTTCTCCAAATGTAATATATCCACTATTTTAGGATCAATGTAACAATGAAATTCCCCTGAATCAACTAAAATAGCAACATGATGATTAATGATCGTACCTTCCACCTAGATCATATTGGAATGGTACTCTGCTTGTTGATCATATAAGGCTACATAATTTCTTTCCATGTCTTCTACTACTATAGCCTCTTGGATGTTATGCACGGTCTTCACTTTTTCTTTTTTGTGAGAGAAATCATTGTATGTGTGATATTATTTTCATCTCCAACATTGGATTGGTGGTAGTCCCCTTTTTCCCAATTATTCTTCTCTCTTGGATTCATCCTTAGAAGATTGATCTTGCTGATTTTTATTAGAGCCATTTCAGTTGAAAGGAGGTTTGAATCCCTTCCTCCTCTGATCAAATTTATCCTTCTTCTTATCCTTCCAATATTTATTCATGGATTCTTTGCCCTTACCTTACTCATATAGGTACTTATCCTTCCTGATGGTGACATTCAAATTCTCGGGCTCATCATATTGAATCTTCTCTTTATAAAATGAATCCAGTCCACACAAAAACCTATGTATTTTTACCTTCTCATCCTTTATAAACCCCACATACTTTAGGATTCCAAAAAACTTATTTTCATACTCTTCCATGGTCATGATTCCCAACATGAGTTCAAAGAACTCCATTTTATTTTCATTGAATTTCTCTGAAAGGTACTCCTAAATATATTTCTTGAATTTCTTTCAAAATATCCTGCTCTCATTTATTTGCTCAACTTGCTTAAGTTGATCCCACCAGATAAGAGTGTTTCCATGTAGATGGTAAGTGAAAATTATGGCTTCTAGGTTTGATGAGTAGTTATGAAATTGAAATACCTCCTGATACCAAGAAACCACACTTCATCATCTTCTTCCCTTTATCGTTCACCATCAAAGTATGGTGGTTTAAACTTATTCAACTCTCCTTGCAAACTGTTCATTTCATGTCTTCTTCTTTGGTGCCTAACATGAGACACCTCTGAACTACTTATGGAATACTCAGATGCATAAAATTTCCTTACTGAGTGAGGTGAGTGATTACTATGAGTTATGCTAGTACTTCTTGAATAACCATCTCTTATGCAGTTATCTCTTCTTTCATGATATATTCCCTCTTCCTCCTGTCTTGAGTTTGATCCATTCTTCGTTTTCCTCTGCAACTGATTTAAGATTTGCATCACTTGAGAATTTATATGAATTTTATCTCTTATCAGTATCTCATTGTCTTCTTTGTAGCTTTTTACTTCTATCATCAGGCTTCTCACAATCTCTATTAATGTTTCTTTCTCCTCTCTTCCATGGTGTCCATTTGATTCTGTCTCTGCATTACCAACACTTATATTTTGTCCTTTAGCCTCTTTATCATGGTTGTAAGCTCCCTATCCTTATTCCATTTCTTGAATATGTATTATTATACTGAAATGATATGTTTATACCCCTAATTCTGTAAAATGTGGAAGCAACCATTTTCTTTAGAAATATGCATATCATAAAAAAAATGTCAATTAACGCTACAGGTCATTTTTTCTGCTCAATTTATGAATGTTTATGTCACAATTATCCCAATTATAACAATTCCATGTTATTATCCTCTGGATCATATTTTCAACAACCATAATCATGCCCCAATCCGACTTCTAATCTGAAAGTTATGGCTTCCTGAAAAATCCACTTTCACCATTTTTATGCATTTTCTCCACTAGTGCAATTTTATTGAAGTCTCAACTTTTGTCAACTACAAAAGAAAATATATTAGGAACTAGAAAAACGTTTTTATCATACACAGATAATAATATTGACAAGGAATTCATAACAACTTTCTTATTTTCAATATGATACCCCAATCAAAACTACAACAATCTAGAATATGCAGCTTTGTCCTTTTTCCCTCATTTTTCGAGACTTGGAATTTTTGGAAAAAATGGCTATCTCTCAATATGTTCACTTCTAGAAAATTTTCACTAAACCAAAGTTGTGTTTCATGATGAGTGTATAAAATTTAAAGTAAATAAAACATTTTAGTTTTGTGATCCGTGGTAACTTTTCCTCCTCCCAGAATTTCAAAAATCTAAAAACAAATGGCCCAGAATCGTGGATTTTGGCCTATTTAAGTATCCCCATTTAAATCCCCTTAGGATTTATCCATTTCATTCATGGGTTATTTCTTTTTCTACTTTCTAGACACTTTCAATGAATTTCATCTTAAACTACACCTCTGCCAATGATCTAGACCCAAATATTTAAAAAATACTATTTCACATTTTTTAACAAATTCAAGAAGAAATGGGAAATGAAATTTTATGGAACTTTTGTAGAGCTCATATATGCAGACAAAACCCATAAGTTTCATCCAATTATGACGTAATATTCTCTAGTTGTTGCCAAAATACGAAAATGGCTCCAGACTTAGTTTTGTTTTTTACATCGTGGAGTAGTTTTGCCTACGGGGCTATCTGCACCATTGATATTAAAATTAGAATAGATTTGGAGCTTATGTCAAAGGTTCCCATTCAATTTTTTGAAGAATCGATCTCAAACATGACTACAAAAAGAGGGTATCGAGGAATATTCACCTTTGATACCATCAAGGATTTTCATTCGGAGTTCAAAAAAGTAGGTAACTATCGCCACTCCGAACAAAGGGTATCAAAGAATATTCCCTTTTGATACCATTGAAACTTATAACTTGGATTTCAAAAGTCAGGGAAATTTCACTGCTCCAAAAAGGGAGGGTATCGAAGAATATTCCATTCTCGATACCATCAGAACTTTTCATTCGGAGATCAGAAAGATGATGAAGTTTCACTACTCCGAAAAGAAGGGTATTGAAGAATATTCCATTCTCGATACCATTGAAACCTTTTGTTCAGAGTTCAGAAAGTTGATGAAGCTTCACTGCTTCGAAAAGAAGGATATTGAAGAATATTCCCTTCTCGATACCATCAGAAGTTTTCATTTGGATTTTAGAAAGTCGATGAAGTTTCACTGCTCCAAAAAGAACGATATCGAATATTATTCCATTTCAATACTTGAACACTTGGATTTGAAAAAATTATGAATATTTGTCACTCTGACCAGAAGGGTATCGAAGGATATTCTCGATCGATACCACCGAAACTTTTCTAAATGAGATCTTCTGAAAAATCTTTTCTGAAAAGAAACATCTCAGTGAGATCTAATGGTCAAGAATGAACCCGACTAATCTAACGACTCTTGCTCATTTGGGATCCTGCCATCGACTTCTCTTCATGCGAGACTCTGAAGCCCTTCTGATACTTCCTTCCCAAAGGCCTGTCGGGAACACCCTTCTAAGACCTCTAAGATTTAATCTTGGCTGTTTACTTCCTTTGACTTCCCAAATGACTGAAAATGAACGTGGACTGTTGATTTACCTCATTTATCAAACCCTCAAAATGAATCTCATCCATCGATATAGTAACTTTGTCAAACTTTGAAAACATTATTTTTTTTTAATTTTTAATGAACAAATTTGGGTTGTTAATCACAAGATCGGACACGATCTCGACTGTCAATTCTCTGAAAGATTCCCCACGCTACTGCGACCATTAAAATTACAAAAAAAAATCAATCTTCCAAGTCGAATTTGACTTTGCAACTCCACAGATTGAATCCATTAAACCTCTCAAACGATGTGAATTGTTTAAACATGGATTTTCTCAGGAATTTGGGGATTTCACTCTAATGTTTCCACCATTTTCCCCAAAATTCATACCAGTTGAATCTGTAACAGCGAATCTAACCGATTCACACCCATTCCAACCCATACAATTTTGTTGTTTCAACCATAATCTATGATGCCAATTTGTAACATACCCATCCACCCACAGGTTGGCCACACTACTTCAAAACTCGCTTCTGAACTAATTTTGAACTCTGATAATTTTTTAATTAACAAAGAGGCATGAAACATTTACATGCATAGATCAAGATTTATTATACAACATAAACGAAATGAATATAATTCCATACACAACAATAACCAACAAGCATGCACATTATAAACATGAATCTCAGATATTATGATTAATACACAACAAAAATCAATATACAAGTAAATAAAACCATGACAGAGAGAAGTTATCTTTAATGAAATGAATCACCTACTGGATGTAGACCAAGGACATTCCACCCAACCATAGACATTGTTTTTTTGAATCTTAACAACAATGTCACCTACGCGCCAGGGATATGAATCCATAAGGATGATTCCATGGTGTCACTTAGCTTCCCAACCCAGTCAGAACTAGAGCTCTCACAATATTCTCAACACACACACCAATCCAAAGTAAACCAACTCTCTTATATCGAGCCTGCACATCCCAAGAGAATGGAACTCCTTCTCTTCCATGTGGTCCCTTAGGCTATCCACCTCCTTCCAGGGCTCCAGTGCATTTGGTCAAGAATCTCTATGTTGGGATTCTTAGGATTTGCAGTTGTGAGAAAAACTTAACACATGCCAAAGCATCTCAGACATGCAAACATTAATTTATGGCTGGAATGAACCAACATTCATTACAACCAACAAAACCATGGATCCTCTCAAAAAATCATTTTTCTTTCCCATGCCAAGATCAAAATGAATGAGGAATGAGGAGTGGGTGAAAGAATGAATGGATAGAGAACAAAATGATAGGTGCAAACAATGAATCATGAACAATGAACAATGAGTGAGTGAAGAATAAACCCCCAAAATCCCACAAGATGGGTTTATATATTTACTTGCAAATCAAGAACCACATGGCCTTCCCCAAGAAGCTCATGTAACCACTCCTCTGCATTAAAACAATTATAGGTCAATAAAATATAAAATAAATACGTATCCCCTAAAGCCCCCTGTCTTGTGGAATCATAGCCCCCTATAACTCTTTTCCTTGTCCTTCTAGCAGACAATGATGTATTTATTATTAATAATGATCAAAACATTACATTTTCTAGGCACACTGGCCTCTTTTAATTGTTTGGGCACTCATGCCTTTCATACATCAACAAAATAGATTATTTAATATGGAGCTTAAAACTAGGGTATTACACATAATGTGTTTTAAAAAATGAGCCTGTAAGTGATGAAGAACATACCATTGAACGAGAAGAACAATTTCCCAAGGAAATTCAAAAAGAGATTGAAGTAGTATTGGACAAAAAGTGGTAAGGAATACTAGAGGTAAAGACTACTTCCAGTATTTGGTTAAGTGGAAGAATCAACCAAAGGAAGATTCCACATGGATGATAGCAACACAAGTTTCCAAATATGGTATAGGTGTTGAATATCTCATGAACAATTCTTTTCTTCCCTTGGAGTCTGATGTAGGAGCATCTGCTTAAGTGAATTTTCGAGGTTGACCTGAAGGGTCACAAAAACATTTACCAAGGGATTTGGTTTCCTAATTTTATTTTTTGTAATAGCTATATGTTTCTAGAAGACATCTTAGCAAATGTCTTATGTTTTATGGTTGCGATTATTGTTGATTTTGTTGCTGATATTTAGGGACATGATATCCATATTTAGGGTTTGTGAGATAGCTCAGAAATTTTTCAGGTTAAGAGCTAACCAAGAGATCTATGCTTTTATTATGATTATTCATGTAATTAGGAAGGTTAACAACTATGCAAAGTGGATAAGTGTGTGTGTTGTTAAAGAGGTTTGTACGACCATGAAGGAACATAACATCATTGTCGTATTTCCATCCTTAGATCATTGAATAAAGATTAAGAATTATCAATTTATGTCTCCTGTGTGCATATTTGTCAAATTTTGTGTGTAATTGTTTGAATAAGTGCAAGTGAATGTGATCGCAAATATCCAACAGGGTATCAGAGTCCAACTCTACGTAATCAGTGAAATTACAGAGGATAGAAGCCCACAACTAATATTATATTTGGAAGGAGGTCTCTACATCAATGGTTCTGGTCAATAGTCTATTGGATCCCAAAGAATATGAGAGTGTGTTTCAGAACCTTCTTATCGAAATCCTAGTTCTACTCTAATCTCGATGTATCCATTGTGAGAGAAAAATATTGTCATCCATAGGGACATATCTATGTGACAAATCCATCGTCCATAAGAGTTGGCTTTCAGAGCCTTATTTCCCATTTGGATCCAAGTAGGGTATTCCTATAGTGAATTAAATTCGTCCATCTAAAAGGAAGAATGGAGAAGGAGGTTGGCGATCAAAGAAACTCCAAGGAATGATCCACACCACCCATCAGAACATCTTGTCAATAAAGATCCACTGTTCATAGGTGCCAGTCATCGAAACTTCATTCCTCATTGACTCTGACACAACAATCCGATGACTAATATGAGTCATCCATCACAGGGATAGGGGAGTAATCTAGACCACCCATTGGGTAATCCAATTCAAGGTCTTTTTTCTTACTTCCATTCCGACTATGCCATTCCAAGGTGAGATCTTGATCATCCTTTCAGTGAAAATCAATGACTTTGAATGGAAGTTGAGATTGTCCGAAGAAGAATCTTTGTCATCCACCTGAAAGTTGATCAAAGGTTAATAAGGAGATTCACCATATCTCGAATATGCAAATCTTACCATCTATCGAACCTCAAAATCAACATTCGCGATTAAAAGGGATTCAGAAAATCCTGTCCGAGTTGTTTGAGTTATGTTCACTCTGAATAGATCACTCTGACTTCGTAAAGAAGATTTGACCATCCATTCAAGGAACAGATCAAGAGCTTAGAAGAATTTCTCCAACAATCTACTCGAGGTTTAAGATTGAAAAATGAAGGAGGATTTTATCATGTGGACATGGTGTTTGTTCATATGATCAAAAGGGTGCATAATGCCTGATTAAGTATGTGCAACATAAAATCACAAAGATATATTTGTGGCTAGCAAATAGATAAATTTTCCATAGAGATTGAATTGTTATCCTTTATTGTGGGTATTCTAGACAAGGGATATCAATAAATAAGAGTAGGTTGGTTCCTAAAAGGATTTGTATAAGTGGGGATTTGTTTCTCTAGTAGGTTGGTTCCTATGAAGAGTTATAAAGATAATTTTTTTTGGTTTTCTTCCAAAAGTATTTCCACGTAAATCTTGTGTTTCATGTTATATATTTGATATATCCTATGTGTGATTGTTTTATTGGGGTGATTAAATTAAAATAAGGTTATANCACCCCCCCCCCCCTTAGTATAAGTGTGTACTGAACAATTAATATCAGATCAAGTTCCTTTAGAAACAGTCTAACTTTTGGGAGGTATATCTCCAGAACAACCATGGTCATTCAAAAATATATCTCCACTAATATAGATCCATTGTTCAATGGAACAAACCATGCATTCTAGAGCATAATGATGTGAAAATATATAATGGCTCTTGGGATTGATATTTGGAAAACATTCATGTCT
This sequence comes from Picea engelmannii, assembly GCA_009831015.1. Classification (NCBI taxonomy): domain Eukaryota; kingdom Viridiplantae; phylum Streptophyta; class Pinopsida; order Pinales; family Pinaceae; genus Picea; species Picea engelmannii. Next base: position 254,902 of record ML781721.1, read on the forward strand.
GGTTATACATCCCCAAAAACTCTTTTGGGTCATTCATGCTTGTCCACATTCTTATTAATGTTGAGGTGTTTGAAGACATAGGGTTTGTCCAGAGTTGACCAATAAAAAACCCCAGGCATTGACATATCAATCCTCAGTCAAATACTGAAGAAGGTCTCACCTGAGATTCCATGAGAATCATAGAAACCATATGGTCTTGTGTTTGTGATGAAGGAATAATTATACATAAATTCATCCAAGTTTTAATTCATATAATCCATTGCAAACGAATTAACAACTAAAAATGTATAACAACAACAAACACATGCAATAGACACATGATCGACACAACATAAGTTCATAATAAGTGCATCTTTATTATCTTCATTCAACCATTCACAAAGATACATAAATAAACTCATCAATTGACAACAACAAATCCCTACTCTCTTATACATTTTCCGAGTGTTACATTACATAGTGCCATGCAATTTATTTCAAACTTTGTAGATATGAAAGACTCAAACTTACAACCAGAGACATTACAAAGCATAGGCTCAAAGAGATCTCAAGGACATGGACTAACAACAACAACAATACCCACAACTGTCAACAACCTTATTTATGTCGTCGTTGCTCCATTTTATCTGCCTCTCAGGTTTAGTTCTTTATCATTGATCTAAAAATGAAGAAGACTTGTAATCTTGAAAATATTTGCAAGTAAAGTTTATGTGTTAAAATAAAATGGATCAACTTTGCAACACATCATTAATAGGATTTACTCATTTAAGACACATATAAACAGCAGCATAATCAATGAACATAAGCACATAAACACAGAAAATGATAAAGGAGTTCACCCCTCTCTTGGGCTACATCTCCTAGTCCAGCTTCCAATGGATCATTATTATTAATTGCTCAAAGTGCTCAAAAACGTGATTTACAATGCTCAAATTGACCAACAGACTGCTCCAATGGCTTTAGAGCGTCCAAAAACCCCTAGTTGGGCTTTTTCGGCACCTCGTTTGGCCAAAAAACGAAGAAGTTAGGCTTCTTGGAAGTCTGCCCTTCAAGATTGTTGTCTCTGCGTCTACAAAATGCACCCTTGTCTCATGAACCTAGCACACACACAATTTAAAGCGTGAAAACCCAACACCGGACGCAACCGTGCTAACGGTGCGAACTGTAGGACGATTATGGGCGCGCCAGCCCCTAACCTCCTAGCACTCAGGCACATGAGGTCCATGATATGACCTCAGGCTAGCAACAGAACTCAACCGTTTAAACTTTCGTGCTCCTGGTTGTGGTCACATGTAATGGCACCCAAGAACCGTGGCTTAAACCATTTGATAACACAAATCCCACGCGCGCCATTTAATGAAGGGTATGGTCATATATATAAAACCATGAGACTCGGCTCCATTCAAAACAAAACTCCCGCACTCACCCTCCATGTGATATGTGGTCACATAGTAACACAAAAAACCACGGGCTGGGGCTAAGCCCCAGCCCGAACCCCACCCACATATACAAACGTTTGAATTTAAATAAATTGCAAATGGTTATATGATAAGCAACAAAGTGTGAGCGTATTGGTCGGACGGTCTTTGTTAAAAATTTCGGTCTTTGTTAAAAATTTACATCAGTGGGGAGGTCTTGGGTTCAACCCCCACAGACCCATACAATTTTAAAACAACAACCAACAGCCAATACTGGGGTGCCACGTAGTAGCCCATGATTGGGCCACATGGCACCCAACCACAAACCAAAAACTGTCACATGTCAACATAGGATTTGTCCAACATCTGCCAATCAAAAACTGCCACATCAGCATACAGTCGTACGGCCCTGCCACGTCAGTCTGTACGGACTATACAGAATGCACAGTCAGCGTCCCTTTTTTTTGCCTATTTGACGATTCGAAAAGATCGCAATATCTCTCACTCCTGATGTCTGTTTGAGATGAAACGAGTTGTGTTGGGTTTGCAACGACGATGTCTACGCTCTCATTCGATTTGAAGTGATTCCAAACACTTTGAATTTTTGAGCAAAATTTGATCCCCTGATCACACCTCCCCATTGGGAAGCTTTTGGATCTCTAAAAGACTATTTTCAGTCGATGTGAAGATGAGGGTATAGTTCCCTCACCCTTCCAACCTCAATCCACTTGGATTTGCATGGATTTTTTCCTTTAATACCAACTCGAAGATACTCCACATTTCCTCGTTTTGAAGTTCGCATTTTCCTGTCAAGGATGGTGTCTTCATGTAGTTCTGTAAGATACTCTGGGGAAAAATCATCTATAGAAGGAATATGAACATGCTTTCCTTTATCATCAATCAATGGAGGCTCATACAATTTCAAATTCTCAACATTAACAACTACATACATCTGCATATAAGGAGGCAAATCTAAACGAAAGGCATTGTTACCAATCTTGTCGATAATCTTGAAAGGACCATATTGAATCGGTTTCAATTTTTTACCTTCTCCTTTAAGCCTCTCCTTACTGATGTAAAGCCAAAATTCATCTCCAACTTGGAAACTGTGATCAACACGATGCTTGTCATGTCTCGTCTTGTACTTGGCCTGACTCTTTTTCAACTTCTCTTGCACCACTTGATGTATCGACTGAATTTGTTCAATGAACTTTTCTTCCCTATCAATGTCATATTGACCATCGATAGCAATATCCTTCCCAAAGATAAAATCTAAGGGAGATTTGGGCAAATAGCCAAAACATGCTTCAAATGGCGATGTTTGAGTCGAAGAGTTCTTAGCTTGATTGTACGCATGCTGAATGTAGTGTAAATGCTCATCCCAAAGTTTAGGATGCTTGCTGCAATAAGCACGAAGAAGATGCACCACTGTTTGATTTACCACCTCTGTTTGACCATCTGTTTGCAGATGAAAATCTATGCTCTTTTTAAGTTTGGTGTCCATGAGTGCCCATAAACTCGACCAAAAACTTCCAACAAATTGAGAATCCCGATCAGAAATAATGGACTTAGGCAATCCAAAATGAACCCAAACATTTTGAAAGAACATCTGTGTCATTTGTTCTGCTTTTACCTACTTAGTAAAAGGCATCAAAATACACATCTTGCTAAATCGATCAACCACAACATAAATATAATCATGACTTCGTCTCGACATAGGTAAACCACCTACAAAATCCATGGAAATACTTTCCCAAGGTCGAGAAGGAACTGGAAGTGGAGTATACAAACCCAACTTTCGATTGTTAGGTTTACTTGTGGCACACAATGAACATCCTTGAACATATCATGAAACACTTTCATTCATTTTAGGCCAGTAGCAGTATCTTTGCAAATTATCCACTGTCTTGCCTACACCAAAATGACCAGCAATAAGAGAAGAATGCACTTCTCCTATAATTTTGATTCTTTCCCCCTGTGGAATACACAACTTGCCAAGATGATACAAGATATTATTATGCACATGGTAATCCAATTCTTCAACATGGTTAGAGTGGCACAAAGTTTCATACACTTCTTTGAAATCAGTATCTAAAGCATATTGCTCCACATAGCTTTCATGCATTATAGGACTATGCTTAAGAATAATTGAAGCACTAATAATAGGCCT
>ML781721.1:269098-280989 GCA_009831015.1 Picea engelmannii
TCAACTTATGAAGAAGATAAACCTGTCATTCACAAACTGAATTAAACAATTGTTATGTCTTTTATACACTTGGAAGAAACCAGATATGGATTACAGTGATTAAAATTATATCATTTTCACATGATTAAGATAGCTAAAGTAGTTGTTAACTAGATACAAATTGATATACACAACATGAAACAAAATATTGATATAATGAGAAGCTAAAGCTGTGACAAAACACCAAATTCTGCTTCAGTCTGTATTAAACTCCATATCCTTGTTCTCCCACGAATGAGGATGTCCATTATTACAAAAATTATAATTATATATAAGTATGTCCACAGGGTAAAACCTCCATGTGGATAATATCAAACTGTTTTACATAATCTGGGAGATATCCCAAAATCAACTAAACTAAGAAACTAAAATGCAAATGAAATCATTGAAATATCCCCTAACTGCTCATCAAATCCACTGTAATTTCGAATTCATCTGCAATAGATCAAAAATATCAATTTAGAAAGATATTTCAGTAACAAAACAATAAAAATCCAATCTAACAGACATAGCTACAGAATCATCTGATTCTGTAGCTAGTCTAAAATAGCATACAGGATCAAATAAATATCAAATCAAATCTCATTAAAATAATTCAATTCAATTTTCTTCCAATAAACATTAAAAACGAATCACTAATGACTCACATGATTTTATCATTCAATTTAAACAAAATCAAAAGTGATTCAATCGAAACAGAGGTAAGAGTATTCTGTTTCACTGTTACCATAAAATCGAGTCAACAGTAACAAGACTGTTTCAATTCAAATGAAATCATCAATGAGTGATATCATATGTGATACAATCTAATCCAACACAACTATAATGATATAACAAGAATTCATATCATTCAATCAAATGCATAGATGGAAAAACTGTTTCGATTATGTGTAACGAAATCATACTTCAACAGCATCAACCCAATCAAATTTGTGATTGATCCTTGCACAGGCAACAGGAAAGATCATGATCGCAATCTTAATAGAATCAACATAAGTTATAATTATCAGCTGAGAAAATAATCAAAATGAATACGACTAAGTTTAATTATAGAAACAAATCGTGATACTGGATACAGTCAATTTCGTTCCTCAAATCGAATACAAACAGCATTTTCAAATCGAACTGATAACACGGCCGACTAAAACAATGTGAATCAATCGGCTGTGTACAACTGTTGTGAATCGTATCTATCCACAAAACAGAATCATATCGAACATAACCCGAATTGTATCCCTGTTGATCGAAAATCATATGGATATAAAATCGTAACAGTTAACCATTATTGTCAACCGTATCGTATACAATATAACCAATTTGAATCGAAACATTGATTGTGTTCAAAATTGAAATACGAGAAACAACTTGTGTTTAGAAAGGAAAGAAACTATTTCAATTAGCAACAGAGATTCCAATTTAATCCAAATTGAAACAATCAAATCCATACCACGATCAATCGAACCGAAGACAATCCAATCAAAGCTAAACTGGGAAACGAAATTCGATCAACCAAAACAAAACTATGTACATAATGCATATAATGTGACAGAGCAAAGCCAAACTGTAAACAGAGCTATGAGTTTGTTATATAAACATGTGATAGGCATACCAGTGAGGCTGCTCGAGCTATGCCAATTTTGAATTCATGACTGTTGTAGCTGACTCCACATTCTTAAACAAAATAGAACCTGTTTTCCTATGTTTCTTGTTAGTGGTTTGAAGCTCATCCTTTTGACTAGTAAGACGTGCAACTTGATCCTCCAAATGGTGAATTCTAGACTATAGCATAGGTACATCAAGATAATATCTTTCCAACCATGAGCCGCATTTATCACAGGGTGGTGTTGTAGGTTGAGGTATAGAAGGAGAGGGTTTTGACGAGTCACCGGGGGTTTTACATGGCAGCTTAATGCCAGGGTAACTAGGGTCGTTTTGCAAGCAAGGTGGTAGGTTTGACACGAAGTCAAATGAGGGTTTGGCACAAAGACCTTCCGAATAGGGATATTCACTTGCCAAAAAACGTTCAACCTCTGAATCAGAATCCTCGCTTAACACGATAGGGTCAGGATTGACAGGGGACTTCGGCTTGCTCCTCGCCATGAGAGAGATTAAACGGGCATTCTTTTTTCCTTTGGAATTCGCAGTAGGTTTGGATTTAGGTTTCTTTCCCATGGGCTTAAGAGTTTCGACATCCTTGGTCACAGAGTGGGGTAGTTCGATAGGTGAGTCGGGTAAGGGTTTAGGTAATAGGATACTGTAGGGTACTGGGGGTATAGCTTTGTTCTCGGTTGCCACATGTTTATCAACCTGTGGAGGATTCAAATCCTCAAAACAATTGCGAGCAAGGAAATCATTCCAACAATCTCCATGTAACCCCAAATGATAAACAATAATAATTTTAACCAGCCCGAAGTGAAAGAGGCTGCTATCAGCCTGGTTCCTTTTGTATCTCTTAGACATTTTGAACAGGCTTCTATGCAAGTAATAAGGCATATTAATCTCATAGCCCATGAAAACCATAAGTAAACGAAGGTGGTGTAAGAAAACAAAACCATACCGACCCTCGCAGGTGATAAATTGTGTGATTATCATCAGCAAATCGTGCCAACGTTTCTTGAGCAGGTTTGCGGGCAAACCTTTATCACAGGAGCTAACCTTACGCGACTGGAAGAGCAGTGTCCATGGGACCTCTTCCACTTTGCAATTCTTGGACCATCGTTGTCCAATGGCAGGCAAACCTGTAGTTAAACTGAGAAATTTCTTGTCAATTTCCAATTGAACATCCCCGACCTTGGCTCGACAGCCATCAAAGGTTAATGCGAATTGTCGAGCCACGCAGGGATTAAAACCATCAAACTTTTGTATGAACGGAAGCCATCCAAATTCCTCAAGGTCATTGTGAGCACTGTCGAACATCAACAGAGCCTGGCTACCGTTTGGTTCAGCCCTCATGACTGGAGCCATGGTGCGGGCACATGGTCAGGGTTTGGGTCGAAAACATCAACACACAGGAGAAAAGTCGTTTGGGTTATGAACGATCAAAGGGGAACATTAATGTGCGCGTGCGAGGGTGGTGGGATTATTCACCGCCATGCATAATAGTAATGGCATAGTACAACCTCCGAATTAACCCACTGTTGAAGCAATCATAACATAGTTTAAACTTTATCATTCAACCAACCCAAGAATCAAACGGTGGATAACATACCAATGCGCCAATGTATTATTTCAAACCATGAATGTTCAAAACCCAAATGTTAAATATGTGTCATTGTATAAGTGTGTAATAAAACATTTATAAAACATTGTGAGAATCGATTTCATAACATTTGACAAGCCAAGAACTTATAATAATAAGGATCACATTATATAAAAACAAAATAAACCATGACCCCTATGCAATCTGATGACTAGGCAAGTGTTAAAAACAAAACCTTCATGCTCAATGCCTTACCAGTTTAAGTTATGCAACCAAAATGTCCAAATAGGCATAGTTTGAAAATTCATTTAGCCACACAATAATAAACCAAAGGTAAGTGCCATTCAGAATATCAATGAAAGATCATGACAGTTCAAATAATGATGGAGGAGTTTTCACGCTTACAGTCGTCAAAACTAAATGTAGACCAATTTGAAAGTGTCACAAGAAATGAAAATATTGTCTATTAAAACAAAAGCGATGATAATTTCAAGTTCAGAAGACATGGGTGTAGGCAGCTTATAGGGAAATAGAAAAAATTGAATTGGCTGCCAACAATGGCGACACACTGGGAGAAGCAGTTATCTCTGTCAAAAGAAATAAATTCAGATTAGGACAGCAAGGAAAATTTCAACTCAAAAAAAAAAACCAGAAAATCGTACAAACATCACCATTTACCATCTTTTCCAGCGATGTTTTAAAAGATGAAAACTAATAACAGTCTTAAGATCAGCAAGTCACAATATTAATGATAAAATCTTCAATACTGTTGGCATAGCCACTGCTTCCAGCAGGCGTCCATAGCCTCGACAGGGTTTCCATTTAACCCACTCCAACATCTGTATCCTGTCAAGAAGTTCTAGATCAGAATAAAGGACATTAAAGAGGTTTCTTATAATTTTTCATAGATTTTTGTGTACCCGACATTGCTTCGCTGCCAGCAGGCCTGTTCAGTACCTCGGCGAAGTTGTCTTGGCGCCATGCTTGCATTTACCCGCTGCCAGTGGACCTGTTCAGTATCCCGATGGGTTTACAAACACTTCCCACAACTCTTATTAATATTTTTATCTTGTTTTTCTTTTAAGGATAGCTGAGCGGGGTGACGCTGAAAAATTCTGATATATATATATATATATATATATATATATTATTTTTTTTAGACCTCATCAGAATTTTTTAACACTGTCCTTTATTCAGTTCCAGAGATGTTTTATTTCTAAAACAATTTCTATGACAGGGAGACATCCCTTTTGAGTCATTCCTTTACAGAAAAGGGACAGCGTAAAAAGATAATAGATGATCATGACAAAATTTGCTCAGAGATTGAAATCAGTAAACTTATTTCAAACAACAAAGTTTTCCAACATAAATATCAGTTTTAGACATATATTACTGATGTCCGTACAGTCTTTCAGAAGTTATTTCAGCGAAGAAATTTTTCTATGGTCTTGGTCTGAATGGCTCAGTGCACAGGTATGCATATCTTTCAAGCAACACAAAAACTGATCAATCCAAATCAAAACCAAAAACGAAAACAAAGGAAAAACAAAAACAAAAGGAAATATTTACATAATATACAAGGGTAGTAATCAAGCGAAATATCTTTTCAGGGCTTGTCCATTCACCGGATAGGTGTCAAGCTGCCCTTCAAGATTCTGCAATCGAAAGGAACTAGGACCCAACTTTTCAGCAATCAAAAATGGCCCAAGCCATAAGTTTTGAAACTTAGTGTGTTCACCCTTTCCTTCATGCAGTTTGTCCCATTTCAGGATGAGATCGCCTACTTCAAAATTCCTATCAAAAGCAGAATTAGAAACGAACCAGCTTTTAATCAGTTGTTGATGTTGATATAATTTACGCTTAGCTTGGTTTCTTACTTCTTCTAACTTCATCAAAGCATTAATACGGATTTCTAAAGGGGGATAATCTTCTTCTTGGACTTTTTGTGACAATTGAAGCGAAGGAAGAAGAATGTGAGGTGGCAGAATGGCTTCTTTGCCATAAATGAGAAAAAAGGGGGAATTACCTATAGCGGCTTTGGGTGTTACCCTATCAGCCCATAGTGCATTTAGTAGTGCATTGTGCCAGTTCTTGTGATTTTCAGCCACAGTTCTCTTGATAATTTTGATCAAGTTCTTGTTTGTTGATTTTGCTAATCCATTGCCCTGGGGATAGTAACTAGCAGAATACTTCAGTTTTATTCCTTTCTCCAAAGCGAATTCACTCATCTCTAGAGAAGAAAATTATGAAGCGTTATCAAAGACTAGACAATCAGGGATACCGAAACGAGTGATGATATTCGAATTCAGAAAAGCAATCACCTGACTTGTGTTAACAGTTCTTAGAGCGGCGGCTTCAGACCATCGAGTAAAGTAATCAGTGGTTGTCACAATATACTTGTGTTGTTGTGAGGATAGAGGGTTAATAGGACCTATGATGCCAAGGCCCCATTGCTGGAAAGGAGAATCAACTGAAACGGGATGCAAGGGGAAGGCTGGTTTTTGCAATCGCCCTGATGCTTTCTGACAAATGATACATTTACGGCACAAGGCATGGGCGTCCCTAAAAATCGTGGGCCAGTAGTAACTGGCTCTTAAAACCTTATGAGTAGTGGTGTCGCCATCGAAGTGACCACCAGCTTCTCCTGCAAGCAACTCAAACAAGACTCTTTCTGCTTCGTCTTTTTCGAGGCAGCGCATGAGTACACCGTCAAAATTCTGACGAAACAGTATACCGTTAACTAGATGAAAGGAGGCAGACTTTAGTCTCAACGCTCTTCTTTTGGCAGGTTCAAGGTGATGGGGTGTTGATCCATGTTCAAGAAAAAATCTAATATCGTCGTACCAAGGACTTACGAGGTTTTGTGTGCAACAAATCAAACTCTGATCACATTGTTCTAGGTTTGACGTATCACTATCCTCTTGTTGTCCTATTTCTGAATCAACAACCAACTTACACAATCCTTGGCCTCTCACAATCTATGCTGGGGTGATTTCTAAGTCATACTCCTACAAGGAGGTGACCCAGTTGGCTCTTTTCTCTCCTAACTCCTTTTGCACTAACAAGTTCCTTACGGCAGGGTAGGGAACGATGACCTTCGTCCTTGACTTCAAAAGATAGGACCGGAAATGCTTAACTGCTTTGAAAACAACGTAGGCTTGCCGATCAACCGTTGGGTAGTTAAGTTTAGCACCTTTGAAAGAAGAGCTCATAAAGGCGATGGGTACTTCGTTGTTCTCGAAATTCTTCTGAGTTAGGACTGCGGCATAGGAGCGATCAGAGGAAAAAGTATAGAGTGTAAAATCTTGAGAGAAATCAGGGATCATGAGAGACGGAGCGTCTATTATGGCCTTCTTTATAGCATGGAAATCTTGGTTTTCTGTGGGTCCCCAATGATATTGGGTGTCTTTCTTGATCAAGTTCTGGAGAGGCCTAACCATTTCGGAGAAACTGGGGACAAATCTTCTCACGAAATTAATCTGGCCTAGGAAAGACTGCATAGATTTTTTGGAGGTAGGTGGGGGGATTTTAGCGATGACTTGAGTCCTTTCGGGGTCAATAATCATTCCATCACTAGACACAATGAATCCTATTAATTTACCTTGTTCTACTGCAAAGATGGACTTCTTGGGGTTCAAGGAGATTCTGTATTTACGACATCGTAGCAGAACGGCTCGTAAGTGAGCTAGATGATCGTCTTTGTTTTTAGAATAAACGGTCACATCATCTAAGTAAACTACTATAGAGTGATTGATTAAGCCTCGAAAAGCAATGTCCATTGCTCTCTGAAAGGTAGCACCAGCATTAATCAATCCAAAAGGTATTTTGCGATAAGCATAAGTGCCCCACGGGCTACGGAAGGTAGTTTTTAGTTGGTCTGGCGGAGACATCAAGACTTGGTTGTATCCAGAGAAACCATCCAGTAAGGATAGCCTCTCGAAACCAGATACTTGTTGAAGAATCTGTTCCATGGGCGGGACAGGATAATTATCTTTGTCAGACGCTTTGTTGAGGTTTCGAAAATCGACACAAAGTCGAATTTCCCCGTTTTTCTTCCGAACTGGGACGAGGTTGGATACCCATTAAGTGTCTCTAATAGGAAAAATTATTTTAGCACTTAGGATTTTATTCAATTCTTTTTGTACGGTCGGTTCTAGTTTAGGATGCATTTTCCTCAGTTTCTGTTGGAAGGGTAAGGTTTAGGGCTTCATCGGGATGACATGCTGTATAATATTAGGATCGAATGTTTTAAGATCATCGTAAGTCCATGCAAAGACATCCTTGAATTCTTTAAATAATTTAACAAAAGCAGTTTTTTCTTGCTTAGAACATCCCAAGCCTAGATTGATGCACTGAGGATTTTCACTAGTCCCTAAATTGACTTTTTCATAAGACAATGAGGAACTATTGGTTTTGCAATTGACCGTCTTTTTGAATTTATCTTCAAAATCATAAAACTTTTCTAATCCAACAACATATTTGGGTATGAAATTTACCATGTCTGATAGAGTTTCAGGAGATTTTGGATCAGGTATTACCGTAAAGTCATGCAAATTGTCGTCGTGCATTTGTTCATTTATCACTGCGCCTTGAAAGGTTTCTTCCATGTGCAGAAAGTTAATGATCTGTTGATCATCATCAAATACTCTCCAGTTTGTGATATTGTCAGGAACAGATGGTCGAAACAACAGCTCCACGGAGAATGCGTTTGGGGATAAGCCTTCTGTAGGAAGAAGTTTAGAGGCAACATTAGCTAGTAGATCTGCTTTAGCATTATTTGATCTAGGAATGGAATTTATATTAAAATCAGAAAATTTGTTCATTAAACTTCATACCTCAGACTAGTAACATTTGAGATGTGGGGAAAGACAGTGTATAGAATCTCTTACCCGCTTAACCACTATTTCAGAGTCGTCGAATACAACCATATTTTGAATGTGCATGTCCAAGGCTTTTCTGAGACCTTGTAGTAAAGCCTCATATTCTGCAATATTGTTAGTACACTCAAATTCTAGTCTACAAGCCAATAATGTTTTGTTACCTTCCGGATCGATAATGATGCAGCCTGCACCAGCTCCTTCTTTAGACTTGGAACCGTCAAAATATAGAGTCCAAATTTGATTTCCATCGGGTTCATGGGACTTTTGTAAAGAAGTTGTTGGTTTCATACATGCTATGATCTCGGACTGTTGTTGTGGATTGTTGATAGGTGAAACTTCAGCCATGAAATTTCCGAAGAAGGTTTCCATCCCTTGGACTTTGGGTGAATTAGCAGGAGGTGTGTATGGTTCATTGGGGTCATTCAAGTCTGTTACCGTGAACTTGAGGTAACGCTCACGAGTCACCCTGATCTTGTTGGGCTTACTGTTTTCTGGAAGCCATAAGTGAGACCAGTTTGTTGCGAAGTAACCATGTAGTTTCTCCGACCAGTCCCTGCTCAAAAATAGACCATACACTTTTGGAATATCCACCACAATTATATCAATAACCTGATGCACCTTTGGGTTAGACGATAATCTAATCAATACATTTTTTAGTTCGCCTATAACTTTTACATTTGTTCGATCAAGTTGTATGATTTTCAAAGAAGATGGCTCTACTTCAGCGTTAATCTTTTGGCAGACAGACCAAGGCATCACATTTGACGATGCTCCAGAGTCAACCATACAATTATGCACATTTCTGTTGAAGATTTCGAAAGTTAAAAGAAAAGGAGGTACATTCTTGCGAGTACTTAGAGTAGTAGCTTGTGGTTTCTTACTCGCGGTTTCTAATGTTACTTTATCTACATTATTTGCGTTATTTACATTATTTACACTATTTATAGGTGCTACAAGAAGGCTTCCTTTATCTTGAGGATTAGGATTATTTTTAGTGGAAGTCTTCTGCGGCACTTTGCTTTGCACAACCTTATTACCATTTGAATTACCATTCTTGCCATTTTCTGAAATATTTTGCAACATCTTCTGTAACAAAAATGGAAACTTCAACAACTCATAAATAGAAATGTTAGCCCGTAATTTTTTAAGATCTTCAACCACATCATAATATAATTTAGGACTAACATTACTTTGTTTATTTTCTACTGATTTAGATGGCTTTGGAGGTACAGTTGTAGTGTTCTCGACAGGAGGTTTGTTTGATGTCTTACTCCTAGTGTTGTAAGGGTGCACAGTCTCAAAGTTAGCTTGAAAGATGCTATCCGAGAAGTGCCCAAAGATGTTTGGAGAAGACTCTTATTCTTGAATGGTTTCCTGCTCGACTTCCTCTTGAGGGATATCAGGGGGCATCAAGTTATCTTGGGCTTCTAGAATTGTCTAAAGAGCACATTGCAAACTTTCTAGGTTCAAGCCTTCAGGGCTTGTATTAGGCCGGTTGGTGGGAAAAGGCTTTCGGAAAGGAGGTTTGTAGGGTCCTTTACTCGAAGAAGCTTCTTCAGTCGACCTTTTTAAATCTATAACTTGATTAGACAATTTTTGTACAACTTTGGTTAAATTTTCCAAATCAGAGTTTTCCGGTTGTGTTTTGTTTTGTGTAGGTCTGGGGAGAATTTTAATCTTCTTTTTGGAAGAATAAACGGTCCTAGTTTCGTTGCTAGAAGAGTCCTTAAGGATAAGTATGTCTTTTTCAATATGAGTAGCCTCTTCGAAGGCTTCTAACAATGTGGCCTTTTTAGAACGTTTGACCCAAATAGCTATACTTTGATGTAGAGCTTTAGTGTAGTAAGCTATTACAAGACTCTCAGCAGGCATAGAATCTGCAGGGATTTGATTTTTAAGCATTAAGAATCTTTGATTAAAAACTTTAACTTTTTCTTTCGGGTTCATTTTTAAGCTCGAAAGATCCATGACTAAGACTTCCGGAGGTTTACCATCTCCGAATTTTTCCAAAAAGCATGACTCAAACTTTTCCCAAGACACTATGGTATGAGGTTGTTGGGAAAAGTACCAAGTGGACACATTACCCTCAAAAGTGTAAGGGAACAACCTACAGACAACGTCTTCATGTTCAACATTACGTAGTCTGATGGCTAACAAAAATTTTTTGATATGATCTTCAGCTATATATTTTGAATCGGGATCAAACTTAGGAAGCCATTTCTCCCGGTGTTTAGGTAAAGGGTGTTGGGCTCCAGGTACAGCTACAACATCCTGGTCCAACCAGGGTCTAGCAGGGTTGTTCTAATTTTCCATTGGGGTAGTGGGTGTGGAAGGCTAAGAAGGTGGATTTCCTTCGTCAAAAGAGGAATCTCCTCCAGAAGAGGAAGGAGATGAGGGAGGTGGTGAAGGAGGTAACCCAAATCCTCCTACAGCAGGATTTAAGTTTGGATCTATAGGATTCACAGTGAGGTTAGTGTCACCTAATTGTTCTCTAATATCAGAGAAGTCTAAAGGTTGACCCCACGGATGGTTTGGTCACCTTAAACTAGCTAAGGCAGTATGTGTTTTGATAAGAGATTGATGAACGATCTCTTGGATATCACCACTTGTAGGATTAGGGGTTGCTGGCTCAACTGTGATCTGTGGATCTTCAGTTGAAGTAGTTGTTGCTTGAGGGGGAATATTATCTTGTGAATGGCTTCTAGTCACTATAGGTGTGAGATTAGGTGGAGGAGGAGTATTGCAACCGCCTCATGCCATTAATTACTTTCATGCCCTCCTTCTAGCTCCATTTGTTGGCGAGCAAAATCGTTCGTCCATCAACTGAGAGAGTCGAACCGGTCCGGGGTTGTCTAATAACCCAAGCTGTTTGGAATGAACCACCCTGACAGGTTTAATGGCTCCGTTGGCCGCTCTAAGATCCTAAGAAAACCAAAGAGAAAACTAATCTAAACTAACTAATCTATCTAAAACAAATAAAACTAACTAAAACTAACTAAAACTAAATACAAGAAACTAAACTAACTAAAACTAAATAAAAACAACTAATGCAGTAATCTAATTGAAACAAACTAATAAATAAACTTAAAACTAGATATAAGAAACTAAATTAACTACTCTAACTATTATATACAATCTATTAATTATTATTACACTAACTCTAGCAATTAAATATCTAATTACTAATTAGATTACAACTTATTCACAAATATACAATATTCACAACTGGCAGATTTAAATAAAACCTGTAAAACTCTGTTTGCTTTCTGCCCTAAGACAGCTAGAGATATTTTTGATTTTTTGATTTTATGAATAAGGAATAAAACCACTGAAATTAAACGATCTAATATATTTACTGAAATTAAACAATCTAATATACTAATTCTATCTAAACTAATAAAAACAGTAAACAAACAAGCGACTAACTGACCTGGAAACGCTCCTAATTTGTCCTGCATAGGATGACTTCGAAGCTGGTCGAAGGAAGGAAATTTGCACCGGTTGATCCAAAAGCTTCTCGTAAATGATTAGCTGCGCTCCTCTTTGAGTGGTTTACAGGACAAACAAGACATAAAAAATCATAACAACTATATGATTATAAATCTCTACAATAAGGGAAACCTATTATGCAAAACTTATATTTGATAATTCAACTTATGAAGAAGATAAACCTGTCATTCACAAACTGAATTAAACAATTGTTATGTCTTTTATACACTTGGAAGAAACCAGATATGGATTACAGTGATTAAAATTATATCATTTTCACATGA
>ML781721.1:281136-367310 GCA_009831015.1 Picea engelmannii
GGATCAAATAAATATCAAATCAAATCTCATTAAAATAATTCAATTCAATTTTCTTCCAATAAACATTAAAAACGAATCACTAATGACTCACATGATTTTATCATTCAATTTAAACAAAATCAAAAGTGATTCAATCGAAACAGGGGTAAGAGTATTATGTTTCACTGTTACCATAAAATCGGGTCAACAGTAACAAGATTGTTTCAATTCAAATGAAATCATCAATGAGTGATATCGTATGTGATACGATCTAATCCAACACATCTATAATGATACAACAAGAATTCATATCATTCAATTGAATGCATAGATGGAAAAATTGTTTCGATTATGTGTAACGAAATCATACTTAAACAACATCGACCCAATCAAATTTGTGATTGATCCTTGCATAGGCAACAGGCAAGATCATGATCGCAATCTTAATAGAATCAACAGAAGTTATAATTATCAGTTGGGAAAATAATCAAAACGAATACGACTAAGTTTAATTATAGAAACAAATCGTGAGACTGGATACAGTCAATTTCGTTCCTCAAATCGAATACAAACAACATTTTCAAATCAAACTGATAACACAGTTGACTAAAACAATGCGAATCAATCGGCTGTGTACAACTGTTGTGAATCATATCTATCCACGAAACAGAATCATATCGAACATAACCCGAATTGTATCCCTGTTGATCGAAAATCATATGGATATAAAATCGTAACAGTTAACCATTATTGTCAACCGTATCGTATACAATATAACCAATTCGAATCGAAACATTGATTGTGTTCAAAATTGAAATACGAGAAACAGCTTGTGTTTAGAAAGGAAAGAAACAATTTCAATTATAAATAGAGTATCCAATTTAAGACAAATCAAAAAAATCAAATCCATACCACGATCAATCGAATCAAAGACAATCCAATCAAAGCTAAACTGAGAAACAAAATTCGATCAACCAAAACAAAACTATGTACATAATGCATATAATGTGACAGAGCAAATTCAAACTGTAAACAGAGCTATGAGTTTGTTATATAAACATGTGATAGACATACCAGTGAGGCTGCTCGAGCTATGCCAATTTTGAATTCACGACATCTGTAGCTGACTTCACATTCTTAAACAAAATAGAACCTGTTGTCCTCTATTTCTTGTCAGTCATTTGAAGCTCAGCCTTTTGACTGGTAAGCCGTGCAACTTGATCCTCCAAATGGTGAATTATGGACTATAGCATAGGTACATAAAGATAATATATTTCCAACCATGAGTCGCATTGATCACAGGGTGGCGTTGTAGGTTGAGGTAGAGAAGGAGAGGGTTTTGACGAGTCACCGGGGATTTTACATGGCAGCTTAATGCCAGGGTAACTAGGGTCGTTTTGCAAGCAAGCTGGTAGGTTCGACATGAAGTCAAATGAGGGTTTGGCACAAAGACCTTCCGAATAGGGATATTCACTTGCCAAAAAATGTTCAACCTCTGAATCAGAATCCTCGCTTAACACGATAGGGTCAGGATTGACAGGGGAATTTGGCTTGTTCCTCACCATGCGAGAGATTAAACGGGCATTCTTTTTGCCTTTGGAATTCGTAGTATGTTTGGCTTTAGGTTTCTTTCCCATGGGCTTAACAGTTTCGACATCCTTGGTCATAGAGTGGGGTAGGTCGATAGGTGAGTCGGGTAAGTGTTTAGGTAACAAGATACTGTAGGGTACCGGGGGTATAGCTTTGTTCTTGGTCGCCACAGGTTTATCAACCTGTGGAGGATTCGAATCCTCAAAACAATTGCGAGCAAGGAAATCATTCCAACAGTCTCCATGTAACCCCAAATGATAAACAACAATAATTTTAACCAGCCCGAAGTGAAAGAGGTTTCTATCAGCCTGGTTCCTTTTGTATCTCTTAGACATTTTGAACAGGCTTCTATGCAAGTAATAAGGCATATTAATCTCATAGCCCATGAAAACCATAAGTAAAGGAAGTTGGTGTAAGAAAAAAAAACCATACCGACCCTCGCAGGTGATAAATTGTTTGATTATCATCAGAAAATCGTGCCAACGTTGCTTGAGCATGTTTGCGGGCAAACCTTTATCACAGGAGCTAACCTTACGCGACTGGAAGAGAAGTGCCCACGGGACCTCTTCCACTTTGCAATTCTTGGACCATCGTTGTCCAGTGGTAGGCAGACCTGTAGCTAAACTGAGAAATTTCTTGTCAATTTCCAATTGAACATCCCCGACCTTGGCTCGACAGCCATCAAAGGTTAATGCGAATTGTCGAGCCACGCAGGGATTAAAACCATAAAACTTTTGTATGAATGGAAGCCATCCAAATTCCTCAAGGTCACTGTGAGCACTGTCGAACATCAACAGAGCCTGGCTACCGTTTGATTTATCCCTCACGACTGGAGCCATGGTGCGGGCACATGGTCAGGGTTTGTGTCAAAAACATCAACACACAGGAGAAAAGTCATTTGGGTTATGAGCGATCAAAGGGGAAACATTAATGTGCGCGTGCAAGGGTGGTGGGATTATTCACCGCCATGCATAATAGTAATGGAATAGTACAACCTCCGAATTAACCCACTGTTGAAGCAATTATAACATAGTTTAAACTTTATCATTCAGCCAACCCAAGAATCAAACGGTGGATAACATACTAATGCGCCAATGTATTATTTCAAACCATGAATGTTCAAAACCAAAATGTTAAATATGTGCCATTGTATAAGTGTGTAATCAAACGTTTATAAAACATTGTGACAATCGATTTCATAACATTTGACAAGCCAAGAACTTATAATAATAAGGATCACATTATATAAAAACAAAATAAACCATGACCCCTATGCAATCTGATGACTAGGAAAGTGTTAAAAACAAAACCTTCATGCTCAATGCCTTACCAGTTTAAGTTATGCAACCAAAATGTCCAAATAGGCATAGTTTGAAAATTCATTTAGCCACACAATAATAAACCAAAGGTAAGTGCCATTCAGAATATCAATGAAAGATCATGACAGTTCAAATAACGATGGAGGAGTTTTCACGCTTACAATCGTGAAAACTAAATGTAGACCAATTTGCAAGTGTCGCAAGAAATGAAAATATCGTCTATTAAAACAAAAGCAACGATAATTTCAAGTTCATAAGACATAGGTGTAGACAGCTTGTAGGGCAATAGAAAAAATTGAATTGGTTTCCAACACACCCCTGGTTACTTGGCTGAGGGCCCATGCGATATGAGAGAATCCCAACACGAACCTACGATAGAAATTGGTGAGGCCCAAGAAGCTCTGAAGCTCATAGAATGTGGTTGGGGTTGGCCAGTCATGGATGACCTGGATCTTGGCTGGATCCACATGCACACCATGTTGATCAATGATGTAGCCTATGTAGTGGACCATGTCCATGCCGAAGGATCATTTTTCCAAGTTTCCATATAGTTTGTGCTGCCGCAGGGTGTGCAAAACCTACTGAATATGCTGCAAGTGTTCCTCCCAAGTCTTGATGTAGATGAAGATGTCATCCAGATACACCACTACAAAAGTATTGGTGAAAGGTTGCAGGATATCATCCATCATCCTCATAAACATTGCTGGAGGATTTTTCAAACCAAAGGACATGACCAACCATTCAAAAAGACATTCTTTTGACTTGAAGGCGATCTTCCATACATCTGTATGTTCTATTGGGACCTGGTGGTAGCCAGACTTTAGATCAAACTTATTGAATTATTTGGCCCCCATGAGATGATCAAGGAGGTCGTCAATTCGAGGAATTGGGTACCGGTTTCGGACTGTGATTTTATTCAGTGCCCAGTAATCAATGTAGAGTCACCAGGTCCTATCTTTCTTCTCCACCAGTATGATTGGGCTCCCACAAGGCGATGAGCTAGGACAGATGTTCCCCTTGTGGAGAATTTCTTGGATCTGACTCTTGATCTCCTCATTTTCTAACAAAGAGTGGCGGTAGACCGATCTATTGGGTAGCGATGCGCCTGGGGTCAGACCGATGGGATGCTTGACCTAGTAGTGCAAAGGTACCCTGATAGGATAGGAGAAGACATCTGAGTATTCTTCCACGACCTTATCCACTTTCTTCTGTTATGTGGAGAGATCGGCCACAGAGGCCCTAGATGTGGCTGCGATATTTCTCTTACTCTAAGAGAGAATCACGAAGAAGAAAAATTTCTTGGTCTGAGAGATGACCTTCCTGCATTGCTTGGCAGAGATCAAGGAAATAACACTGAGAGGGATTGCCTCGGGTATCCTATACAATTTATTGTTCAAAGTAATAATAACACTATGAGGCCTAGACTCATAAACAACATGACGTTTCCATAAATAAGGTTGGCCCAAAAGAACATTACAAACTTCGAGAGGAGAAACATCACACAATACCTCGTCTTTGAATGGCTTGATGACGTACGATAGTCGACACTATTGGCTGATGCAGAGATCGCTTCCTTGGCGGAGCCATCCAATGGTGTAGGGCTACGAGTGGGGAGTTATCAGAAGTTCCAACCACTTGATGACCTCTACTGAGTTGAGGTTTTTCTGGCTACCACTATCAACGATGAAGTGCAACGGGGTACCTTTTACCCACATCTACGAATGGAAAAGGCGCTTGCCTTCTTCTGGCTCGTCCGATTCATTAGGTTGGAGCTTGGTGGTAGCAATGGTGGCACTGGCCTCCGTGTCAATGATTCGTATTCCCCTTTCTAGTTTTGACTCAGAGTCAGAACCCACATATGATTCAGAGGCTTTCACTTCGACCACCAGTGACTTCTTTGAGCGACAATTAGTAGTGTTATGCCAAGGGCTTTTATGGAAGTTGCACCACTTCCTAGTATCCTTCTTTGTATTTCCAGTGTCCTTATTTGCTTGTGGATTGGACTAGTTGTCCTGATACTGTCCATATTTTCTTTGTCCTTTGGTTTTTGCTGCAAGGGATTCCCAGGCCCAAATTGTCGCATCTTTTGTTTGAGCTTCTGCTCGATTTTGACTGCATATCGATAGGCCGTCCCCAAGGACGAGATGTCCATAAATTCCATTTTGGTATGGATGTATCTATGTAGATCACCATGGTACTTTAGCACCATATGTCACTTTGAATCTTTGATACCCAGCTTGGTGCGCAGGGTATGGAAGATATTTGTGAAATCTGGCACTGCTTGGTCTCTTTCTTGCCGCAGTGTGGTCCATTTGGTATACAAGTCATCATAGCTTCTGATAGGGTAGTATTGTTCCTTAATAGTATCCCTGAAGGATTCCCAGGTGTTCATGAGTATAAATAATGAGGGTTCCTCTGTTTCCTTTTGCTCACAGAAAGTTTCCCACCAATCTTTGACATGGGGAATGGCTTTGAGGAGCGCAAAAGTAATTTTTTCTCTATCTGAAAAGTTATGGATAGAAAAATACCCTTCTAGTAGATTCAACCACTTGTCTACAACATCTGCATCTATTTGACCTTCAAATATAGGAATTTCGAAGTTGATCTGTACCTTGAAGGGGGTGGCAGCTCCGCTCGAGGAAGATGTGTTGCTTGTTGGTAGCCGCAGAAGGATTTGTGTGAAACTATCCATCATCTCATTCCTCTGTTGCATGAGGGATTCCTCAAGGAAAATTTTGAAAGGATATCCTGTCCCATAATCTTTATTTTATCTTTCCATGAGAGATCGTTTGGGCATGCGAGAGATTTTGTCCTCAAGAGGAACAAGCTCGAGACCCAATTCTTTGTACTCCAACCTCATTGGGGACATGCATTAAGACGACAAGGAGAAGACTACTCTGATACCAATGATTTGGATTTTATGAGTAGAACAGAATGAATACAGATTATTAAAATATGCTTAACACAGAATAACAAAGATAAAGTAAAACTGGTTTTCTATTCAATAAGGAAATAAGATGAAACTGTAAAATGCAGCGGAAAACAAGCTTGCTGGAATGGTGGCGACTTATCTCTGAGAAGAGATGTGACGTCTGTGCTCATTCAAAATAAGATGATTACAATGAGGCTCTGAAGGCCTTTTTAAAATAAACAGGTATGTCAAAAACACTAGACATCCAAAAACCTAATCGTAGGAGATGAAGCGCCAAAAGTCATGTGGGCCCCATTTGGGTAAGTTAGTCGGTCAACTTCTCGGGGTCATAACTTTTGCATACAATCTATGTTTTAGACGCATGATAGCCCGTTGGAAAGGTCTATTTGAGGACTACACATTTTGGTATAATATAATAAAGGGAATTATTGGTTGTGGTGATCTCTAAAAACATTGTCTAGGGCCTCAAAACGGCCCCGCAAGTCAGGGACCTGGAAACTAGGAAAAAAACTGCCAAACTGGAAAACTGCCAAAATGAACCAGTTGGAATAGGTGGGAGGCCACCAAAATTTATATGGATCAATCCTCCCTCTCCTTAGGAAGCAATGGTCTCCATTTCATTGAGTTCCCCCATTAGATGAGGAAATTTCTACTAAATTTGGCTTAGGGTGAGCCACTTGCCTTGGTGCAGGGGTTGCCCCGCTTTTACAACTCGATAAAGTTGGATCCTTTGTTGTCGGGTGCCCTTGATCTATGTGTCCACAATATGATCAATGGATGCCTATTTCATGCAGTCAGGGTTGAGTTCTATTGGTTTCAACTACTTTTCTATCTCTGAGGTGTCCAATAATGGTGGGAAATATGGCCAACGGAGAGCCACGTTGAAGACTGGGTGTAGGCCAAGGAAAGGGTGAATGTTGAGTGCAAAATCATTATCACCCACAACCTTGGTGATGGTGTATGGCCCATACCAGAGTGGGCGAAGCTTCTGATGGGGCCCTGTAAGGCGTTCTTTCTGCAAGTGCAACCAAACTTTGTCGCCCACCTGAAACTTATGTGGCACCTGGTGTTGATCAGGGTGTTTCTTGTACTTGGCATTGGACTTCTGTAAAATATCCTGAACCTGTTGGTGGATGTGATGGATCCTCTCAATGAACCAAGTGTCTTTTTCATCTTATGGTGGAGCAGGGGATGAGTCGGCCAAGGTGTTCACCAGGGGTAGTGCAACATCCATGGGGCCCAATGGTTGGAATCCCAACCCCACTTGAAAGGGGTTGTGGCTAGTTGAGCTATGCAAGGCTCGATTGTAGCTATGTTGGACATAGGGAAGACTCTCATCCCATGTGCGGGGGTGCTTGTAATTGTACATGCGTAGGATATGTATGATCATCCGATTGACGACCTCAGTTTGGCCATCTGTTTGGGGTTAGAAGGCAGTGGATTTGGTGAGCTTCGTATCCAACAGTGACTAGAGGATCGACCAGAATGTGATGAGGAACTGAATGTCCCGATCTGAGACAATGTTTTTTGGGATCCCAAAGTGTACCCAGACGCATTCAAAGAAGATCTTGGCAGTGGCATCCTCAATGATGTTCTTCTTCCAGGTGACTAGAATTGCCATCCTGGAAAAGCGATCAACAACCACAAAAACACAGTCATTTCCCCTCTTGGTAGACGAGAGGTCTAACATGTAGTCCATGGATATGGATTACCACAGCTTGTCAGGAGTAGGAAGAGGGGTGTACAGTCCCTATTTCTTAGTGGTCGACTTGGAAATAGCACAAGCGGTGGGGGACTTGATATACTTGCTGACATCCTATCGAAGTTTCGACCAGTAGAAATGTTTTTGCAGCACTACCACTGTATTTTTTATGCCAAAGTGTCCTACCACCCAATTGTAGTGAGCTTCCCATATTAGCTTCATGCCCTCGCTTGATGGAACACAGAGATGGCCTAGACGACACAGAAACCCATCCTGAATATGGAAATTAGTGACCATTGAGTTTTCTCCCAACATTTGGTAGGTGGTGGAGAAGTCAGGGTCTACCTCATAGAGGTGGGGCCATCCAGAGGTCTCATGGTTGCAAGAGTCTAGCACCGTGGTGAGTGCTGCGACTAGAGGTTGGCTGAGGCAATCAACAACTCGATTGGTACTTCTTGTTTTATACTTGATGTTGAGGTGGAAATGCTATAAGTATGTTGACCACTTCTGATGGTGGTCATTCTACAATTTTCCTTGGGTCTGCATGACTTGTAGTGGCTTGTGATCAGTGTGGATGAATATCTCCTTCCCCAGAATGTAATGTCTCCACTGGTGGCAGGCTTGCACAATGGAGTACATTTCTTTTTCGTAAGTAGGGTATTTACGAACAACATCTGATAGTGTCTCACTATGATACTCCACGGGATGGCCATGTTGAGTGAGAATGGTGCCCACAACATAGTCTGAAGCATCTATCTCGATCTCAAAGGGATTTTGTAGGTTCGGTAATGAAAGTACCGGGGATGAGCACAAGCACTACTTCAAGTCATCGAAGGCTTGTTTTTGGGACAAGCCCCACACAATTTTTTCCTTACCACCACCCCTAGTTACTTGGCTGAGGGCCCATGTGATATGAGAGAATCCCAACATGAACCTGCGATAGAAATTGGTGAGGCCCAAGAAGCTTCGAATCTCAGAGAGTGTGGTTGGGGCTGGCCAGTCATGGATGACCTAGATCTTGGCTGGATCCACATGCACACCATGCTGATCAACGATGTAACCTAAGTAGTGGACCATGTTCATGCCGAAGGAGCATTTTTCCAAGTTTGCATATAGTTTGTGCTGCCATAGGGTGTGCAAAACCTGCTGAATATGTTGCAAGTGTTCCACCCAAGTCTTTTTGTAGATGAGGATGTCATCCAGATACACCACTACAAAAGTACTAGTGAAAGGTCGAAATATATCATCCATCATCCTCATAAAATTTGCTGGATAATTTGTCAAACCAAAGGGCATGACCAACCATTCAAAAAGACCTTCTTTTGACTTGAAGGCAGTCTTCCATACATCTGTATGTTCTATTGGGACCTGGTGGTAGTCAGACTTGAAATATCAATGCAGAGTCACTAGGTCCCGTCTTTCTTCTGCACCAGTATGATTGGGCTCCCACAAGGATATGTGTTGGGATGGATGTGCCCCTTGTGGAGAATTTCTTGGATCTGCCTCTTGATCTCCTCATTTTCTAATAGAGAGTGGTAGTAGAATAGTCCATTGGGTAGCGATGTGCCTGGGGTCAGATCGATGGGATGCTTGACCTGGCAGTGTAGAGGAACCTCGATAGTAGAGGAGAAGATATCTGAGTATTCTTCCACGAACTTATCCACTTGCTTCTGTTGTGTGGAGAGATCGACCGTAGAGGCCCTAGATGTGGCTATGATCTTTCTCTTAATCTGAGAGCGAATCACGAAGAAGACAAATTTCCCGTTCTGAGAGATGACCTTCCTACATTGCTTGGCAGAGATCAAGGAAATAGCATTGGGTGGGACTGCCTCGGGTATCCTATACAATTTATTGTTCAAAGTAATAATAACACTATAAGGCTTAGACTCATATACAACATGACGTTTCCATAAATAAGGTTGGCCCAAAAGAACATTACAAACTTTTAGAGGAGCAACATCGCACAATACCTCGTCTTTGAAGGGCTTGATGTCGTACGATAGTTGACACTGTTGGCTAACATGGATATCACTTCCTTGGCAGATCCATCTAATGGTGTAGGGATGTAGGTGCATCATTGTCGGCAGGTCCAATCGCTTGATGACCTCTGCTAAGATGAGGTTCTTCTGGCTACCACTATCAAGGCTGAAGTGCAGTGGGGTGCCTTTTACCGACATATGCGAATGGAAAATGTGCTCACCTTCTTCTGGCTCATCTGGTTCATTAGGCTGGAGCTTGGTGGTAGCAATGGTGGCACTAGGCTCCACGTCAATGATCCATCTTCCCCTTTCTAGTTCTGACTCAGAGTCAGAATCCGTATCTGATTTATAGGCTTTCACTTCAGCCACCAGTGACTACTTTGAGCGACAATCAGCAGTTTTATGCCAAGGGCTCTTATGGAAGTCGCACCACTTCCTGGTATCCTTCTTTGTCTTTCCAGTGTCCTTCTTTGCTTGCATCTTGGACAGGTTCTCCTGATACTATCCATCTTTGCTCTGTCCTTTGTTCTATAGGTTGGGGCCGCCCTTTCCTCATTTTTGCTGCGAGGAGTTCCCAGGCCCATATTGTTGCGTCTTTTGTTTGAGATTCTGCTCAATTTTGATGGCATATCGATAGGCCACCCCCAAGGACGATATGTCCATAAATTCCATTTTGGTATGGATGTATCTATGCAAATCATCATGGTACCTGAGCACCAGATGTCGCTCTGAACCTTTGATACCTAGCTTGGTGCGCAGGGTATGGAAGATATTTGTGAAATCTGACACTACTTGGTCTCTTTCTTGCTGTAGTATGGTCCATTTGGTATACAAGTCGTCATAGCTTCCAACAGGGTAGTATTGTTCCTTAATAGAATCCCTAAAGGATTCCCAGGTGGTCGTGACTATAAATAATGAGGGTTCCTCTATTTCATTTTTCTCACAGAAAGTTTCCCACCAATCTTTGATATGGGGAACGGCTTTGAAGAGTGCAAAAGTAATTTTTTCTCTATTTGAAAAGTTATGGACGGGAAAATACCCTTCTAGTATATTCAACCACTTGTCTACAACATTCACGTCTATTTGACCTTCCAATACAGAAATTTTGAAGTTGATTTGTATCTTGAAGGGGAAGGCACCTCCACTCGAGGAAGATGTGTCGCTTGTTGGTAGTCGCCGAAGGATTTGCACGAAACTATCCATCATCTCATTCTTCTGTTGTGTGAGGGCTTCCTCAAGAAACATTTTGAAAGGATCTCCTGTCCCGTCATCTTTATTTTCTCCTACCATGAGAGGTCGTTTGGGTGTGCGAGAGCTTTTTTCCTCAAGAGAAACAAGCTCGAGACCCAATTCTTTGTACCCCGACCTCGTTGGGGACATGCATTAAGACGACAAGGAGTAG
Organism: Picea engelmannii; assembly: GCA_009831015.1. Taxonomy (NCBI): domain Eukaryota; kingdom Viridiplantae; phylum Streptophyta; class Pinopsida; order Pinales; family Pinaceae; genus Picea; species Picea engelmannii. The sequence continues at coordinate 292,040 of ML781721.1, forward strand.
ACCACTCTGATACCAATGATCCAGATTTTATGAGAAAAATGAAACGAATACATATTATTAAAAGATGCTTAACACAGAATAACAGATATACAGTAAAACTAGTTTTCTATTTAATAAGGAAATAAGCTGAAACTGTAAAATGCAGCGGAAAACAAGCTTGCTAGAATGGTGGTGGCTTATCTCTGAGAAAAGATATGACGGCTACGCTCATTCGCAAGAAGATGATTACAATGAGGCTCTGAAGGCCTTTTACAATAAACAGGAATTTCAAAAACCCTAGACATCCAAAAACCTAACCCTAGGAGATGAAGCACCAAAAGTCATGTGGGCCCCGTTTGGGTAAGTTAGTGAGTCAACTTCTCAGGGTCGTAACTTTTGCATACGATCTTCGTTTTAGGTGCACGATAGCCCGTTGGAAAGGTCTATCCAAGGACTACACATTTTGGTATAATGTAATAAAGGTAATTTTCACCTGTGGCGATCTCTAAAAACATTGTTTAGGGCCTCAAAACAGCCCCGCAAGCCATAGACCTGAAAACTAGGAAAAAAACTCCCAAACTGGAAAACTGCCAAAATGAACTAGTTGGAATAGGTGGGAGGCCACCGACATCCATATGGATCAATGTTTTGATATGTCATGCCTCTTGTATTTTCTTTTCAACCACTTGGATAAATCTCACCACATGGTGATCCTCCTCTAGCTCCATGAGTTCATCCAACCTGTGTTGAAGTGATTGTTCACTTGCATGTGAGTAGCTAGAGAAATTAGTAGGCTGGGAAAAATAAATTATAATATCATGACTTCTTCTTTTCCATAGACAAATCTAAATGGAATTGATTCATTAGCATTTTCCAGGTTGTTCGATATTCCCATAATACTGTGAGGATCCACTTATCCCAATCATCATGTTGCACATTACAAACTTTGGTTAATGTATGTTCTAAAATTTAATTGAAAGATTCAACTATACTAGTAGCTTCAGGATGATAGGAATTTACATTTTGGTGATGGATCATGAAATCTTGAGTAAGTACCTAAATGGTGGCATTCATAAAATGTGATCCTTTGTTTCTCATCAGCACCTTCAAACAATTGAACCTAGTAATCACATTCTCAAAAATGAACCGCGTCACTGTTTATACTATATAATTCTTAACTAGTGTGACTTTGTCCGACCTCATCATATATTCAGTGCCTGCAATAATATATCACACACATGTCTGGCACATGAGAGGATTGATGAGGCCCACAAAATCAATTTCCCACTTCTCAAACAATTTCAATGTTGTAATAGAAAAAAAAGGGAGTTCATCTCTTTGGTAAGGATTTTTGATCCATTGACATACTTTGTAGTGTTAACAATACTCATTGGCTTCAAAAAAATGTTAGGGCCACCAAGTCCCAACTTGCAAAAAAAATTCACGCAGTGGCCTTACCTACATTGTGTCCCCCTGAAATACCCTCATGTGCTTCATACAAAATGGGGCCTTGTTCATTTTCTAAGTCACACCTACGTAGAATTCCATCAGTGGCCATCTTATCTAGTTTTCCAACAATCAACTGATAGTTTTCACTATGATTCACGCGTTGAAAATGTTGGGTTTGAGTATACCATGTTGGTGCCTTTCCTGATGTGATAAATTTAGTGATCTCAACTAATTGATCAAGAACTAATTTGATGCAGAAGAGTTGAACATTGAGGATTTCATCATATATACTCCAACTAAATTCACCAGAATCGATATGCAACAAATGATTTGGTACAATATTTTATTTCCCAGGTTTGAAAACAACCTCAAACTCAAACTCTCGGAAGAGTGAAAACCACTGACATATTATCCCTCACAACACAGACTTGGTGACCAAATACTTGAGCATGGAATGGTCAATGCATAATTTAAACAAGGTCCCAAAAAAGTAATGGAGAAAATCTTGCAAGGAATACACCATGGTGAGACCTTCATACTCAATGGTTGCATAATTATTTTCAATGTCAGACAACTTGAAACTAGAAAAATAGATCAGATGATCAATATTCCCTTCTCCTAGTTGTGCAAGAACTTGTAAGAATGAAATGAAGGTAGAGATGTAATAAGGAAATACATAGATATATTGTAAGAAACATAGAGATACAATAATACACAATTTATATTAATGAACACACTATATAGGAACTGTAAAATGCAAAGCAAACTGAACTCATTAAAATGGTGGTAGCTTATCTCTAAGAAGAGATGTGATGGATACGCACATTCAAAAGAAGATGATTACAATGAGACTCCAAATTCCTTTTAAAAATAAATCATAAATGAGAAAACCTTAAACATCCATAACCCTAACCCCAGGAGATGAAATGTCAAAAGGTTTGTTGGGCCCCATTAGGTTAGTTGATGTGTCAACTTCCCGAGGGCGTAATTTGTGCATACTATCTCTATTTGGGGCACTTGATACCTCATAGAAGAGGTATAGAGAAGGAGTAAAGATTACATTTGGCCTATAATATAAATTTATCTACATACTAATAATTGTTGATCCAAAAAAATTGTTCTTTAAGGCCTCAAAATGGCCCTAAAAGTTTAGGACCTGAACGACTGTATAAAAACTGCCAAGGTAGGAAACTATTTTTGAGCTAGTGGAATAGGTGGTTGGCCACTGATGTCCACCTAGATAAGAGTTGATCCCAATGTAATGAACAATGCATATACATGAACATGGAAGAGCTTATACCAATCAGGAAAAAAACAAAATCGATGCAGTGACTAGTTTCTCTTTTAGAGTATCTAAGGCTTCCTGGGCTTCCTGTGTCCAGATGTACTTGGTATATTTTCATGGTAGCTTCTTGAGGGGGGATCAAATATTTCCATAGTTCTGAATGAAACACCAATAATATTTCAATATTCCATATATAATATAATATGAAAAACATAAATATTTAGCAAGCAATGGCAGAACAACAATGATATATCAGGAACAATATCAGAATAATACCAGAGTAACACCAGGATGAGAACCTTTATTAAATATAACAATGTTCACTTTCCTCTTCGAAGTGGAAACCTCTAGAAGAGAATAACTCTATTACAATAATCTCCAAGAAAAAGTTAACCCATGCCTCCTACACTTATTTATACTAATTTTACCTTCTAAGGAAACTTGTAGAGGAATATCTTTCTAGAAGCGGGAGCTTCTATTATGTATTCTTACATTGACTTATTCTCATTTATTTATTAGGCCTTATTAACTAATATTGGCCTTTACTACATAGAAAAAATATCCTACTAACTAATGACCCATGGAGAGGGTTCGAATCGGATCCTAGCATGCCCTCACCCTTCAAAATCATCCTTGTCCTCAAGGTTGCAGGTATGAAAACTATTGAAGCATGGTCGCTAGTTCCCAGGTCACATCGTCTAGTGATGTGTCCTTACACTTAATAAACACTTCCTTGATGGTTATTCCATGAAACTGAGGTTCTTGATTGTTAAGGACTACTTTAGGTTGGAGCCACAGAGATCCCTCTTCATCTAATTCCAACAGGATGGTTTGAAATCGACAATTTTGTCCCACCGCTTTCTTCAGAAAGGAAACATGAAACATTAAATGGATTTTGGAAGTAGTCGGAAGAGTCAATTTGTAAGATACTAAGCCAATACACTTGATGATATGGTAGAGACCATAAAACTTGGGTACCAACTTATTATTTCCTTGAGCTTTGAGAGATATTTTCTTGTAGGGTTGGATCCAAAGAAAAATTTGATTCCCTTCCTGAAAAACCATTTCAGAACGATGTTGGTCAACCTGTTCCTTCATGTGATTTTGGGCCATGTGGAGGTTATCCTTCAGAGCTATGATGGTGGTTGTGCAAGCTTGGAACATGGTATCAATGGATTGGATCTTGGATGTTCCTGGAAGATAGGTAGTGACTATCGGAGGTCGTTGGCCATACACTACTTCATATGGGGTCATTTTAGTTCCCGTGTGATAGGAAGTATTGTACCACCATTCTACCAAGGGAATCCATTCCACCCACTGGTGTTGTTTGTCTGAATCAAAATACCGCAAGTAGGTTTCCAAGCATTTGTTGACCACTTCTATTTGGCCATAAGACTAGGGATGATAGGTTGTGCTCATGTTTAATTGGGTGCCCTGGAATTTAAACAACTCTTTCCAAAATGTGCTAGTGAAAGTGGGGTCATGATCAGATATAATAGAGGTTGGCATGTGATGTAGCATAAAAATATTATCAAGGAAAACTTGTGTGACGAGTGTCGCTTTGAAAGGGTGAGGCAAAGAACAAAAATGAGCATACTTGGATAGGTGATCAACCACCACCATGATGAAGAATTTGTTCCCAAATTTAGGAAGGCACACTATAAAATCCATGGAGATGTTTGTCCACATGGAAGCTGGAATGGGTAGGGGTTGTAAGGAACTTGAAAAAATGACCATTTCACCTTTATTACGTTGGCACACCTCATATTTGGTGACAAATTGAAGTATATCCTTCTTCATTCCTTTCCAGAAAAAATAACGATGGGCATGAGCATATGTCTTTTGGAAGCCCGAGTGACCGGTAGTGGTTGATGAGTGTAGCTCTATTAAGAGCTTCAGCTTGAGTTCTAAAGAGGGTGATATAACCAAGAGATCCTTATATCAGAGAGTATTGTCCTTCCAAGTGTATCTAGTGGGAGGATTAGGGTCCTCCTGAAGACTCTAAATGATCCTGGAGATAGTTGGGTGTGTGACCCACTCCTGACATACATCCTCAATCCAATCAGAGAATGGTAAGGATAAGGCAGAGAGGGCACCATCCTTCTCATGATTTTGTGACAAAGCATCAACCACTATATTGTATTTTCCTTTTTTATATATGATTTCATAGTCATAACCCAAAATTTCAGTTAGCCACTTGTTTTTTTCGAGGGAGGATAACTCTTCTCCAAAAAATACTTTAGACTATGGTGATCTGTTTTGATCTGAAAATGACGTCCCAAAAGGTAGGGCCTCCATGTGTGCATCACATGTAGAATGGACACCATTTCTTTTTCATAAGTGGATCTACCCAAGTTGCGGCCACTCAACGCTTGTCTAGTAAAGGCTAGAGGTTGACCGTCTTTGGTGAGGACTGCACCTATACCAGTTCCTGAAGCATCTGATTCCACCAAATTATTTTTGTTGAATTCAGGAACTGCTAGGACGAGAGTAGTGCATATGGAGTGCTTTAACTCAATGAAGGCTTGCTCTACAGTAGGTGTCCAATGAAATGCATTCTTCTTGAGAAGGTTGGTCAAGGGCTTAGCAACATTTCCATAATGGTGGATAAATTTCCTGTAATAGCCTGTGAGAACAAGAAAAACCCTTAGGTGCTTTAAGGTCATGGGTCGTGGCCACTCCTGCATATATTGTATATTTTTGGGGTCCTCTTTTACTCCGTCTCGACTCACAATCTGTCCCAAGTACTCCACTTCACTAGCTCCAAAGGAACATTTTATTTTTTTGACAAACAATTGGTTGTCCTGTAATAAGTGAAGGACTTTGTCCACATGAAGAAGGTGGCTATCCCAGGTGCGGTTATAAATGAGGATGTCATCAAAAAAAACCAAAAAAAACTTTCGAAGGTAAGGTTTCAATAGTTTATTCATAAGACTTTGGAAGGTGGATGGAGCATTGCATAGGCCAAAAGGCATGACCAAGATTTCATAATGGCCTTCGTGAGTTCTTAAATCCATCTTCGGAATATCTGCCTCCTTCATCCTAATATGGTGATAGTCATAGCGAATGTCCAATTTGGTGAAGACACATGCACCTTGGAGTTCATCCAACAGATCATCATTGACCACAATGGGAAACTTATCTTTGATAGTCGATTTATTTAGGGCCTGAAAATAATGACACATGCACCAAGTACCTTCTTTCTTTAGTTTTATCACATGAAAAAATCGATAATTTTGGCAAAGAAAAAAATTGGGTTTGACATGGTCATTTGTTTTCTCGGGCTCATATGTTGGGTGCAAAAACGTTATCAGTTCTAATTCCATGAGCTAGTCACAAAGTTTCGAATCATGCACCAAGATACAAGGAGGAGCCAAAAGTGTGCACAACACGTCAATTGGAGTTGAAGGCACCCGGTTATATAAACACTTGCAAAATATAATAACCAGTCCATATCTGTTAAATCCCATAATGAGAAATAAAGAAGGAGAAGCAACATAAAGTTCTGCAAGAAGCGTTGATTTTTTCTCTCAAGATGAAACGATTATAGACGTCCTCTATTACTGTCGGATCCATATTCAGGTTTACTCTGATAAACCTCTCCTTTTTCATGATGTTATATAACTCTTCTGCAACAAAATGGGAATACCTGGCACGATATAAATACCTGCAAAAGAAACAAAAAAAATTAGAACTGGCTTCGAAGTCTACCAAGGAACACACTAACAAAAAGATTCAACGTTGAGACAAGGAATAAATCCCAATTCCAAATGTCATCAGGAAAATACACAAGTGCCAACAATGTCAAGATAACGCTAAGTATTAGTGTTATGTTCCAAGGGTTAACACTCAATATGTGGTTTGATGAAAATAATCAAATAACCTAGATGTCAAAATTCCAGGAAAGAAGCAATTCCCATTATAAGAGGTTTTTCCAGAATATACGATTTACACATCTTTGTATTTGATTGCTCACGTTTTGGAAACGATTTCTCAAAGGTATCAACTACGCTCAATGTCAGGAATTGATTAATCCCAGCAATGATTTATTTTCAAATTAGGGGATCACCTTGATTCTTTCACCATATCTAGCTGAAAAAATTCCAAAGTGTGCCAATGCATCACTCCAAATGGATTTGGTTTTGCATATGGTTAATCCTATGGTTGTGTTAATTCATGAGGACCTTCATAACATAGCTAAATTTCAAGTTTGAATTCAAATCTATTCTTGCAATAATCCTCTTTGTGAATAAACATGGAGCACTACAAAACACAATTAATGCCCAATTGTTGTAAGCAAAAACACTTTATTTTTGTTCTTGTGAATGGTTGTTTGAGAATTTTCTCAATCTGTATCCAACTGATGCAGAAATGGAATTTCATAACGGGAACAATTTTCAGGAAGAAGATCACACACGTCAATCCAATGTGGACACTACAGGAATGAAAATGGATGTTATTCACACATTGAAATTTCTAGCTGAAGGATATGGTGTTAAGAGTGAATGTACACTTTGAAGAGATATCCATAGGCCATTGCCTCTCTTTTATTGAAATATGGTTGAATAATCCATTGTTGTGAAAACTGACTTTCAAGTTTTTATTCCAGAGTAAGGGCGTTGCGAAATCATTTGCAACAAAATTAGGTGTCAAAGATAGTCTGGGGTTCTCCATGTTGTTGATTGCACCACAGACTGTGGAATACGAAATTACTTTTTGTGAATAAGGTTGTCTTAACTACATATGGAGGATGTTTCCACATTTATAGACTTTTGGAGAAATTAATGGTGAAGCCAAGGTTTGTCAATGATTCAAAATGGCGATTAGGTTGTCACTTATGAAGATATTGTTGCAGAAAAGAAGTCAAATAACCATGAACCCAACAATAATTCCATGATTCCCGAGCACAAAATCAACAAATTGATTTTGATGAGATGGAAATCAACTCCAAGTTCAGTTTTCTAAGCCAACATTCAAGGATCGGATTCTCTATTTTTAGACACATTTGAGATATTAAAATCAACAAGTGGAATAACTTTTGCAAGGTGGATATTAGTCAGCATTTGAAGGATCATATTGAGCACTCCTAGCACGAGTATTCGAGACAATTGGATCAAATTTTAAAGCGATATGCCTAGATCACAAACCCTTGTTTTAGTCAACAGAAAGAAACAAACTTTCCAAATTTCAGGGCAGCAGTTGAGGGGCAATAGCAATTTATTTCCAGAATTCAAAGAGCAAGTGCATAATCAACTGACAATAAACTCCATCAACTTTCAACAGTCGACACACCTTGCAGCTTATTTCAAATTTAATTTAATTTTAGATTTGTTTTACAAAAAAACAAGCAACATTTTGCTTATAGTATTTACTAATATTTCATCATTTGTAATCGAAGAGGGGGAGGGGGGGTTCGACCTTCAGCTGGAGAAGAAAGATATTGTATTGTGTATACTTTTCCTTAATATTTTATGAGTTAATGCCTAAGTATAGTTCTTTCATGAAAGAGAGATTCATCACGGTGATGTTCTAAGTATGTATTTTCCTTTGTAATTCTCATTTCTATTAATATTTATTCTTTTCCAGTATTTGACTAAGAGTATATGTTTGAAATTCATCTTTATTTGATGCTCCATTCATGCATTAAATACTTGTTTATGTGTTAAGGATTTCATGTTCATAATTCATCTGTATTTGGTGCTCTATCCATGGTAATCTATCTCCTTTTTGTTTTTCTTCTAAAGTTACAATATGAACTCACCTTTTGTTAGGTGCTCTTAGTGTAATGGGATATTCTTTTCTCTTTTATGATGTCATCCAAATACTGTTAGTTTGCTGAAGAACAATTCTTACTTTTCCTTTTCCTTCTGAGAGTACACCACCAACTATTGATTCAATATTTTTTAGTTCAGGCTTTGAATTCATTTCCCAAATGTTTCCTTCTCTTGCTTGTATTACCAACCCTTTTAAAAAAAAAAAACCTTTTCTATTGAAAAATATGACCTCTGTGTGCTCATTGCTAAATATTTTTTCAGTATTTTTCAGTATTTACATATTTGAGAGTGCCCTCTCTAGTTGTATAGGTCAGAATACAACCTAAAGTGGTTTTTGGTTACCTATGTGGTTTCCCTCCCACGGCCAAGGGAGATTACGGAGTGCTAACATTTTAGCACCATCACTACTGGTGAAGAATATGGGTTTTTACTATGGTGAATTACACCTACCTCGAGTAATTCTTGTACCATCTTTTCTATTTCATTTTTTTGAGCAAATGGATATCTGCAAGGTCTTAAATTGGGGGTTTGACTATCCAGAAAGAGGGGGATGCTATGATCATGCTCACCTCTGGACAGAGGTAAGGTAGTGGGTACCTTAAATACCTTTGGGTACTTGTCCAAAATAAGTTGCAGGCTAGGCAAAACTATCTGCAAGGCATGTCCAGTGACCTGAATGGCATTAAAATGAGGAATCACACCATGGTATCCGTTCTTCAACAATTTTTCCATCCTGTGAGAGCTGATGATTTTAGGATAGCCTTCTTGGAAACCTAGAAGGGTATAGGAATGAGCCTCATGGTGAAAGATCATATATAATTCTTGATAATCCATTGTGATTTGTCCCAAAGTGTGAATCCATTCCACACCCAATACAATATCACAACCACCCATGGAAATAGATAAAATGTGGGTTTTCAAATGATAATCACCCATTTGGAGTTTGAAATTTTCACAGTAGCCCCCACACTTCATAGTACCCCCATTAGCAATGAGAATTTGAAAATCAAAAACAGGGAAGACAGAAATGGAGCTCATCAACAAGCCTTCGATGAATAAAATTATGGGTGTTACCACTATCAATCAATACCACAATTAACCTATGTTTTATGTAGCCTTTGATCTTCAATGTCTGTGAGGGCGAGATACCTGAGAGTGCATGAAGTGATATGACCGGTTCCAATGAGTCCACGAGAGTGACAACTAGATCTTCAACATGATTGTTGGATGAAGCCTCCTCTCATTCTGGAGCTTCATATGAGGGGATGTCTTCATAGGGGGAGGAAGTTGATGCATCGATATGGAAGAATTTTTGTTCTCTACATTTATGTCTTGGTGCATACTTTTCATCACAATAGTATCAAAGTCTCTACTTGCGTCGTTCCGCCATTTTGGTTGGAGAGACCTTTTGGACCTTCAAGGTTTGGGTTGGAGCCAGGGTGACCCCTGGGTGAGAATGATTGGAAAATGGAGCCTTCAAGGATGGTGCCTAGAGGATGGTATCTGCTTCCCTGGATAATTGACATGCCTACAACCAAGTAGTAGGATGATGCATACTCACATGATCCCTGATAGCTTCCTTTTAGCCAATGAAAAAACATTCAAGTTAAAATTCATTAGATAAGCCCTCAGTTGTCATAGCCAGTTGTTAAAATCTTGTGATGAAGTATGGTATTGATCCAATTTGGTGCAACTTTGCGAGCTTGCCCAAAAAATGAGATTTACAATAGAAATGAGCACAAACTACTTTGGTGAACATGTTCCAAGTAGGGAATCCAGGATAACACTTATTATGACACTTTCACCATTGCCACCATTTTTTATCTAGGTATAGAACCCAAACATGGAGTTTGGTCTCATCATCTTGACTATCATGGAGGATGAAGTATTGTTCCATTTGAGACACCCACCCTGTTGGGTTAGAGCCATCAAACTTTATGCATGTCAATTTTGGGCACCTTATCCGAAGAGTGTGTGGAATCCCAAGGGGAGTGGGATGACTAAGTATGTTCATGATAGGAATAATGTGGGTCAGCTAGAATGTGCTCAACATGCTTACCCTTGAGGTATTGCAACACCTTTGCTGGTTGTTGGGATATTGAATCCTGGAATACGTTGATGGTTTTAATGTCTTCCTCTAGGGATGTTGTCCTAGAGTCCAGGTGTCGTGGATCTGGGAGTGGATAGTAGGAATGGTGGAGGATTGGGTAGAGAGTGAGGTGTTGGGATGGAAATTCGGGTCACAAAATTTGATAGGTACTAGGGTGGTCAAGGAAAAAAGAGGAATCCAATGGGATAGTTTTCAAATAAGGGTCTCTCGGAAAGGGGTGGGACTACAGAGAAAAAAAGGATTAAAAGTTAAGGGTACCACTATGATCAGAATGAAGAGAAATGGATTAGGTTACAAATAAAGGTGTTGAAAGGCCCCCAATTTTTTTTTAACTCCTATGGAGTTATACTCTGAGCTAAATAATACTGTACTGAATAAATGGCCAAATGCTTAACAGGAAGAAATTTGTAGGAATTTTGTAACGAGAATGCAGGAGACACAGTTTCACAACAATGGATCTGGTTTGTTCTGTTTATTTTTTTCTCCGAAGGGTTAGGTTAGTCAAGGGTTCTACAGAAAAGGGTTTTCCTTGTGCTATAGCTATATGATATACATGTGGGTTCCAACATTAGTACTCGACACAATATCTCATGGAACCAACCAAGGAGGCTAGACCATACCCTTGTACATACTACCCGACTACCTAGGTACAAGAGAGTATCTTCATGAGGTTTGTTCTCGGTGACACTATAGTAGTCAGGAGGGTGATCAATTTATCTATGAAGGGCTTCAGGATGCCTAGGATGATCTGTATACAGGTGTTCTTTAATGTGCTACCACTCAAAGGGATACCAACAGGGACTATGAGGGTGGCCAACATATGTGCACTTAAGTACCACTTGTAGTTCCTACGTGTATGATTCCCTGACCACGGGTTTATGCGTGGAATGATAGATATTTGTAGCTTAAATATGTTGAAATATGTCTATACCCTTAAAAAAATTTACCCCATAAGTATTTCCTTGGAAAGAGCTCTGATACCACTTGCAGTATTCCAGATATAATATAATATGCAGAACAAAAATATTTAGCAAGCAATGGAACAACAACAATGATATATTAGGAACAATATTAGAATAATACTAAAGTAACACTAGAAAGAGAACCTTTATTAAAGATAGCAATGTTCACTTGCCTCTTCGAGGGGGAAACCTCCAAGAGAGTAGAGCTCTATTACAATAATCTCCAAGAAAAACCAATCCAAGGGAACAAAAGATGCTCAAAAATAAAAGTGTTCGAAATTGTTCAAAAATAGATTCATTGCGTATATATTATCCTCACGATCCCAATGCAACTTAAAAGTTCTCAAATATAGTTTGTATGAGGGAGATATCGTGTTCAGTCTATTTTTACAAACAAGAAAAAATGTTGACTATAGAGTTCGTACAATCTGTATAGGCCATGTGACAGTTGATCGTACAGTTTGTATGACCATACAACTGATGTGGTAGGGTGAATGGGTAGCTGGTGATGTGGCATTATGACTGGGCATGTGTATGAAATGGACCAATACTGGACTAACATGTGTGAGTCTACAGGGCCAAATGAAAGGGTGCCACGTGGCCTATCCAGGGGCCTCCACGTGGCACCCCCAATGTTTGGAAAAATTTTGGTTTAGCTCTGTGGGGATCGAACTCACGACCTCCAGGCATGGGAAATACTTTGCATAGGTCGGGCCACTAGCCCGCCTACCGGGTAGTTCATAACCTATGGTGGCATTAAAATTATTTAAGTTTGCATATGGGTTCATTATAGAGGGAAAAGGGTCGGGGCTTAGCCCCATCCCTGGTCACAAAACATAATACATAAGCCATACAACCATTACCGTGGGGAACCAACGGTCCTAGCCGACAAATGTGGGATTTTAGCACCGACCCTCGGCCACATGGGACACACGACCTCCATGTGACCATAACTTCCAAAGACAAGGCACCAATTGCATTGACTGTGCGACAAATCCACCCATTTTCCAGAATGGAATGTGGTGATAAGTTCTGGCACGAAAAATACATAGAGGTTGGATTAGTGAGACAGTACGTGCATTTTGGCGAGCAGAGACAACAAGTTATTAGAGAAAACTTCCAGGAAGTGTATTTTCTTCAATTTTTGGCCAAACTAGGTGCAGGAAGAGCCCAACTAGGATTTTTTGGACATTATGGAGCCATTGGAGCCATCTATTTTTCATTCTGAGAATTGTAAAGAAATTATTTGAACACTTTGAGCATACAATGAAAATGATCCATTGGAAGTTGGACCAGGAGATGTAGCCCAAGAGAGGGGTGAACTCCTTTATCATTTTGTTGTGTTATGTGTTTATTATGATGGTTGTTTATGTCTATTTATGTTGTTCATTTCAAGTATAAAAAATCCATATTTTCATGCGTTTGCAACTTGATCCAATTTCCCATGACACATACATTTTCCACTTGCAAATTTGTATACAAAACCCTTTTTCATTTTCAGATCAAGTTGGTATGAGAGCTAAGGTTTTCGAAGGTTTGATTGTTTTCAAGTTTTTTGGTTTTTTATGCTTAAAAGGTTGAATCTCGCAAGAGGAGAAGGGAAACTTGTAGAGCCAATTTCTGAACTTTCAAGAAGGAGAACAATACATTCACCTCAAGCTTCAAGGAGTCATTCACCAAGTATGTCTCATGAGGAGAGTCATGAAATTCCTACATCAGAAGAGGAAACTTTCAAAAAATCCTTTTATGATATAATAGAAATGGTGAAAGTTTTATATGAGGAGAGGAATGCAAGGTTGCAAGGTGAAATCTCAAATCCTCCAAGAGGTAATGAAGATAGTGGTGATAATACTCCAAAAGGGAATGGAGGAAATGGTGATACTCCACCTCTTTCACCTCCATCTTCCACTTCTTCTAACATTTCACGACCACCTCCAAATTCTCCAAAAGAACATGGTAAAATTCCTCCACAAACTCCTTTGCTTAAGATTGATATTAAGATTGAATTGCCTATGTACAATGGAGAGGTAAATGTTAAGAAATTGGATAATTGGAATTCGTCAGATTGAAGTGTATTGTAGCATACAAAGAATCCAAGATGATGAAACTAAGATTCAACTTGCTTCTCTTAGATTGGAAAGTGCAACACCCATTTGGTGGGAAGCCAAAACTCAATAGGACATGAACAAGCATGGTAAATTTTTATCCTCTTGGAATGATTTTATTGTTACAATTAAAACACAATTCTATCCATTAGCATACGTGCAAAAATCTATCATGGATTGGCAAAATTTTAGACAAGCTAAAGGGAAAAGTGCGCAAAGCTACACTCAAGAATTTAGAAGAAGAGCTTTGATTTTGGGTATATATTTATCTTCTCAAGAAACTTTACTCAAACACATTAGAGGATTGCATACATATTTGAAACACACAATTCTCATGTTTATCCCTACAAATCTATATGAAGTTTTTGTACAAGCAACTCATTTGGAAGCAAGAGGGAATAATTATCCTCAAGAGGATAGAAATAGGCCATTTTTTAATGGAGACAAAGGAAAGAGGCAATTCAAAGGAAATGGAAAGAAGAATTCGTCATTCAAGAAATAGAGAGAGAAACTCTCATGTAATAACTGTTCAATAGATGGTCATGATGAAGACCATTGTTGGAAAGTTCATCCTGAATTGAGAACCAAAAATTCCAACAACAAAACTAAACCAAAGACTGTTGCAACTACAAAACATGATTTAGGATCTGATTCGGAAGATGAAACAAATATCACAGCCATGGGTTTTCAAGGTAAGGACTCTATTTCCAGTACTAGTTCTTCAAGTAGTCTCATCAATGAAACTCAACATGAAAAACAAAGAATAGATCTTTTCCACATAAGGGTAATTTCAAAGCATACCAAGATAGATACTCTATTTGATACTGGTTCTCAAGAAAACCTCATTTATGAATACATTGTCAAGAAATTTCATTTGGAAACTACTTCTCATCCTAAACAATATCCTCTAGGTTGGATATGTGACAATGCCAAATTGCATGTGACAAAAAGATGTAAACTTAGATTTTCCATCACTGCAAACTTTATAGATGAGGTAGAGGTTGATTTTATTCCATTGGATATTTGTGGTATTGTGTTGGGAAGACCATATTTATATGATAGGAGAGTCGTCTTTCATCATCATGAGAAAAAATATAATTTGTTTAAAAATGGAGTTGATTACAATGTTAGAGAACATACAAATAAATTGAATTTGTCACTTGTAAATGATGGACAAATGAAGAGATTAGTCAATGCTAGTAAGAACTTTGCACTCTTGATGATCAAACCCAAAGACAATGTTGAAAAAGAAGCTTTCCAAGGATCTTTCAAGAACCAAAAGGATTTCCTCCTAAAAGAGGTATCCAACATGAGATTCAATTGTAGCAATATTGTCCTCTTCCAAACATTGGCATGTACACGATGTCAGTCATGGAGAATGTTGAAATTAAAAAAAAATCCAAGAGTTGCTTGACAAAGGGGTTATCATGCCAAGCACATCACCATGTGGGTCACCAATTGTTTTGGTACCAAAGAAAGATGGTACATGGCGCATGTGTGTAGATTTCTGCAAGATACCAGATATAATAAATATGCAGAACATAAATAAAATGCTAGAAATGGCAGAATAAAAGTAATATATCCAGCATAATCTCCACAATAACACAGAAATGATATAACAACAACAACAGAAATAGCACTTTGATTCAGAAAGAAATGTTCACAGGCCTCTTCGAGGGGGCAACCTCCAATCAAGCATCGCTTTGTTACAATAATCTCCAAGCTAGGGTTTTCATACCCTCGACCCTTATTTATACTAAATATGTCTATCAAGAGAAGCATCTAGAGGAAGATCCTTCTAGAAGCATAAGCTTCTATTAGGTCTTATTACATCTTCCGTATTCTATTTTATTGAAAGGCCTTATTAATATTGACCTTGATTACATCTGAATATACTGATCTACCTATGTGCGGGTTAGGACCCTAACATGTCCGCCCCCTTAAAAATATCCTTGTCCTTAAGGCTTGAGATGTGGAAACTACTACAGAATGGTAGTTGGTTCCCAAGTGCCATCTGCTGGAGTCGTATATTTCCACTGGACTAGAACCTCCTTGATGGTTCTTTGACGCAGGTGATGCTCGTGCTGGTCCAAAACTACTTTTGGTTGTAGCCAAATGGATCCTTCTTCAGCTAACTCGGGAAGGTTGGTTTGAATTTTGTACCTAGTTCCAATCACCTTCTTTAAGCATGAAACATGAAAAACTAGATGTAGCTTCAACTAACTGGGTAGAGCTAACTGATATGCGACTTGTCCCACACGCTTGAGAACTGTATAAGGACCATAAAATTTGGGTGATAGCTTCTGACAATGCTTAGCCTTGAGGGAAGTTTGCTTGTATGGTTGCAGCCGCAGAAACACATGATCCCCTTATGAAAATTGATGTTCAGGGTGACCTTGATCTGCTTGTTTCTTCATGGGATTCTGTTCCATGACCAAGTTCTCTTTAAGGGTACGAAGAATATCCTCTCGAATTGTAAGTGTTTGGTCAACCACCTAGACCTTCGAGGTACCTAATAAGTATGAGAGAACTGAAGATGGATTATGTTCATATACCACTTCAAAAGGAGTCATGCAAGTAGTTGTATGGTAGGAAGTGTTGTACCACCATTCAGCTAGGGGTAGCCATTGAGCCCACTGATGTTGTTTTTCAGAGGCAAAACACCTCATATATGTTTCCAAACACTTGTTGACAACTTCTATTTGACCATCAGTCTGGGGATGATAAGTTGTGATGAGATGTAGTTGGGTGCCCTATAGCTTAAACAGTTCTTGCCAAAAATTGCTTGTGAAAGTTGGGTCACAATCAGAAACAATAGAGTGCGGCATGCCATGAAGCTTGACAACCTGGTCCATGAAAAGTTGAGCCACCGTGGATGTAGTAAATGGGTTTTGAAGAGCGCATAAATGAGAATACTTGGAAAGGTGATCCACAACCACCATTATGAATAATTTATTCCCTGATTTGGGTAAGCCGGTAATAATGTCCATAGAGATAACCTTCCAAATAGCAGGTGGAATCGGAAGTGGTTGTAGTGTGCCCAGATATTTGACTGCTTCTCCCTTGTTGTGTTGACACACCTCACATTTAGCGACAAGATTACGGATGTCCTATTTCATACCATCCCAGAAAAAAGAACGTTTGACCCGGTCATATGTTTTGGTGAACCCTGAGTGCCCTGCTATGGGTGTAGCATGAAGCTCAGAAAGTACCATGGATTTAAGCTTTGATTGTTTACTTAAATACAAATGGCCTTTGTATTGAAGCTCATCCTGTAGCCAAGAGTACCCTGGGGGAGCCGGAGCCTTGGTCTGCAATTGCTGGATCAGATGCGAACTTTTGGGATATTGAAGCCATTCCTGGCGCACAGCTTGGAGCCATTCAGGTACAATGAAGGAAAGAGAAAAAAGGGATCCTTCTTCTTCATATTTTCATGACAGTGCATCTGCCACTACATTGTCTTTTCCCTTCTTGTAAATGATCTCATAATCATAACCAAAGAGCTTAGTCACCCATTTTTGTTGCTCCCGAGAGGAAATGCGTTGTTCCATAAAGTACTTGAGGCTTTGATGGTTGGTCTTAATTTGGAAGTGTTTCGCCAAGAGATAAGGGCGCCATAGATCAACGGCATGTAGAATAGCCAACATTTCCTTTTCATAAATGGGTTTGCCCAAATTACTTTCAGACAGTTTCTTGCTGGTGAAAGCCAAAGGTCAACCCTCTTGCATAAGGGCAGCGTCAATTCCTTTCCTTGAGGCATCACATTCCAACAAAAAGGTCTTTGTGAAATCAGGAAGGGCCAGAACTGGAGTGGTGCACATGGTCATCTTCAAGGTTTGAAAAGCTTGAGCAGCGACTGGAGTCCAAGTAAAAGAGTTCTTTTTTAAGAGAGAAATGAGAGGTCCTACAATCTTTCTGTAGTTCTTAACAAACTTGTGATAATACCCTGTTAAGCCCAAAAATCCACGCAATATTTTGAGAGTCTTTGGGTGTGGCCAGTCTTGCATAGATTCAATATTTTTTGGATCCACCCTGATGCCATCCTTGCCAACCAGATGACCCAAGTATTCTACTTCCGAGGCACCAAAATAACATTTAGACTGTTTCAGGAAAAGTTGGTGATGGGAGAGGAGATGGAGAACTTGATCCACATGAGTAAGATGGTCTATCTAGGTTTTGATATAGATGATGATATCATCAAAGAAAACTAAGACAAAATGATGGAGAAAGGGATGGAAGACATGATTCATAAGGCTTTGGAAGGTGGAGGGGGAATTACACAAGCCAAAGGTCATGACCAAAAATTCATAGTGGCCCTCATGAGTGCGAAAGGTCGTCTTGGGAATGTCTGCCTCTTTCATACATATCTGGTGATAGCCTGAGCAAAGATCAAGTTTAGTAAATAATTGGGTGCCACTCAATTCATCCAAGAGGTCATCAATGACAGGAATGGGAAATTTGTCTTTAATAGTCAGTTTGTTGAGGGCACAGAAGTCATGACACATTCTCCAAGAACCTTCTTTCTTCAAGACCATGAATACAGGAGAAGAGTAAGGGCTCATACTAGGGAGGATAACGCCTGCATTAAGGAGTTCCTGGACCATTTTCTCAATTTCATTTTTTTGTGAAAAGGGGTGGCGATATGGACGGATAATGGGAGGAAGGTTTTCGGGTATAAGGGGAATGGAATGATCATGAACACCGCAGGAAGGAGGGAGTCCTTGAGGAGTGGAAAATACCATTTGATGTTTAGAAAGGACAGCTTGGAGGTCATGCGGCACCGGGGGTGTCTTTGTTGCTTGTATGGCATGGAGTTGGGCAATGACACCAGAATGACCTTTTTTTAGTATATTTTACATGCGATGGGAACTAATGACCTCAGGTGAACCAACAGTGATGCCTTGGAATTTATATTGGTGGCCTTCCTAGTTGAATTGCATGGTTAATGCCTTAAAATCCATGAGAATGGGACCCAAATTTCTTAGCCAGTCGGCACACAACACAATGTCACAACCACCCATGTCGATAGAAAACATATGGGATATTAGGTGGTAGTCACTGATTTGGAGACACACATTTTCATAGCGCCCTCCACATTTCATGGAACCACCATTGGCAATCATGATTTGGAAATTTTTGACAACATGGATGTAGCAATGAGTTTCTTGGGCAATGCGGCGATGAATAAAATTATGGGTGCTTCCACTATCAACCAGAATGATGACCTTCCGATGCTTGATGTAACCAATTAACTTGAGGGTTTGGAGAGCGAAAAAGCCAGTGAGAGCATTGAAGGAAATGACGAGTTCTACTTCGGGAGGGTCTAAGGGAGGGGTTATGTCAGTGATTTCAGATGACTCAGACTGTGGTGATGAAATCCCCAAATGCTTAACGAGAAAGAAATGTGTATTTACTTGGCAACCCGAACACAGTTGCGTGGCAATAGATCTGATCTGTTTTAATTTGTTTATGTTTATATCCACCAAGGGTTAGGTATTCAAGGGTTCTACAGATAAGGGTTTTCCCTGTGCTATAGCTCTCTGATATACGTGCGGGGTCCAACAGTAGTACTTGGCCCAATATCTCAGGGAACTAACTAAGGAGGATAGACCACACCCTTAGTCGTATTACCCGACTACCCAGGTACTAGAGAGTATCTTCTCGAGTGTTGTTCTTCGTAACACTATAGCAGTTCGGCGGCTGATAGGTTTATCTAAATAGGGCTTTAGTAAATCTAGGTCGATCCGTACACAAGTGTTGTCTGATGCTCTACCACTCAAAGGGGTACCAACAGGGGTTACAAGGGTGGCCAACAGATGTGTGCTTAAGAACCACTTGTATTTCCTACATGTATGAATCCCTCGACTACGGGTTTATGTGCGTAACGATGGATCTCTGTGACTGAAAGACGCCATAATATGTCTCTACCCTGGAAAAAAAATTCCCACAATTTCTGCCAAGGAAAGTACTATGATACCACTTGCAAGATACCAGATATAATAAATATGCAGAACAGAAATAAAATGCTAGAAATGGAAAAATAACAGTAATATATCCAACATAATCTCCACAATAACACAAAAATGATATAAGAACAACAACAAAAATAACACTTTGATTCAGAAAGCAATGTTCACGGGCCTCTTCGAGGGGGCAACCTCCAATCGAGCAATGCAATCTCCAAGCTAGGGTTTTCATACCCTTGACCCTTATTTATACTAAATATGTCTATCAAGAGAAGCATCTAGAGGAAGATCCTTCTAGAAGTGGAATCTTCTATTAGGTCTTATTACATCCGCCTTATTCTATTTTGTTGAAAGGCCTTATTAATATTGACCTTTATTACATCCGAATATACCTATCTACCTATGTGCAGGTTAGGACCCTAACAATTTCAAATCCTTGAACAAGATTACGATAAAGAATCATTACCCTCTTCCTAGAATTAATGATTTGCTTGATCAATTGAAAGATGCTAAGTATTTCACTAAGTTGGACTTGAGAAGTGGTTATCATCAGATTAGGATTGTTGAAGGAGACACATGGAAGATAACTTTCAAAACAAAGCAAGGTTTGTTTGAATGGATGGTTATGCCATTTGGGCTTTCTAATGCTCTTGAAACATTCATGAGAGTTATGAATGATGTTTTAAGGCCTTTTATTTATGATTGTGTAATTTTCTACTTGGATGACATATTGATATTTATCAAATCTTGTGAAGAACATTTTAGGCATGTAAAGCAAGTTTTAGATGTCTTGAAGAAATATATATATATATATTAAAGATGTCTAAATGTGAGTTTTGAAATAACTCACTTGTTTACTTGGCCCATATTATTGGAGGAGGAGAACTAAAAATAGATCCTTCCAAGGTCAAAGTCATTTTGGATTGGCCCAAGCCCAACAATGTAACAGAGGTAAGAATATTTTTGGGAGTAGCCCAATATTGGAGAAAGTTTATTGCTAACTTTTCTTCAATTGCATCTCCATTACATGTCGTGACAAGCATTAAGCAAGTTTTCCAATGGGGAGGCTAGCAACAAAAAGATTTTAATGCATTGAAGGAGAAAATTAGTTCAGCTCCAGTTCTTACACTTCCTGATTTGAGACAACCATTTGAGATACAAACAGATGCAAGTAACTATTCCATGGGAGTAATCTTTTTGCAACATGGTAAGCCCATTTGTTTTCATTCTGGAAATTTTAATGGTGTTGTGATTTATTATCCTACATATGACAACGAGTTTTAAGCATTGGTGTAAAGTGTGAAAAAATGGAAAAAAAATTGGTTGAGAAAATAAGCTATTATTCACACAAATCATCAACCATTGAAATACTTGCAATCACAAACAAAGCTACAACAAGCAAGACATTTTATATGGATGGGTTTCCTACAACAATTCCACTTGGTTACCAAGTATAAGAAAGACATTTATAACAAAGTTGTTGATATGATTTCTAGGCTTATTGTTAGTGCTTCAATTATTCTTAAGCATAATTTTATCATGCATGAGAGCTATGTTGAACAATATGCTTTAGATGCTAATTTTAAAGAGGTTTATGCAACTTTGTGTCATTCTAACCAAGTTGAGGAATTGGATTACCATGTGTATGATAAGGTTTTTTTATCATCTTGGAAAGCTATATATTCCACAGGGTGAAAGAGTCAACATCATAAGGGAAGCACATTCTTATCTTATTCATGGCCAATTTTGGTGTAGGCAAGACAGTGGCTATATTGAAAAGGTATTGCTATTGGCCTAAAATGAATGAAAATGTTTCACAATATGTAAGAGGATGTTCTTTATGTGCTACAAGTAAGACTATCAAAAAAAAATTAGGATTGTATACTCCACTTCCGGTTCCTTCTCATCCTTGGGAAATCATTTCCATGGGCTTTGTAGTAAGATTACCTATGTCTAAAAAGAATCATGATTATCTTTATGTTGTGGTTGACTGTTTCATCAGAATGTGTATTTTGATGCCTTGTAAGAAGTAGGTTACATCTGAACAAACAACACAAATGTTATTTCAACATGTATGGGTACATTTTGGGTCTCCCAAATCCATTATTTATGGTCGCGATTCTCAATTTATTGGGAACTTTTGGTCATATGGTCACTCATGGAAACCAAGTTGAAAAATAGCACACCATTTCATCCACAAACTAATAGTCAACCAGAAGTGGTGAATAGAACAATATTACATCTTCTTCATGGTTATTGCAGCAAACATCCTTAGATTTGGGATGAGAACCTACATTATATTCAACATGCGTATAACTGGGCTAAGCATTCTTCGACTCAAACATCTCCATTTGAGGCATTTTTTGGTTATTTGCTAAAATATCCTTTATATTTTATCTTTGAGAAGGATGTTGATATTGATGGTCATTATGACATTGATAGAGAAAATAAGTTCATTGAACAAATACAATTAATGCATCAAATGGTACAAGAATAGTTCGAAAAGAGCCAAGACAAGTACAAGACAAGACATGACAAGCATCATTTTTGGCCCTTGGGTATGGAAGAAAGCAAAGAACAAGGAATAAAATCCCAAATGAGAACTTCATGAAAGACACTATGATTGTTTCTGGGTCGAAGTGAGCAAAAGAAAAGAAAAGATGGAGCGAAGCCCGAGAAAGAAATTCGTTGGATGAGGAGATCGAGGATGACAGATAAGAAAGGAATAAGGATCGTGGAATACTCAGCAAGTGTAAAAGGAAACTGTTATATTCTTTCGAGCACCGTGTGAGAAGGAAGGAAGGACAAGCTAGCAAATCCCTGAAAACGCGGGTCAAGTTGACCTAGGGTTTAGACACCTAGAGTTTTGGTATCTAGGGTTTGGACACCTAGGTTTCACCCTAAGGATGTTGGTGAGCTATTGTAATGTATAAATAGAGGTATAAAGGACCTGTATGGGTTGTTGTTGTTGTTTGTGTTATGATTATTGTTTTTGTCTTTCTCATTGTGTGATCGAGTGAGTAGTAGTGTGAAACAAGTATTGAGTACGAGAGCCTTCTCATATTGTAATATCTTCAGCTAGGTGCAAAGATCAACCCTATAGTTGGGTGCATAGGGAGGGGAGAGAAAGAGAGGAAAGAAAGAAGAGTTGCTAGCTAAGAGCGCAGACAAGAACTGTATTCTTTACCTTAATATATTATAGCACAGTTTTGTGGAAGTATCCCTAGAAAGAGGGTGAACCACGTATATTTTGTGTTGTGTGTGATTGGTATTTTGTCTCTGTCATTGATATATTGTGATTGCAGTACTTCATTATATCTGATAAGTAGATGTGCATAATATATCTAAGTTGATAAGTGATATATGAATGTTGTATTGTTCTGGTATTGAATCCACTTGATATTCCCCTTGGTTGTAGACACTTTTGTCCTGCAATGCCCCCATAGTTGCTTCATGTGAGAATGCATCTGCTTTCTAGGTGTAGTCGAATGGGCCAGTAGTTAGGGCTTGTTGGTGTGCTCTTGAAGCTGAACCTTAGTTTTTCCCCTGTGCCAACAAATGGTTCCATTGTCGGGACAAGAATCTACTTAAGGGAATGTCAAGGTGGTTCCCATCAAAGATAGAGATTCAAAAGTGGATAGAGGATCAAGAAAAGGACTTCGCTGAAGCCCAGAACAAAATTTAATCTTAGTATAGAGGATTGGTTGGAGAGACATATTTTTACTGATATACACGAGATATTCTTTGGAGGAATCCATCAGGAACTATACAAGTGGTTAGCCAGGTTGGCAGATACCTAGTTTGAGGTCAGATCTAGACCTCCTGCAGGTTGGATGTCGACATTGATCAAGAAGGTCGGGAGATTTAATAATTTCATGTCAAGAGAAGTATACCATTGGTTTGATATCACCATTGGAGGCTACATCACTGAGTTTGTTGTTGACAGAGTAGAGTCATATAGCCAAGCTGAGAGATATTTTTTCAAGGGACCCAGAGAAAAAATTTTACACTTTCTGAAGCTGAGAATCAAGATTTTGTTGCATGATAAGAACATATTGAAGATACAATAGATTGGTCAAATCTGAAAAAGATAATGTTCAAAAATTCAAACAGCGACAACGACACATAAGGTGGACATATGTGCAGTGGGAAAGTGTTTAGAGAAGTTCATCTTGCGAACATGTTCAAGAAGAAATACGGAGACGAGGGTTTCTACAGTGGAGAAGTAGCAGATCTGACCAACGAAGAGCATTCAGAACCCACTAGGTCAGAGGAAGAGAAACTTGAAGAACTTCGTCGGGACGAACCATAAACCTCAGAAACTATGCAGATTTTTGAGGTAAGTTCTATTATCCCTCCTGTTGATTCAGTAGTATTAAGAAACCAGAGTAATCATAGTCACTAGAGCATCCAGAGAATTGTTAATAGTATTCCACCACATATTCATTCAAGGACCCTAGGAAGATCTATGGTAGATGAGATGAGGCTTCCTGTCTTTAGGGGAGATGGATCTGAAGATCCTGATCAGCACTGGTTCCTATGTGAAGCTGTATGGAATATTAAAAATGTCACTGACGAAGCTGTCAAAAGAACCCAATTTAGTACCACTCTAAGGGATTACGCACTGAGTTGGTACATGAAGCTTGTCCAAGTACTTTCACAGCCTAAGACACTGAATCAGATTAATAATGCACTGATTGCAGAGTTTAAGAAACCTAAATCGAAGTCTCGGTGTATTACAGAACTGAAGGAGATCAAGCAAAAGGTAGCTGAGCTAGTTTGGGAGTTCGATCATAGATTCAAGACCTTAACAGGCCGATTGACTTTTCAGATTCCAGATGAGAAGAACAAGGAATGGTTCATTGTTTCTCTCTTACCCCACATCGAAATTCCTCTGATGTAGCAGAATATTGCTTCGCATGCTGAGGCACTGGAGATCACCATGAAGTTAGAATCAGTCCCTATGGGAGAATCCAGCTCAGATATGAGTCAGATCTTGAGTCAGCTGACTAGTTTGTCTTTGCAAGTCGAAGATATGAATAAGGACAAGGGAAAATATAAAAGAGAATACATATGGTGTGTTAGATGCAAGTCAGAATGCCATGATAAGGAACATTGCCCTCTATTCCATGAATACTTGGCCTCTAGAGCACCGACCCCTTTGAAGCAAGTCACCTTACCCTAGTGCGAGGTATACAAAAATGGGCATCGCCCTGGTGAGTGATACTACATGAAAAAGTATGTTCAAACACCTTCAAATTTGTACTGTACATTATATAAGTCCATAGGACATGATGATAGGGATTGTAGGGCTTTCGATATCAAGCATTAAAGGTTGAGAGACATATATAAGATTCAAGGAGAGGTACAACAAGAAGGAAACTATATGCAGTACAACTCCCCTGGGAGAGGAAAATTCAATCCTCATGGTGGATTCAGAGGAAGAGGAAAAGGAGCAGGTATGAGTCGAGGCCAAGGAGATATCATCTATTATAACTACGCACAGCCAGGACACTTGGCAAGGGACTGTCAAACCCTTTCACTACTTCCAGCTACTGAAAATCGTTCAAGCACATTATTGAAGAATGCCCAACATTGTTGGCTAAACTTCAAGAGAAACGAGGACCTCAGCAGAACCCGCAGATACAGATGATCAAAGCTGAACTTCATGGAGAAGACCTTAGATTGTTATTACTAGAGGAGGCACTGTTACAGGAGATGACACAATGACCCAAGGGAAGATTATAGAAGACTCAAGAATTAGGAAAGCTACAGAGAAGACCCAAACCTTTGATGCAAAGAAAGAAAGAAAAATATTTAAGGAGGCAAGAAAAGAGTTTAAAGGAGACCAAGGTTCTTCATCAAAGACAATACCATAAGTAAGAGAGTATGGAATGCCTCAGACATTTGATCAATATTCTTCGCCAAAAGAAGGCAAAGAGGTAAGCAAGCTCATGGAATTTTTATATACTTGTATTAAGTTGATTTGGGATGAAAGCGTTGTACAAGAGTTACAAAATTTAATCAAACAATATGATCTAGGAAATATAGAACCTTTATTGAATAGGTTAGTACACCAAATCGGTAAGAAGAGAAGGACAAATAAGGAATTACATTTGAATGTTCAAATAGGAGAGTATGAGATAGATTATGTAGTCCTCGACTTAGGGTCGGAGTTCAATGTCATGATGGAGAAAACTTGCACGCTGATGGGAAAAACTGGGTTGATCTATTCCCCTATCAGGCTCAGGATGGATAATCAACAAGTTGTCAGCCCCTTTGGATGATTGGAACATGTCCCTGTGGACATCAAAGGAGTAAGAACATTCGCAGACTTTGAGGTAATTGAGATAGTTGATGACATCTTCCCTTACTGTGCACTGTTAGGAATTGATTGGGCCTTCAACAATTCCACTGTGGTTGATTTAAAGAAGAGATGTATGAATTTTGAAAAATATGGTCGTAGGGTCATTACACCCTTAGATCTAGATGAAGGTTGGAGATACACAGAGCCCATCAGACAAGAAGACCATGCATACAAACTGGAAAATATATACAAATTAACAACCAAGCAACAAGATTACGTTAATCCTATGGTCGATTGAAACCTAAGCTGGTGAAGTGATAGTGCATGTTAATCAGACTTAGAAGAAGCAATGGAGAACTAGAAAAATAAGATGTACAAGGTATCTACAAGAATATGTGTTATATTAACCAGAGAAGTTCACTGGATTGGCACAACAGTAAGTAACTTACCCACTTTTGATGGTCTAAATCCTTTAGAAACCTTCTTTTCAGACTTTGAAGAGAGTGTGCCAATGAAAAAAAGAATGTTGGTGATGGATGAGGCCCTGAAAGAAACCCTAGCAAGATGGTGGGGGACACATTTAAGTAATATTACAGATTGGGTATAGTGGTGTACCTTAATGAGAATGCAATTCAAAGCATAAGTCGAATGTTGTGAAGTTTGATACATAGGTCGAAGTTGCCCAAAGGACAATGTGAGAAGTTGTGAGGAGGCCTGGAGCAACATTCCTAAAGAACAATGGGTGCAAAAATTCATTAACACACTAGACACAACACCTATCAACTGGTACCTTCAAGAAGAGTTGTGCCTCATCACTATAGATTGGAAAGGTATGACTTAGAATTTTGTAACCACCTTCTTATTTGAAATTCAATATCCTTTAGTAGATCAAGAACTATAGATTGTCATACAGAAAGTGTTTGAGGAGGCCTCTAGCCTCCCTTTATAGAAAGACGTGGACGAATGGACTACGTCTCTACAAAAACTGCAAGACTGTTACAACATCAATGTTGTTGAAGTCGATGATCCAAGAAAGGTGAACATTACAAAAACAGAAGGCCAAAGAGATGTGGAAGGACCAGGAGTTGAGTTACCATTCTGATGCAAGAGCATCCCCCACATCAATCGAGCCAGCGCAAATGCAAGTGGACAGCTGGGCGAGCGCAAGCACAAATTTTGAAAATACCTTGAAGTTGTTGTACGATCTTAAATGAAGTCATTTAAGATGAAGCATACTTGTAAATTGTAAATGGACCTTGAGCCATTAGCTCTCGTCCTTAGTACATAGGAGGCATTTAAGATAGTTAATGCAGGTAGATAAAATTTAATTCTAGATTAGACTGTTTGGGAGTGCAAGAGGGAAACGGGATATAGACACCCTCATTGTGCATTGTAACATTATCAGGGAAGAAGGAAGAGAAAGAGCATGCAAAGAGCTATGTAAGAACACCCATGTACAGACATTTGAATTAATAGAAAGAATTGGTTCAAATTCATGGTTTGTGTTGTTCTCTGTGTATTGATGTTATGCTCATGAATGTTTTCTTCTTGTTATACATTTTATTTTTATGTTGTATATATGATTTCATGTTTTAAGTTTGAAGTTTGAAGGGAAGAAGGGATAAGTTTCAATTTTTTCTCTATCTGATCTAGAGTTCCTGCAAGGAGTGCAGTTGAAGGGTCCGCAAGGAATGCGTTGACAAGGGGCTCAGGTAGTTTAGCTTTTGTTCTCATTCATCCAAAAGTGCAGTGGGGCACAGGAGCCATGCAAGGAGTGCACAGGCCGAGTGAAGTTCAGGGTTGTGAACCTAAGCAAGAGCTGAAGGAATGTTGCTACAGGTGTGCGCAGAGTCGAAGATTCAACACTTGGAAGTGGTTGAATGTCTGCCACAAGGAATGCATGCAAGGTTCTCTAAAAGATTCAGAGTTGGGAAAATCTCAGGAAGGGTAAGGCCCTCAAATCCATTTAAGGGAAGCACAGGGAGCTTGTGTCATGAAGTGTTTTAAGAGGCATTTCAATTTTGTGCACAGATAGGCAAGTTTCTGCGGAGGAACACTTGGTCGTTTCGCAGATTTCTCAAAGAAGGAAAGGATGGTCGGTATTCTCCAAGGAGGATTCACGACATCCTGTGAGCTGTTAGATCTCATGGAGGTGCAAGGAAGATACCGCAGGTATTTCCGAGAGGTCAAAATCTCAGGAGGGATAGAGTCGTTGATCCAAGCCAGCCAAGGTTGTTGGATCACTCGCGGAATCACCTATCGGGATTTCATGAGGGAAGAGTCGAAGGTTGGGCAACGGGAATCGAGAAATCACGAAACGCGATATCCCAATGGCTAAGGGAACACTGTGGGGCCACGAGGGTCAACAGGTGGACAGGTGGTACATCTTATCGAAGTTTCATGGCGAGAAGGCCCGAAACATATGCATTAGGATTCGCGATATTGCGAACTCCGAATTTCTGATGGAGTGAAGGGACCGTTGAAAAGTCAACTCACGAGCGCATAGGAGTTTCGACGTATTGGGGTTCGGGAGTCGGTAAAACAAGTTTCTTAGAATCGCAAGTGGGGAAATCACGATAGAAGAAGTCCCGATAGGAGAGGGAAAAGGTCAGGGTTGACTGGTATATCGAGTTTCAGATATTTGTAGAACCATCGCTCGACCATTGGATTCACGAAATCGCGAAGTCTGATTCCTCGATAAGTAAAGAAAGGGGATTGCGTGAAGAGTTATGTGGGTGCAAATTTATCGATAGGGAAATAGAGGAACGTTAAGGTTCTTCGGGCCATGAAAAGGGAAGATCCTATGAGCGGATGTGCTTGCAAGAGCGCGACTGCGTCAGTTTGGTATCAGAGCACAGAAAGGTTCTTTGTTTTCTATAGCAGAGAAGAAGAAGAATTCACCATGCCGCCCAGGAGAAGGGACATGCAGACACCCGATACAGAGGATAGAGAAATGTCGAGAAGAAGAGGCAGGAAGATGGCAGACCCAGTCATGGAGAGACAGATGCGTGATCTATGAGCTACACTCAAAGACATGGAGACATCTCAAAGACGCACAGCCAGTGCAGGGGATCTAAGTGATTCTGAAAGAAAAATAGAGGTTGAACGTGAAGAAGAAGTTGCAGCCAAAGATGCATCAAACGAGCGTTTGATTAAAGCTATTGCCAGGATGGGTGCAAGAGTGAAGATGGACATTCCAGTTTATGAGGGAAACTTAGATGCAGAGGAGCTTCTAGATTGGATTAGAGCTCTAGACACATACTTCGACTATGAAGATGTCGAAGAGGAAAAGAAAGTCAAGCATGTTGTCACTAGATTGAGAGGACACGCAACATTGTGGTGGGATGAACTACAAGCTGACAAATGCTACAAGGGTAAGCAGAATATCAAGAGTTGGGATCGAATGATCGCAAAGATGAAGGTGAAATTCATCCCCAGATATTATCAAATTACTCTGTTCAGAAGGATGCCAAACCTGAGACAGAAGCTGATGACAGTGAAGGAATATACTGAAGAATTCTATAAACTGAACATCAGGGCAGGTCATCGGGAGAGCGATGATGAAAAAGTTGCTAGATACATGACTGGCCTGAGATATGATATCCAAGATGAGATGAGCATGGTAACCATCCGAACGGTGGAAGATTCTTATCAGATGGCTCTGAAAGCTGAAGAGAAGCTGAGCTGGAAACAGAGTCATAGGGGCCGAGGCAGAAGTCAGCCCAGAGGCAAATCAGTTGCCCAGGATAAATACCAGAAGCCCAGGGAGGACTGGAAGAAACCTCAGACTCAGACAGAGAGAGGTGGAACCTCACAGCGAGGGCAGCAATATGTTGAACAACGAGGGCAGCATAATGAGCAGGGAGGAGATTATGCTGACAACAACACTTTTCCTCGTACTAGAGGCAGAGGAAGAGGTGGATTAATTACATGCTTCACATGTGGGAAGAATGGGAACAAGTCTTATGAGTTTCTAGAGAAAAATAAGGACATTGGAGAAGCTCACATCGCCGAGGCACAGAGGCGGGATGTTGAGGCAGAAGACACTGAAGGCGGGAGATCACTGATGATGCGAAAATTCCTTTTGACACCCGAGAAAGAGGTGGAGAGTTCAGTCCAAAGGACCAAACTTTTCAGGATTTCTTGCAAAACCAAGGACAGGGTATGCAAGGTCATTGTAGACAGTGGTAGCACGGATAATCTCGTATCTACAAAGATGGTAGAAAAGCTAGAGCTGGAGACGACTAATCATCCAATCCCATACAGAGTTTTGTGGCTACAGAAAGGACACCAGGTAATTGCCACTAATAAATGCTTGGTTGAATTCAAGATAGGAGGATATAATGATAAGATCTTATGTGATTTCATTCCTATGGATGTTTGTCATCTATTGTTGGGTAGACCATGGCAATATGACAGGAATGTGATTCATGATGGGAGAATGAAAACATACACCCTAGAGAAGAATGGGAGGACAAACATGTTGCTTTCGATAAAGGATAAGGAGGTGAAGCCTGAAGTAAGCAATATTGTACTTCCCATGAGTGGGAAGGAACTTTTTACAAAGGTTAAGAAGAAGGAAGATCCACAGTTCATTGTGGTCAAAAAACCGAAGATTGTTCTTACTAGCACAAGAGTGGATGATTTACCAGATGAAGTTCAGGAACTGTTGGAAGAGTTCACTGACATCATAGTGGATGAACTACCTCATTCGTTTCCACCGATAAGAAGTGTGAGTCATCACATTGATCTCATACCAGGAGCCAGTTTTCCAAACAAATCCGCATACGGTTGACGCCGCAAGAAAATGAGGAAGTTAAGAGGCAAGTCCAGGATTTGTTGGATAAAGGTTTAGTGAGGGAAAGCTTGAGTCCATGTGTTGTTCCAACAGTACTCAGTCCGAAGAAAGACGGAGGCTGGAGGATTTGTATTGATTCAAGGCCGATTAATAAGATAACCATTAGGTATAGATTTCCATTACCAAGGATGGATGATCTGATGGATTTCTTAAGTGGAGAAAAATATTTTTCAAAGATTGATTTGAAAAGCGGTTATCACCAGATCTGCATGAGAGAAGGTGACGAATGGAAGACAGCATTCAAAATGAACAAAGGGTTGTATGAATGGCTTGTTATGCCATTTGGATTAACAAATGTGTCGAGTACCTTCATGAGGTTGATGAACAAAGTCTTGAAGGAGTTCATCGGGAAATTTGTCATTGTGTATTTGGACGACATACTAGTTTATAGTAAAACAGTGGCAGAGCATCTAAAGAATTTGGCTACGGTGATGTAGAGATTGCAGCAGGAGAAGTTGTTGATAAATATGAAGAAGTCCTCATTCATGAACATAGAGCTCATTTATTTGGGGTTTGTTATTTCAGCAAATGAGTTGAGGATAGATCCAGATAAGGTGGAAGTGATCAAGAATTGGCCATCACCGAGAAATATTTTCGAGGTGAGAAGTTTCCACAGATTGGCTAGTTTCTACCAGAAGTTCATCAGGAATTTCAGTGGAATTAGCGCACCAATGATGGATACAGTAAATAAAAGACACGAGTCTTTTCACTGGACTGAAGAGGCTGAAAAAAATTTTAACCTGTTGAAGAGGAAGATCACAGAACAACCAGTTTTGGTGTTGCCGGATTTCCAGAAAACATTTCAGGTGAAATGCGATGCAAGCGGATTTGCAATCGGGGCAGTCTTGAGTCAGGAAGACAGGCCAATCGCATATTTCAGCGAGAATCTGAATGAAGCGAAATTGAAGTACTCCATGTATGATAAGGATTTCTATGCTATCATTCAGACACTGAAGAAATGGAGACATTACTTGATCCCGAAAGAGTTTGTCTTGTACAGTGACAATCATGCATTGCAGTTTGTGACTCAACAGGAGAAGTTGAATCAAAAACATGTCAAATGGGTTGAGTTTATGCAGAATTTCACTTTTGTGATCAAACATATTTTTGGTACTGCTAACAAAGTGGTTGATGCTTTGAGAAGGAAGTGTTTGTTGTTGCAGGAGTTCTGAGTCAAAACATTGGGTTTTGATGATCTCAGGGACATGTATACAGATGATCAAGATTTCAAGGAAGCGTATGAAGCAACTGAGAATCCAATTCTCTGAGACTGAAGCCAATGGATAGGAAGGATTTCTATTCAAGGGAAATCAACTGTGTATTCTGAAATGTTCCATGAGGGAGAATCTGCTGAAGGAGAAACACAGTGGAGGATTGGCAGCGCACTTTGGCCACGAGAAGTCATTCGTAAAGCTGAATGAATCATACTTTTGGCCGGGAATGCGAGATGATGTCATGAGATTCGTGAACCGATGTAGAATTTTCCAGCATTCAAAGGGAAGAAAGTAGAATGCGGGGTTTTATCAACCATTGCCTATACCAGAGAGGTCGTGGGATGCAATTAGCATGGATTTTGTATTGGGGTTGCCAAGAAAACAAAGAGGTGTTGATTCAACCTTTGTGGTGGTGGATAGATTTTCCAATATGGCACACTTTATTCCATGTCAAAATCCCAGTGATGCGACTCACATTGCAAATCTGTTTTTCAGAGAAGTCATTCAACTTCACAGCTTACCAAGCAGTATACTTTTGGATCGAGATACTAGGTTCATAGGACACTTCTGGAGGAGTTTATGGAAGAAGCTGGGAACTAACTTGTTGTTTAGTTCATCTTATCATCCTCAGACGGATGGACAGAAAGACGTGGTGAACTGAAGTCTAGGAGACTTGTTGAGAAGCCTGGTGACAGAACACCACAGCCAGTGGGACCACATATTACTATAGGCAGAGTTTTCTTATAATGACTCGGTCAATAGGAGCACAGGGTAGAGTCCATTTCAGGTTGTCTATGGCATGCAACCGAGAGGAATTTATGAACTGAGAGATTCAGAACAGACTACTACTAGGAGTGCTCATGCAGAAGAATTCGTAGAGGCGATGAAGGAACTTCATAGCCGGGTGAAGGAGCAATTGCTGAATTCAAGCCAGGAATATAAACGCAAAGCAGATCAGCATAAAAGACAAGTTTAGTTTGAGTTTGGTGATCTGGTTCTGTCACATTTGAGGAAAGAAAGGTTCCCGAAAGGGACATACAACAAGTTGAAGATGAAGAAAATCGGGTCATGTAAGGTCTTGAAGAAATTTGGGACAAATTCTTATGAGATTGAATTACTCGATGGGATCGGAATCTCTCTGATATTCAATATCTCGTATTTTGTACCCATACTGAGCTGAGGAAGCAGAGACTGGAACTAAGTGGCCAGTGATCCAGTGGACAAAGAAGATGCCAATTGTAGAAAATCCACAGATGGAGTGCATACTAGACAAAAGAGTAAGCAAGAGGACCAGGCGAAAGCAATACTTCAAGTATCTGGTCAGGTGGAAGAACCATCCAGTTGAAGATGCTAGATGGGAGAATGAAGCAGAGATTATAAAGCATGGACAGACTGTGCAGGAGCTCATGGACAAGAGCCCATGAAATTTTTCAAGCGATGGAGTATGATGCAGGAGCATCTCCCACATCAAGCGAGCCAGCGTGAATGCAAGTGGACAGTTGGGCGAGTGCCAGCACAAATTTTGAAAATACCTTGAAGTTTTTGCGTGATCTTAAATGAAGTCATTTAAGATGAAGCGTACTTGTAAATTGTAAACGGACCTTGAGCCATTAGCTCTCATCCTTGGTAGGTAGGAGGCATTTAAGATAGTTAATGCAGGTAGATAGAATTTAATTCTAGATTAGACTGTTTGGGAGCGCAAGAGGGAAACAGGATATAGACACCCTCATTGTGCATTGTAACATTATCAGGGAAGAAGGAAGAGCAAGAGCATGCAGAGAGCTGTGTAAGAACACCCATGTACAAAAATTTGAATTAATAGAAAGAATTGGTTCAAATTCATGGTTTGTGTTGTTCTCTGTGTATTGATGTTATGCTCATGAATTTTTTCTTCCTGTTATACATTGGCTTTATTTGTTGTATATATGATTTCATGTTTTAAGTTTGAAGTATGAAGGGAAGAAGGGATGAGTTTCAATTGTTTCTCTATCTGAGCTAGAGTTCCTGCAAGGAGTGTAGTTGAAGGGTCCGCAAGGAGTGCGTTGACAAGGGGCTCAAGTAGTTTAGCTTTTGTTCTCATTCATCCAAAAGTGCAGTGGGGCACAGGAGCCATGCAAGGAGTGCACAGGCCGAGTGAAGTTCAGGGTTGTGAACCTAAGCAAGAGTTGAAGGAGTGCTACTGCAGGTGTGCGCAGAGTTGAAGATTCAACACTTGGAAGTGGTTGAATGTCTATCGCAAGGAGTGCGTGCAAGGTTCTATGAAAGATTCAGAGTTGGAAAAAGCTCAGGAAGGGTAAGGCCTTCAAATCCATTGAAGGGAAGCACATGGAGCTTGTGCCATGAAGCTTTTTAAGAGGCGTTGCAAGTTTGTGCACAGATACACAAGTTTCTGCAAAGGAACACCTGGTCATTTCGTAGATTTCTCAAAGAAGGAAAGGACGGTCGGTATTCTCCAAGGAGGATTCACGACATCCCGTGAGTTGTTAGATCTCACGGAGGTGCAGGGAAGATACCGCAGGTATTCCCGAGAGGTCAAAATCTCAAGAGGGATAGAGTCGTTGATCCAAGCTAGCCAGGGCCATTAGATCACTCGCACAATCGCCTATCGGGATTTCATGAGGGAAGAGTCGAAGGTTGGGCAACGGGAATCGTGAAATCGTGAAACGTGATATCTCGACGGCTAAGGGAACACTGTGGGGCCACGAGGGTCAGCAGGTGGACAGGTGGTACATCTTATCGGAGTTTCATGGCAAGAAGGCCCGAAACATAAGCATAAGGATTCGCGATATTGTGAACTCCGAATTTCCGATGGACTGAAGGGACCATTGAAAAGTCAACTCGCGAGCGCATCAGAGTTTCGGCGTATCGAGGTTTGGGAGTCGGTAAAACAAGTTGCTTGGCATCGTGAGTGGTGAAATTGCGATAGAAGAAGTCACGATAGGAGAGGGAAAAGGTCAGTGTTGACTGGTATATTGGGTTTCGGAGATTCGTAGAACCACCACTCAACCATTGGATTCGCGAAATCACGAAGTTCGATTCCCTGATAAGTAAAGAAAGGGGATTGCGCGAAGAGTTATGTGGGTGCAGATTTCCCGATAGGGAAATAGAGGAACGTTAAAGTTATTTGGGCCATGAAAAGGGAAGATCCTGTGAGCAGACGTGCTTGCGAGAGCGCGACTGCATCACATTCATTAGAAACCCAATCAAGATTAAGAAGGTCAACATTGGAACATAACAGACACCGAAGCTTGCAAATGTTGGAGATTATTGTGATGTTTCCACCATTGACAAGATTATAGAATTATTGCATGAATATCAGGACTTGTTTCCAACCAAGTTCACTAATATGAAGGGCATTAAAGGGCCTATGGAAGAGATGATGATCCCTTTAAATCCAGATGCTAGACCAGTCAAACAGAGACCCTAAAGATTGAACCCTAAGTACAAAGAGAAATTGAAGATTGAGCTCGATAGAATGTTGGAATCATGGATCATAGAACCTGTCGAAGAGTCAGAGTGGATTGGCCCTATGGTGGTACAAGACAAGAAGACGGGAGAGATCAGGATCTGCGTAAATCTTAGAAAGATGAATGATGCTTGTTTGCATGACCCCTTCCCTACACCATTTACTGACAAAGTGTTAGATAATGTGGGAGGCCAAGAAGTATATTCTTTTACAGATGGATTTTCAGTATACCATCAAATCCGGATTGCCAAGGAAGATTGCCACAAGACCACATTTGCAATAGAATGGGGATCTTATCAGTACACAGTGATGCCATTTGGATTGAATAATTCCCCAGCCATATTTTCTAGGGTGGATGTCGAAGCATTCAAGGAATGTTTGCATAAATTTCTAGAAGCATACTTTGATGATTGGAATGTCTTTATTTTAATTGACTCATATTGAATGTCTAAGCCTAATGTTGGAAAAATGCAGGTAGTGTCAAATTTCTTTGAATCTGAAGAAGTGCATCTTCTTCTCACCATTTGGAGTGTTGTTAGGTCATATTGTATGCAAGCAGGGATTGTTGTTTGATCTGTCTAAAATTGACATTATAGTTGATCTGTCACCTCCTTCTTCAGTCAAACAGCTACAACTGTGTTGGGACACACAAGATATTACAGGAAGTTCATCAAGGGATATGATCAGATCACAGAACCTATGGAGAAATTATTGAAGAAATATTGTCAGTTCAATTGGACAGAAGAATGCCAACAGAGCTTCGATACACTGAAACATAAAATGGTTACTGCGCCCATTCTGGTGTTTCCAAATTGGAGTAAGGAGTTTCATGTGCACATCAATGCATCTTCTATTTCCCTAGGAGCAGTGTTAGCACAACCCAGTGAAGGAGAGATTCATCATCCATTAGATTTTTCTAGAAGAAAGCTATCAACTGCAGAGGTCAACTGCACCACCACCGAGCGAGAAGGGTTAGCCATGGTGTATGCGCTGTAGAAATTCTGCCACTACTTGTTGGGAGGGCACTTTAAAATGTTTACTGATCACTCTGCACTAAAATACCTAGTCAACAAGCCAGTGTTGGGGGAAATAACATGCAGATGGATTCTGCTATTTACGGAATATGACTTTGAGATTATAGTAAAGCCAGGAAGAATGAACAAAGGTCCTGACCACTTGTCGAGGTTGGAAAATGGAGAAGATCCCACTAGTTTGGAGGATGCGCTACGGGATGCATAGCTACTAGCCAATATAAATATTGATGACCACTTCGCAGAGAAAATACAGTTCCTGTCAACATGAATGGCACCCAGTGAATATACAATTCCACAGAAGAAACAACTAGTAGTGCGCGCTGCAGACTTTTCGCTTATAACCGGACAACTATACAAAATGGGACCTGATGAGATATTGAGAAGGTGCATTATGGAAGTAGAGCGACCAATTATCCTTGCAGAAGCTCATGAAGGCATTGCATGAGGACATTATGCAGGAAAAGAAAATGCGCAGAAGGTTCTTAGGGATGGACTTTGGTGGCCTACCTTACATAGAGATGCTAAAGACTATTCTAGATCTTGCGATGTATGCCAAAGAGTTGGGAAATCATCCAGAAGAGATGAAATTCCATTGGCACCAAAACTAACCCTACAATCATTTGATAAATGGTCCATTGAATTCGTTGGACCTATAAACCCACCAGGAAAGCGCACATGAGCAAGGTACATCATCACTGCGACATAATACTTGACTAGATGGGCTGAAGCAAGAGCAGTCAAGTACTGTAGTGAAACTACAGTTGCGTGCTTCATCTTTGATGACATCATAAACAGGTTTGGATGCCCAAATATCCTTATGAGTGATCAAGGAACACATTTCATCAATAAGACAATTGAAGCCCTGACTAAAGAATTTGCAGCCCACCATCAGAAGAGCACATCATACCATCCACAAGAAAATGGGACAATTGAAGCATTCAACAAGATTTTAGATACAACACTAACCAAGATTTGCAGTGTCAACATGGATGATTGGGATCTAAGAGTACGAACAATATTATGGGCCTATAGAACTACTTGCAAGAAACTAACAATGCAGACCCCTTTCAAGTTGGTATATGGTCTTGAAGCTATTGTTCCAATGGAATACTTGGTACCAAGCCTAAGAACTGTTTCCTTTACAGATATGGATGACACTGGCATTGTTCAAGAGAGGCTTGCAAAGCTGGTTGAATTGGAAGAAGATTTATTTGTTGCAGGATTCCATCAACAAGTATAGAAGGAAAGAGAGAAGGCCTACCATGACAGGCACATTAAGCAAAAGGTATTTAAACAAGGTGATTTGCTACTGGTATATGACAGTAAGTTCATGAAACATCCTAGGAAGTTCAGAACTCATTGGCTTGGGCCATATGAGATCGCTTATGTTACAGAAGGAGGAGTTGCACAGTTGAAGACTTTAAAGGGAACATGGAGGGAAGGATTAGTGAATGGGAGTCGGTTGAAGTTGTACTATGACAACCAGCTGCCTCTCAACTCTCACTAAAAGAATGAAGAAAAGGGTCTAGGTACCAGGTGCATTTGAAACTGGGTACCAGACACAGAAAATATAGTCTACATAAGGTAAGGAGAGGAGTCATAAAGTAGAAAGAAAAGGATGCACTGCATAGTCCGAAGTCAAAATAAACTAGAAAAATCAAATATGAAATGCCTCGAGATGAGTCATGAGTGATTTTGGGGGGCCTATTGGCCCTTGGGTATGGAAGAAAGTGAAGAACAAGGAAGAAAATCCCAAATTAGAATCTCAAGGAAGACACAGTGACTGTTTTTGGGTTGAAGTGAGCAAAAGAGCAGAAAATATGGAGCGAGGCCTAAGAAAGAAAGTCGTTGGACAAGGAGATCAAGGATGATGGATAAGCAAGGAAGAAGGATCCTGGACAACTCATCAAGTGGAAAAATCCTTCGTTAGATACTTTGGATCATTGCATGAGAAGGAAGGAAAGACAGGCTGGCAAAGCCGTGAAAACGCGGGTCAAGTTGACCTAGGGTTTTGGTATATAGGGTTTTGGTACCTAGGGTGTTGTTGTTGTTTGTGTTATGATTATTTTTGTTGTCTTTGTTGTTGTGTGATTGAGTGAGTAGTAGTGTGAAAGAAGTGATGAGTACAAGAGCTTTCTGGTATTGTACGATCTTCAGTTGGGTGCGAAGATCAACCCTGCTACTGTGTGCATAGGGAGGGGAGAGAAAGAAAGGAGAAGAAAGAAAATCTGCTAGCTAAGAGCGCATATAATAACTGTATGATTTACCTTAATATATTATAGCACAGTTATGTGGACGTAGCCCTAGAGACAGGGAAAACCACGTATATTTTGTGTTGTGTGTAAATGGTATTTTATCTTTTCCATTCATATATTGTGATTGCACTACTTCGTTAGATCTGATAAGTAGATGTGTAGAATAGATCTCGGTTGATAAGTGATATATGAATGGTGTATTGTTATGGTATTGGATCCACTTGATATTCCCCTTGGTTGTAGACACTTATGTTCTGCAACCCCCCCATAGATACTTCGGGTGAGACTGTATCTGCTTTGCAAGTGTAGCCGAAAGGGCCAGTAGTTAGGGCTTGTTGGTGCGCTCTTGGAGCTGAACCCTAGGTCTTCCCCTGTGCCAACAATCATGTTGATCATAGATTCCAAGTTGGATATGAAGTTTGGATTTACATTACCAAAGATATGCTTAAAGGATAAGGTAAAAAGATGAAACCAATTAGATATGGACCTTTTCAAATTCTTGAAAAGATTAGTAACAATGCCTTCCGTTTGGATTTTGCTCCTTATATGCAAATGTATGCAATTGTTAATGTTGAGAATTTGAGATTGTATGAGCCTTCTTTTATTGATGATCAAGGATATCATGTTCACATTCCTTCCATAGATGAATTCTCTCCAGAATATATTTCATAATTGCATGAGGATACAATCATTGATAGATAAGAACTTCAAAACGAGGGAGTGTGGAGTACCTTCGTGTTAGTTTAGAAGGAAAAAATACAAGAAAATATAAATGGATTGAGGTGGAAAAGTTGAGGGAACTATACCCTCATCTTCATATTGACTGAAAGTAGTCGTTTGGAGGTCCAAAAGCTTCCCAATGGGGAGGAGTGATCCAGGGGATCAAAAAATGATCAAAAATCAAAGTGTTCAAAATTGCTCGAAAATGGATTCATTTGGTATACCTCGTCCTCAAGATCCCAATGCAACTTGAATGGGATAAAACAAAGTTCATATGAGGGAGATATTGCAGTCTGTTTGTTTTTCCAAACATGCAAAATTGCTGACTGTACAGTCCGTACAAGCCACTTGATAGCTGATCGTACAGTCCGTATGACCATACAAATGATGTGGTAGGGTGACTTGGAAAGTGGTGACATGTCATGGTGACTGGGTAGGTGTATGATGTGTAATAATCCTAGACTGACACATGTCATTCTACAAGGGAGAATGAAAGGGTGCCACATGGCCCAGCCCGAGGATGCC
Source organism: Picea engelmannii (assembly GCA_009831015.1). NCBI lineage: Eukaryota > Viridiplantae > Streptophyta > Pinopsida > Pinales > Pinaceae > Picea > Picea engelmannii. The sequence continues at coordinate 332,049 of ML781721.1, forward strand.
ATGTGGCACCCCTTGTGTGTGGTAAAATTTTTGTTTGGATCCAAGGGGGTCGAACCCGTGACCTCTGGGCGTGGTAAATACTTTGCGTAGGTAGGGCCACAAGCCCACCTACCAAGTAGTTCTTAACCTATGGTGACATTAAAATTATTTAAGTTTGCATATGGGTTCATTCTAGTGGGAAAAGGGTTGGGGCTTAGCCCCAGCCCTGGTCATGAAACTTAATACATATGTCATACAACCATTAGCATGGGGAACCAACGGTCCTATTCGACAGATGTTATATTTTAGCACCGACCCTTGGCCACGTGGGACACACAACTGCCATGAGACCATAACCTCTAAAGAAAAGGCTCCAATTGTGCTCACTATGCGACAAATCCACCCATTTTACAAAATGGCACATGGTGTTGAGTTTTGGCATGAAAAACACATAGAGGCTGGATTAGTGAGACAATGGGTACGTTTTGGCAAGCATAGACAACAAGTTTTTGGAAAACACTTCTAGGAAGTGTATTTTCTTCAATTTTTTGCCAAACCAAGTGTAGGAAGGGCCTAGTTAGGGGATTTTGGACATTCTGGAGCCATTGGAGCCATCTATTTTTCATTTTTAGCATTGTAAAGCACTGATTTTAACACTTTGAGCATATAATGAAAATGATCCATTGGAAGATGGACCAGGAGATGTAGCCCAAGAGAGGGGTGAACTCCTTTATCATTTTGTTGTGTTATGTGTTTATTATGATGGTTGTTTATGTTTGTTTATGTTGTTCATTTCAAGTATAAAAACCCAATATTTTCATGTGCTTGCAACTTCATCCAATTGCCCAAGACACATACATATTCCAAATTTTTATACACAAACCTTTTTTGTTTTCAGATCACAAACTTAAACCATGCCTCCTACACTTATTTATACTAATTCTACCCTCTAAGGAAACTTCTAGAGGAAGATATTTATAGAAGGAAATCTTCTATTAGGTCTTCTTACATTGAATTATTCTCATTTATTTATTAGGCCTTATTAACTAATGTCAACCTTTATTACATAGAAAACATATCCTACTAAATAATAACCCATGGAGAGGGGTTAGGATTGGATCCAAACAAATATCCAGTATGAACTAATGTGGAATCTAAGTTGTGAACTGAACTGGGGCCCACCATATCTAGAATGGCGGAAATATTATCTTGGTCGACTAACAATCCATCTTTGCAAACTACATGCCCTGGTAGTGTTCCAAAAGGCATATCAAATATGCACTTATTCAAATTCAAAGAGATATAGAGTTGATGACAATGATACAACGTCAATCGAAGGGCTTGTATGTCCTCCTTAGAAAATTGAACACTATCCAGTCATCCAAATAAACGTTAAGGAACTTGTGGATAAATTCTTTGAAGGATGTGACCACTATATAGAAAAAAATTGCAGGTGCATTGTTTAGTCCAAATGACATCAAAGTATAAGAAAAGGAACCTTAATCCATCACAAAGGTGTTTTTTACTTGATCCTCCTCTAGATTCGAACCTAATTATACCCCTAAAATTCATCTGAAAAGAGTAGGCTTATCATCCTCCAACATTCTCCAGAACCTCACCGGTGAAAGGGGTAGAGAAAGGATAATGAAAACAAGATGCATTAAGGATTCTCAAATATACACAGATTCTAATATAACATTTTTTCTTTGGTTGCACCATCATGGAATTATTCCAATCCAACTCTTGCATAGGGACAATGATTCCAACATCCAACATTTCATCCAATTCCTTGCACACATTTTCTTTATATTTTGGATTTAATCAATAAGGAATCATTTGACAGACTTGGCATATGGTTTGATCTGAATTTTCATAGCCCCCATAAATCCTTTGATTCCTTTCATTTCTGAGAAGTTGTGGGGAAGCAATTCCTCATTTATTTGAGTAGGTCGATGACCTGAGTGACAATTTCCTTGTCCTAATAATCCCCAATGATAGCCATTTTGGGTGCTTCGTCAGTGTCAATATTATGTTTCTTTGTCTTAATCATATGACCATAGTTCAGTTAATCTAGATGGATATAGGTGGCCACCCACCTATTACACTGGCTCAAAATAGAGTTTTCCATTTTGGCAGTTTTTTACAGTTTTTTGAGTCCCAAACTTCCAGGATCGTTTTGAGGCCCTAAACGATGTTTTTTTGGACTTTTGGGGGGCCACAAGTGTTTATCAAAATACGTTGATCCTGACTGAAGTTGTACTTCTTGGACAGAAATTTTCGACGAGGTATCGAACTCCCCAAATGGATATCGTATGCAAATGTTATGCCCTTGGTAAGTTGACATACCAACTACCCCAATTGGGGCCCACAAACCTTTTGTAGTTTCATCTTCTGGGGTTAGGGTTTTAGATTTTTTTATGTTAAAAATGCCTATAGAGCCTCATTGTAAACATCATCATATTCTTTTGAATAAGTGTATCCGTCACATATCTTCTTAGGGATAAGCTGCCACAATTCTAGCAAGTTCATTCACTCCATATTTTTACAGTTTTGTACATTTCACTCATTAATAGAAATTGTGTATTACTGTATATCTATGCTTCTTATTATATATCTGGTATATCTCTATTATATTATTGGATATATTGCAATATATCTATATTTTCCTTGTTATATATTTTCCTTCATTTCATTCTAAAAAATAATCCATATCAGTGGTATCATAGTAGGCTGCTCATTGGTGTTTCTTAGTGCATGTCCCTGACGAGGTCAGGGTACAAAGAGTTGGGTCTTGAGCTAGTTTCCCTTGAGGAAAACCACTCTTGTCAGCCAAAGGCCTCCCATAGTGAAAGAAAAGAGAGATGTGGGAGCAGAAGATCCCATCAAGTTGTTGTTGTGGAATCCCTCGCGCAATAGAGGAACGATATGTTGGAGAATTTTCCCCAAATCCTTCATATATTTCTGACAATATTATGTGTGTCTTCATCAAGCAATATCTTCGGAGACACTACTCCATTTAAGGTACAAGTTAATTTTGATATTCTTGTTTTTTACGGTCAAATTGATGTGGATTCTTTGGAAAAATGGTTAAATTTTCTAGAAGGTTATTTCTTTGTTCATAATGTTTTTGATAGAGACAATATCACCTTTGCGCTCCTTAAGGCTCTACCATGTGTATATAATTGGTGAGAAAATTACTGGGAGAAAAGTTACATCAATGAGTCTGGAACATTTGGGGCCAAGCCCACTTGGGATTATTTTATGGATGTGGTCAAGGAGAAATATTACCCTGTTGGAAACTATGATGACAAATACATGAGATGGAACACACTACATCAAAAGTGGTACCAAACAGTGTCGAACTTCACAAATACCTTCCATACCTTATGCACCAACATGGGTATCAAAGACTCTAAGAAGAATTTGGTTCTGAAATACCGCAGGGCTCTACACATATACATCCAATATGAAATGGATTTTCTGGACATTTCATTACTGGGAGACACTTATAGATCTGCTGTCAAAATCGAGCATAAATTTAAGGAGCAGAACAAGCTGGAATTTGGGCTTGAAAATTTGCAACAACTAAAGTATGGTAAAGGAAACCCTAACTCACATAACTGTCAATACAAATAGTCAAATCCACAAGAAAAGAAGGGTAATAGAAAGATGAAGAAGGGCACTGGGAAGTGGTGTGACTTCCACAAAATCCCTTGGCACAACACCAATGAATGTCGCTCAAAACAGTCATTGGTGGTCGATATCAAAGAAACAAAGTTGATCCCCGAATCCGACTCTGATTCAGAAACTAATAAAAGGAGACAGATAATTGATGCATAACCCATTGCTAATTTCATGACCTCAACAATCCAACCAAAATAACTAGAGTATATTGAGGATGGGGAGCACCTCCTTGATTCACAGATGTGGGTGAGGGGACCGCGTTGTGTTTCATTGTTGATAATGAAAGCCAGAAAAACCTCATCTTATCATATCTCATCAAGTAGTTGGATTTTATGACAATACCACACCCCCAACCATACAACATCAGATGGTTCTTCCAAGGACGAGATATTTGTGTCAACCAATAGTGTCACCTGTCATACGACATCAATCCCTTCAAGGATGAGGTACCATGTGATGTTTCCCCACTGTAATTCTGTAATGTTCTATTAGGCCAACCATATATGTGGAGGCATGATGATTTTTATGACTCTCACCCCGTAGTGTCATTGTTACTCTGGGGGGTCAGCCCTAGAGGATACCATAGGTAGTTTTGACTATTGTATCAACAAAACAATGATGCAAAGTAATCTCTCATACTAAAAATTTTAGCCTCTCCAGAATTCGATCAGAAGGTGAACTCAAGGAAACTGCAACTAGTACATCCTCATCTCAATACCTTTATGTCAAGCAGAAGCAGATTGAGAATATTATAGAGGATCACACAAACATTATTGCTTCACCTACGGGGGTGGCTCACACTGCCAAGTGAAGCAAGGTTATAATATAACACATCATAGTCTTCGTGATGCATCTTCACCGAAATATTCGTCCCACACTCAGGTATATCATGAAACTATATTGGTCGAACAGATCCAACCCCTCCAGCAACATGTTCATGATAGCCTTCAACAAGTTGAGTAGGATAGCTTTTCCATCAAGGCAAGCAACTCACCAAGGTTCAGATTCAGAAACATATCCCCCATCTTCCATGGGAACTTGACACAATGGGGATTGTTAGGGAGTATTAATTTACAAAGTCAAAACAATTGGTTCTTTTTCTAATTGAGTCTTGTAGTCATATCCTAGTCTCTAAAAAGATCATGTGTCAAGGTTCGATCGTATTTCTATCAATGTAATATCGATGAGGCGATGAGGCATGTGGAGAAATCCTGGTCATTTTTTTTATTATTTTGATATCCTCAGCATTACCTATGGCCTTCTATCCACAACAATGGAAAATACACTATCACATATTGACACACAGAGAGAGTTCACAAAGGAAATTGTTGAAACAGAGATTTCGCAGCAAATTTCCTAGTTGATGCAAAATGATATTTTCATCATAACTTTAAAAAGACCAGTTGGGTTTTTCCCAAAGTTTTTTCGGAGAGGCATCATAGTGTCATTAATTTGATGACAAAAAATCATCCCATCCCATTTCTCAATTTAGGAGAAAAGGAAAAATTATCAGTAGTTAAGAAATCTCCTGGTTGTTGCGAAATTTCTTGTCGCTGACTATTTTTGCAGTCAACTTCAAGTGTCGATTCCGAGCAGATGGTGATTGATATGAACAAACTGAAAGAGGTTTTTCTCAATCACTGGCTCGTATAAAAAAAAATCTCTCACGTTTTTCACAGGTGTCATGGTTTGGGAGATTCAAAAGGATCTTTACAGCCTATTTTTACAGATTTTTGCCTAATTTAATTAGTTAAAAACTAAACCCTAAAAAATAGGAGTTAGTTTGTAATTCCTTGAATGTGAAACCCTAACTATTTTGACCTGATTGAGTTAGATTGAAATTTAATTCTATATATTGTGAAGGAAATAAGAAGAAAAGGGTTTGAGAGTTGAGTAAGAAAGATTGTTCGTATTGTAATATTTCCTTATTATTAATGAAAGGTTTGCAGACAAGCGTTTGAAGTATTTTCTCATAGATTCATGTGTTCAGTTATTTTAGTCAGTGTTCCTAGTGTATGTTATTCTTTATTTGTTATCATTAAATGTATTCTTCTTTGTTTGGATGAGAAATTGTTGATGCAGAAATCATTTCAATATGCTTTGTATCTATCTTGTTTCAAATATTCAATTTCAAATTGATAAGCTTATGCATAATTCATCTAAGTTGGATGCTCCGTATGACTTTGAATGTTTCATTTTTCATTGAAAATATTGTGGTCTCTCTAAAAATGACTGAAAACACTCCTCACCACATAAATCTCATCAATAAACAAAGTCCTTTCTGAAAAGATCAGATGAATTAAAACTGATATGGAATAGGGAACACTATTGTATAAACAGACTTAGATACACTAAAAGAATATACAAATGGTCAATTACAACAGTAAATTATATGTGGGCTCTAAATCCACTAATGAAATAAAATAATGGCATCTCTTAGTCATCAAATGAACTATAGACACTATGAACTTTGCAATTCATCCACATATACAGAAAATAAATGGAAGGTAATGGAAGTTTGATCAAAAATATCAGAGAGGAAATTATGCATTCAGATATATACTCAACAAAAATCTTACTACATAGTTTTCCTATAATTCACAAAGGTCGAACCACAGTCCTAGAGACTGCTCCCTCCCCTTTTTCATTACAATTTCTGAAATATATATCTATATCTCATCTAATAGACTCTCCTTGTTAAATTCAATCTACTTACTAAAAATAGAACAAGGTTACAAGTAATCTGGAAACAATTACAATTTGTCTCAAATATTGAAGGTTATTTGATCCAATTTGAAATAGGTTGCCAAATGTCTTGAATGTTGAGAACAACTGGAGTTAAAATCCCTTAAAATATGGAACTGCCTACTAATTTTGTGCTTGGAACTATTGACACATATATTCCAAGAGCCATTCAATCTTGGAGCTCAACAAGCTTCAAAACTTTGATAACGATGAATCAAAGGATAGAAGAAAACACCATGTGCATTAGTTTTAAGTCTAATATATATGGGAAAGGCTCTTTCCTTGCACTTAGATCTATGTGTAAGTTTTAAACATGCGACGTAAAGCAATGCATATAGATTCTTAAGCAATACAGAAATTAATCAATGGCTCATACACAGAGTACACAGAGATTTTTACCGGAAACCCTCAACTGGGAAAACCTTTCTTATTTTCATTATCTCGAATTTCACCATTCGCCATACAATATATACAATGTTTTTAGGTATTCCGTAGATACCAAAACCCTAATCCCTTAATCCGGGATTAATTTACAAATCAGCTAAAAATAGATAAAAACGCCCAAAAAAAAAATCGGGACGCTGCCCCGAACGCTGCGCGTAACCGGGGGGGGGCATACCTACCCTCCCCTGGGACCCCCCTATGAAAGCGCCCAGCGCACACGCAGTTTTCATATCTGATGCACCCACATACACACACATGCAAAGAATATAACACATACCCAACACTATGTCTCTGTCCATTGTTATAGTCATCCATTGATTTTTGAGCAAGCTCGTGAGATCTCTTCTCCTCCTCAATCATCCTTTTCCTTTCCTTCTCATACATATTTTGAACCCTCTCGAGTTCAAATTCAAAGGATTCCATAATAGGATCATAGAAATTGGTATGTTTATAATCATCTTTTTTTCCTCCTGTGAACCTTAAGTTCTGTACCAAGTCCCTCCAAACACATAATCTCCCTTGAGTATATATTTCATATGATATTTCACTAACCCTTTATTTTCATACCATGCTTTCATGGATTCCTTTGAAAGAGGAATGGCAGAAATGCCTCTTGGCCAAATAATACAAACCTTCAGATGCACTTTATAAACTTTTGCAATTTTAAGTGCATCATCAGCCCAAATGTAGCATGTTTTACTGGGCATAGCTATCAGAAGAAACTCGATCACATCCCCAGAAAAAAAAAGGTCCAAAGTTGAGCAATTTTCCTTGTTGAGATGCAACTTGTTTGCAACCCACTTGGAAGAATAGAACCAATGCCATTGTTTATTAACTAATGTACTATCCTAAATTTGCAATATTTGGGTTAAGCCCCAATGTAGAGGGAACATATATTGTTGCATTGAAAAATTTTCAAACTCAAAGTTGTATTGATCTCTACTATTGGTCTGCACTCCATTTCGTAAGTGTCAGTAATATTTAGAAGCAGGCCATGACATCGGTTGCAATTGTGGTATAAGCATTGCTCATGTGGGGGTTGCATTCACATAATACAATGGCGTTGTCGATACAAATGGAAATGAAATCGCCTCCCTATTTTTTTCCTTCATGTGAATCCTCCAACCATAATAGCTATGTTTACAACTACTGCATGCTTGAATAGGATCCATGTTAGCAACAATACCTTTCAGAAGAGGAAAATCCACATATATCAATTCCATTTTTACTCCGTTCAGGTCCTATGCTGGAAAAATGATGATCCTAAAATCATGCACAATTTTAATGATCTCTTCACACCTAGCCTCAAGCTAGGATCCTGAAGCTTAACACCTACTCATTGAAATCAATGATTTGTCGCACCATATGAATATATAACAGCTTTGTTTTTGAACTGTGTTTTATTTTTTTTATTTTACTCATGAACAAAATCCCACATGCATCAGGAATATAAAGGTTGTTGCCTTTATATACACCAGTGCTCCCTAGACTTATTCGATGAGACATGTGGAAAGCATCGGGCTTGGTGCTTGCACTTGGATTTGGATTTGGTGACTTATGTGTTGGTTTGATGTATAGTGTAGTTTGATATATGGATTGGTAGACTTTGGTATATGCACTAAATTGGTCGATAAGCTTGACTTATGGATTGGTAGACTTTGGTATATGTGCTAAATTGGTCAATAAGCTTGACTTAGGATAGATTAAGCTTGACTTAGAACACTTAATCACACACCACCTTTTTCTATAAAAATATTTTACCCTTTTATAAAATACTTTATTATTTTTTATTAAAAGCATAAAAATCTTAGGATCTGATGAAAAAGGTATGACAATAAGTAGCCTTAGTAATGATTTTGTCATGATAGGAAAGCACATCAGAAGACAAAGTCACAAGAATCTTGGGAAAAAATGATAAATGGGATCTTGTCAAGACTCAATGAAGGAATTAGAAGTTATGATGTTGACCAAAGACATTAGGAATTTGGCGATTCAAGCACAAATTGATGAAGACGCTTAAGAATTTAAAGGAAATATTTTGAGCACTAACACAAGGTATTGAACAATCAAGATAGGACCCCTATTTGGACGATAATTGAGTATCTTCCATTTACACTAGATAAAATGAGGGAGAGTAGACATATTGCACACACTAAAACTTTTCTCAATATTTTGTTAATTCAATGAATCATTACATGCATATAAATACATTAACTTTGGCCTTAAAATAGATTGACTATCTTATCCATACAATCCATTTGTTTAGATAGTCTCTTAAGCACAAAACTAAATAGGATCTAAGATCTCTCTTAGATCTAACAAATTCCTAAATCACTCACGTAGAGATAATCTCTACATTACAATTAGCAAACCACAATCTTAATAGTATGATGATTAATATCTCATATTAAGTGCATAAGACAAGTAGGAGTTAATTATTCCAACACCCTCCCTTAATGAGTACTTGTCTTAATCTTTGTTCTCATCGGCATTCCTTAACCATTTTGAAATCTTCCATGCTACTAACTCCATCAAGTTGTCTCTTAACCCTCGTAAGGTGTATATCCCAAGTTCCACTCTCTAATTCCCAAACTTAATCACTCAATTACTGGACACTCACACACCTATTGTGTAACCTCACTAGCAGACCACTCTCATGTCTCAACAACTAATGAGAGATTTTTCCCTAGATCTGTAACTCTCAAACCAAATTAATGTGCTTTTACTTGCACTTGATCCCTTTTAGAAATACAATTGCTTCAGACTAAGTAATCAATTCATTGTTTAACTGCAAAGACTAACAAATCACCATCCTATGGACATACTTCCATTTACTTAGATACATAGGTAACCATCCGTTGTACATAATATATCTGATTCAATCTTACATTCATCATTATCACTATAACCTCTTTGATCTTTTGATTTTAGAGATTCATCATCATACTAATACATACTTTCACTAATTCAAAAAAATTCCACTAATTAAAAAGCTCTAGTAAGACGAAACTAATGTGGCTTCCCCTTCAGAAGATGAAAATGCTTCCATTGTGCCTTTGATTCTTTCAAGATAACCCTGATCCAACCTTGGTAAATCTATATGATGAAATCATGTAATGCTAGTAATAGGATTCCCTGTTCTTCATATGACTTTGATTTTTTCCTCCTTGTCATCATATTTTCTTCGTCGTTGGCTCTGATTTCAACATGACCATTTTTTAAACACCAACACATGAGTATGTAGTTCCAAGATCAATACAAATTATAGTTTTTAACTTTGTCGTTTCTTCTGCAGTAATAAATTCCAGAAGGAATATAAGGTTGTTGAAATCCTTTACATTGTTGTTGAATGTAGTGCATCCTTGGTTTCTCCCCATGCCTAGAGAAATTTCAAAACTAAGCCGAAAATATTCTTTGCAGTTGATGTTCATCTAGGTATACAAAATAAATCAATATTTCTTGAGTTTTAGCAGCACATGACCCTCTATCCAATGGCGGATCCCTTACAACACATGTAAAAACAAAAGAAACTATCACTCACACACACTCACACATGTACAAACACAAGAAAATATCACTCACACACACTCACTAGCAATCACTCACAACAAATTAACTACTCTCACATCTCTTTCATATTCCTAGGCCCTCCCTCAAAGAGTTCAACCCAAACCAACTCTCATACCAAGATAAAACTAGCATACCCCTAAAGCGGGGGAAAGAGAACGTTGAATTTTAGCTATAATACCTTTTTATAGCGAAAATTAACGTACATGTTAAATGGAGAATGGAGAATATTGAAGGTAAGAAAACATACAATGAAAATGTGATTGTGTAGCTTCTCCCAAGCCATAGTAGCCGACAAGGTTAGTCATATGACTATCCGAACCAACCTAGTTGAAAATGGGTATATGCATATGCATGTTGATTAAACACTTCCATTGAATATAGATTCACTAGAACACCTAGCAAGCTGCATTGTTTTGATTTCAACTTGAAACTCCACAAAAGATAAAAAAAATCATGTATTCATACAAATATAAGGGGAAGGGACAATATAAGAATGGATGACATAAGTACCTATATATGTAAATTACCAATTGAACTCAGTTTAGGTTGGTGATTGGTCTATGTTGAAGTTGTTAAAGCAGTTAGAGATGGTGAATTTGAAGTTGTTAGAAAAGGTTAAAATCGATGAATTTAGGCGTTGAGCTCCAGAAAGATGAAGACACACGCTTAGCCAACATGTACCACACTTGAGAAGCCCTTAAACAACACCCAAGTCCCATATTTGAAAGGTATCATACCTTGATTACACACTAACGACGCAATTACCTGAGGATTCAATAAATATCTTTGGTCGAGTCAACATTGTTTTCTGCTAATCATTTTTCCTTGTTGTTTCTTATGCACAAGATATGTAAAACAAGCAACAACGAGATCATATTAATTTCCACCATGTTTCAAATATTTTATGAAAACTCTATGAGACGAGCTAAAAAAAAAGACAACTGCAAATTTTCAAATCAGTTCGTTATTTTCCAAGAAAATATAATTTCAGTTGTTTTATCCTTTTAGTGGTCATTGCGTACTCAATTATCACAAATGTTTATTCAATTTGATGTTTGTATTAAATACTAAACATATAATATTCGAAACTATGTTGCAACTCTTTATGTCTAAATTCATTTGAAAATATGTATTTTAACAAATACTCATTATTACAAATGCCACCCCTCTTATAATAATATTTTTATATGAAACACTAAAATACATTTTTTTTACAAATTAATATAATATTTGAAACTCATTATTATTGGAGATGATGAAACACAGTATTCCTAAAATACCTATCCTAAAATATTTCAAAACATCAAATCTCAAGATTAAATCTTAACATATCAACTCACAACATGGTCGCTTACCATCTGTTCATGATTCATGATCATCCCACGTTGGCTATCCCCTCCACCTCCAACCTGAGTACATCTCACAAAGGAAATATTTGGGGGAGGTAAAGAACTCCACAGGAATATTTGGGGAGGTAAAGGACTCCACGGGGAACGGAGTTCGACTCTGGTTGGAGACTTTTGAAACAGAGGTAGCCATGGTGATGAATTCGAGAAATTCATGTTGAAAAGAGTGGTTCATGTAGCGGGTGATATGACAAAATATAATCTTGGAATAGAAGAAGATATGGCCGATGTGCTCATGGAGGAAGTAGATATTATTGTCATCTCGACAACCACTACTACATTTGATGAAAGGTTTTTGTATGATTTAAATTGGCTTATATATAACTTATCAGTTGCCAAAGAGGAATTTATGGACTTCTCAAGAACATAAACCCTTCTGCCTTAGTTGCTCAAATGATATGAACCAAATGTCTCAGTTGCAGGTATCCGTACATGTTCTCCACATTATGTATTATTCCTTTGTTAGTCTGTAATAAGATTATTTTCTAGTATTCTAAAAAGGCAGTTATTTAAATATATTTTTAAGTATTTAATGCATATGTGAATGCCACTGGTAGGAAAGATCAGATTTATGTTGGATAAGAGGCATTTTCATCCCTAAATATTAGAATCTTCCTCAACTCATGAATCACATCAACATTAGGGGCATTCTATTTTTGGCAGTTGAACGTCCTATGGATTTGTGTCATTTCCTATGTCGAGGGATTTGGTATGGCTCAGCTTGAACAATTTTTCATTCGTTTCCATTTTGTTTACCATTTCACTGGCCAATTCAAGAGTTTGGAACTTCACAGTCTTGATGACCACAGCGAATAGTTATTCCAGGGATCTGATGAGGTAAGTAATCCCGATTTGAGAGTGTATTTTGTTCCACTTTAGATTCCAGCAATGAGTCATTGAATAATTTCGACCAAACCAGCTAGCTTCATTACAGTAAATAATTTTTTTTATATTGTTTCAACGGGTAATGCATACTGTGTGCTATTTTCTCACCTTAAATGCAATGGTTTAGGTATGACGTTGCTATGGAAACCAACACTACCAGAGTTTATCGCCTTTTGGAGTTTGGAAAATGCTGCGGAAATGTCCAACTTTTTATCCATATGTCCACCCGTAAGTGTGATGTATTCACATAGTAAATCACTTTTAAATTATTGTAAATTATGTAAGGCTTTGCAAGGAAGGGCGTCAGGGACAACTATTGACAGAATACATTCATCCTTCGCAGGGATTTGGAGCAAAGGGAATCAGACCTCTAGAATGGTCGAACTATTGCCTCTTGGAAATAGGAGCCATGCACGCCATTCTCACCATATTTCCAGCAGTCCATCTCTTAGCAGAGTCCGTGAAGTTATCGAGCCAAGCAGTCCATCTCTTGTGAGAAACGGTCCATCTCTTGGGCATCCTTGCATAGACAGGAGTCCATGCTAGGAGTTGAGCAGAGTTCATGAAGTTATCCAGCCAAGCAGTCCATCTCTTGTGAGCAATGGTCTATCTCTTAGGCATCCTTGCATAGACATGAGTCCATGCCAGGTCTTGTGAGCAATGGTCCATCTCTTAGGCGTCTTTGCATAGACAAGAGTCCATGCCAGGAGTTGAGTTGAGACCACGAATTTATTGAGCCAAGCAGTGCATCTCTTGTGAGAAACGGTCCATCTCTTGGGCATCCTTGCATAGATAGGAGTCCATGCCAGGAGTTGAGCAGAGTCCATGAAGTTATCGAGCCAAGCAATCTGTCTCTTGTGAGAAATGGACCATCTCTTGGGCATACTTTCATAGACAAGAGTCCATGCCAGGAGTTGAGCAGATTCCATGAAGTTATTGAGCCAAGCAGTCCATCTCTTGTGAGAAACGGTCCATCTCTTGGTCATCCTTGCATAGATAGGAGTCCATGCCAGGATTTGAGCAGAGTCCATGAAGTTATCAAGCCAAGCAGTCCATCTCTTGTGAGAAACAGTCCATCTCTTGGTCATCCTTTCATAGATAGGAGTCCATGCCAGGAGTTGAGTAGCATTCCATCTAGTGAACATCCTTGTGCAGATATGAGTCCATGTGAACAACCTTGTGAAGATTTAGTTTTAGAGATCGACATAGAAGGTGGGATACAAACTTTGACGAGGAATAGCTGGAAGGTTAATCCGAACCCATGCCTCCTCTTTGAGGTCGTGGGGTACAAACTTCAAAGAAGAACAACTAGTAGGTTAAGTCGAACCATGCCTCCTCTGCCTCTGCAGAACAATGAACAACCTTTAAGAAACAATGAACAATTGGCTAAAGTACATTACATACATGTTGTCCATCCATAGGTTATGGACAGGCGACAGAATGCTCAAGAGAACCTCCCCTTAAAATAATGTATTTGGCGTAATAAGGGAGAGTAGACATATTGTACACACGAAAATTGTTCTCAATACTCTATTAATTCAATGAAACATTATATATATATATATATATATATATATATATATATTCATTAATTTTGGCTTTAAGATAGATTGATTATCTTAACCATACAATCTATTTGTTGAGAGAAGCTTTTAATCACACATCTAAATATGATCTAAGATCGAGATCCTAGATCTAATAAACTCCTAAATCATTCAAATAGAGATCATATCTACATTACAATTAGAAAACCATGATCTTAATATTATGATGATGAATATCTCATATTAATTACATAAGACAACTAAGAGTGAATTACTCCAACAACACCAGCCATGCTCTTGTTTATTAGAACTAATGATTACTTTAGATATTGGTTTGGGTTTTCTAGATCTAGTTGGTTGTGGGAAGATCTTCTCCAACTATCAGATCCTATTTATGTGTGTGTGATTGATCGATTCCCTCGTGATTGTTTTATGTTGTTGAGGAAAAAATTCATGTATAAATATATGTTTTATTGAATAATAAAAAATAAATAATTTTTGTGTGTGCAATTTGGTTGGATAAATTGGTATCAAAGTTGGTTGTTCTTGGGTAACTCTCTCACTAGAGGGAGGTCCCAAAGAGATTAATTTGTTATAGAGTAGATTAGTGGGTGAGACAATCAATTATTATTTTTTTGAATGAGTTTTGGAGTTTCGGATCAACAAACCTTTCTGACAGGAACATTGCGTTAATGTTGTCTATGAACAACAACAGAAAGGAAGGAATTGTTCATGAGTGGGAAGGATTTGTCACACTGAGTTCTGCTCAAGGAATCCCAACAATGGCCAACTACAGAGGGATATATTTTCTAATGAGTACAGAATCATCATCGGCTCATTGTCTATCAAAATATGGAGTTTGCACTCCATGTACACTAGTCCAGATTCGAATCCAGCCAGATATTTATGAGCACAAACAAGTATTATCCAAAGGCATGGAGATGCATGTGCCACAAAAATATTTACATGCCTATATGCGGTTGTTTCTCAATAATTAGACGTCTACAAAGCCTAAGGAGTTTTAAGCAAGAGCACAAAGTTTCTGTGGATCCAGTAGCAATTGATGCCCCGGGAGGATTTTTATTGGTCTTTTTTGGGGGATATATTTATTGCGAATACAAATTACAAGGCATTGAATTAATTATTTGTTATATATTATTTTATTTTATTTTGTTTGTTAATTTGTGCGGACCTGTTGGCTCGCGATTAACCTGTGGCTTGAGAAACCGCGACTCAGGGGTATCTAAGCCGTCAAAATCACCCGGGGATCGCACCCGGCCTGAGCCACACCAACCCTTAACATGGTTGGATTTTTTGTCCCCGCAGGTTTCGAACCGGTGACTTTAACATCACGGAGTGGCTTAACAACACACTTCGTCACCGACTGTCCTACACCTCGGGGACTATTTGTTATATATTATTATTATTATATGTTTGTGAGTTTTTTTTTCTTTTAAGAAGAACCAATTATATAACAGAGTATCATAACTTAAGTTGGTGTTTTTTTGTTGTACTTTTGTGCTTCAAGAAAAATAGTTATAAGTTATCTTTATGTGTATGTGAAAATAGTCGAGTTGTCTGTGATACTTTCAGTGTCTAGATTGTTTTTCTAGATAATTAGTAAATACAGCAAGAGACCATGTACTTCGAGAGATGGAAATATGTCAATAAAATGATTCAGTATCTAGACTACACTTTCGGGTATGTCAAGAATCGTTGGTCCTACAAATAAGTGAATGTGATAATTAACAATTGGATCTTAAATGGATGTTGATGGTTGAGAAACAGCGTAGTCCATGAGATTTAAGACTGAGTAGAAATGTTGATGAAGACCATACTATAAGAGATCAAAGTTCAAAAATATTTTATGTGATTTCAATATTGTTATTTGTGATGTAAGTATTAAGGGAGGGTGTTAGAATAATGTTTACTTTAGAGATTAGTTTGAATTTCTTAAATCTAGTTAGTTGTTGGTTGTGGGAATATCAAATCTTATTCATGTGTATGTGGTTGATAAATTCCCTCATAAATTTATTTTATTTATAAATATCTACTTAATTAAATAATAAAAAATAGATAATTTTTGTGTATGCAATTTGGTTTGCTAAGTATCTTGTCATTCAAAGAACTGCCATTATGTCTTTAGGATCATTAAAGAAAACAAATTTGGTTTTCATCAATAAACATAAATGTGGTAGCACCTATAAATCTTGTGCGAGCAACTCATGGCCATATACACAACAATGCTTTAGTACATAGACATACACAAGCATTAGAAATCGCTAAATGAAATCTATTGGTATTGTGTCTCGTTGGATTATACCTAAGATATCATACAACTCAAAAACAAAATGAACGCCCATGTTTCATTGGAGTGATCGCTGATTTTCCTTGGTAGAAAGAAACGTATAAGAAGAACAATAGATTTCGGAATATATTCGCATGTGCCTAAAAAATTAATAAATTTTACAACTAATCTTTTTGTCCACGGTGTAGATTTAAAAATAAAAAATAAAAAAATTGACATAGTTTTCTTAAATAAATAATTACAATTTTAATTTTAAAATATATATAGCGATTAAAATATATGGATCAAATTCAATTTCAAATTTTTATTTAATTGAAAATTTCAGAATTGAAATTTTTACAAATTGATAAACAAAATATTTCAATCCATCTATATAACAATTAAAATACATGGGTCAAATTCAATTTCAAATTATTATTTCCTTGAGAATTGAAATTTTCACATATAGATAAACAAAATGTTTCAATCCATTTTGATGGATTCACCCAATACAATATTAGTACAAACATTCTTTGATTGTATATTCGTAAAAAGTAAAGCAATAAATCAAAAGTTCTATGATATTTGTTGAACAACGGAAGCTAATACATCAATACAATAGAAATAAACAAAACAATCATGCATACAAGAGAACACAAATTTACGTGGTAAAACCCTCCTTCACTTTATAAGGGAAACATCGACGGGACAATGGCAATCATATTTTATTATCAAGAAAAATAGGAGATTACAAATCAACCATAGGCTACCGGACAGCCCGGGAGAGGGATTGAAGCCCCCTGCTGCTCAAATGCCTCTAAGGCATTCACATTTATACAATGTCTCATTCAGTTACATTACATTAATTGCTACCCCTATCTCAACTCAATGGTTTCAACAAGAGGCAAATAAATCTGCCTTAAATCTTGGTCAGTTAAAACCGCCTTATCCAAATAGTTGTCAGGATCCTGACAATCTCCACCTTGACAACAATTTACATGATGCCATGCCATTGTCCATTCATCACCTTCTTGTAATCTAAAGATAGGTGATACTAATGCTTCCAAAAAACCGAAGCGCCCATTTCACTGCTCCACCTGGATTTGTCATGTGACCACTAACAACACCAATTGTACATGAAATATCTCATTATTTCATCGCAATCATCAATATTTGTACTAGCATACCATACACGAGACATATAACCCTTTTCTTCTTCATCACTTGGACACAAACTTGAAGAAAACTTATAATGGAAAGCCAAAAAAGATTTTACCAGTTTCACAACATTCATACCGAATTTCCTGAGTATCATTACCATGTACTCGAGTTGTGATAACCTAAAAGTTACCATCAATCCTGTCTCTATGAATTTCTATGCTCAAGATTGTTTTGTTTCTCTCAGATCCTTCATCTCGAACATCCAATTCAACTAAACCAACCTGTCAATCTTAACCATGCTATGGCCTGCTACAAGCATATCGTCAACAATCTAAAACATCAAGATAGTGAGTACCATAAACAGAATGGTTACGTTCACTTCGTGTAAATCTTGGCTCACCATGAAGGAATATGCATCTTGTACAATTGTCTGGTCTAGATCCAAGCCATACAATAATTACTTGAGCTTTGCAAACAACTCTCCTATCGCAATCCTTAGCACCTTCAGTTCTCCACATCGAACATTGTGTTCGAGACCTTCGCTATAAATAGACGAAGCAAGCCAGGTAAGCTCGACATGAAGCTCACCTCCAGACACCTTTCTATGGATTCTCTGTGCTCCACTTTGACAACAACATTTCCTTGACCAAATCCAGCCACACCAGCCAAGTGTTCACTGCTCACCTTCAGACCAATTTTTAATGGAGTTACAACTAGCCTTTAAGCAAGGTTCACTACATGCAATATCATGGACACCAAAAAACACAGGAAACAAACATGAACCCGAAAAACCCACCCCCTATCACCTAAGTCTATGTATAGACTTTACTGACAGAATACTAGGGGTACGCATGCCTAAATGAGGTCTTATAGCCATATTCCCAATTACATGCAAAATTTAATTTACATTTATAACTCCATAGTAAAAAATGTTCATGCTTTATCTTAACTATTACCATTGTTGCCTCAAACAAAAATACCTCCACTTCCTCCTTGGGCTGCTTCTTAACATCATCCATCGCCCGACCGGTCTCATCCTCCAATGGATTCATATCTTCAATGGCCTCCATCACCTTCACCAAAGCGACAGGCTACAAAAGATAACAGGTAGACCCATTGAACTGCCAACATTATGTCTGTGTGATTACCACGCTGCCTCCAACCTGTAACAACAAGCCAGCTTGAATACCAAAGTTTCACTTCATTGCACCTTCCCTGGAAATGGATTGCAGCCTCACCACAAGTAGTCACATCTAGGTGTAAACATAGGCAATCGACCATAGGTCCATCCAATCATTACAAGCATATTACAATTTACGAACTCCACAAACTCAGAACGTCCAGAGGTCTTGAACCACAATGTATCAATGGATGCATGGGAACAAATGAAGGTTTGGTTCGTTCTATATATGTATGGCTGAAAACGCAAAAACATCCAACCCACAACACGAAGCAATTATCATGCAAGCAACCTTTCGTACATTCCAAGTGCCAAACGAAATTAATGTAAATATGCCCTTACCATAATTCTTTAGTAGAATTGCGGATCTTTCTAAAAGAGAGCCTTATATAGAAACAATTTGTTCATAACTTTTGTACGTGATCCACTTACTTACCATACATTCATTCACACACACTCAAATCCCATTTTGTAAAGCACAACACAACTAAGACGTCACTGTAATGCCTGTAAGAAATTGTTGAGAGATTGTGTGTTTGAATCTGAAAAATGTGATATAAGGTTTCATCCCTTGTGTATGATGCTCCCTCAAACACTCGATTACACAGGGAATGCAGAGCACAAAATAAAATTGTTGGCACATAATAAGGGGAGACCATACACTTGTGTTGCCTGGGATAAGATCAATTGTGGATAAAAGCATAAAATCCCTCTAACCTCAGCGATAGAGATCAAGTGTGGATCTCTCTCCACCATTTTTCCACACGGGTTGTGCTTTCGTTCTACGGAGATGCACTTCCAATATTATTCAATCAAGAGGTCAGACAATGCAGGGTGGCTTAAAAAATGTATTAAGCCAAAAAAATGGAATTATCTAAATGATTTCATTGCATTTCATATAGAATGGACGTTGTATCTCATTATATTTTTGCTCCACCTCTTAATACTTTGTCACTAGCTTCTTCATTGACTCTCTCAAGATCTTTATGGATTTCCTGTAGCTTTTCAATGGAGAGAATGAGTTCCCCGTCTATATGCTCTTCAGGCCCGCCGAGGAAGCCTCCTTCAGGTATTCTTCATCTTTGCGTTATCCAACGATTATTGCTCCTTTCTCAAATCGTGAGTAGTGATAGTCTACAAGTATCAATATGCGACACATAAATTCTAGGTATTGTGGTCCACAGGTATAGTGTCCCCTACAATGATTCATCCTCTTCCATGACTATCTGTGACCCGTGATAGAAAAGAAACTATCACCCCCACAACAAATCCATCTTCCAGTTTTTGGCACATGGATCTTCACGCACAGGTTTCAATTAGAAAATCTCCCTCACAACTTGGAATTGGCTTCTCTTTCTTCAGCATGCTAGATATCACCCAATGGCCTTCTCACTGACGTTGATCCACTCGGATTGGCTCAGCTCACTACTTCCACCAAGCATAGGCAGTGGTTGTCTTATTATTCAGATCATGGAGATTACATCAGACTTGCAAGTTCTTACTATGTCTCTCTCTTGCCTCTATGAGCTTACATGTATTTATATACATTTAGAAGAAACTGATTATTAAATGCAATCCCTATCCATATTCTAACTTGGTCTATTTGGTTGTAACCAGTGCATAATAATATGATCCAAATCCATCCTTGGAGGAATTCATTGTCACCAAATCCCAACAATCTCCACCTTGACAACAATTAACATGATACCTTGCTCCTTCTTTTTGTTCATCACCTTTTATGCAAGCCAAGAGAAGCCAAGCACCACTACAGCTTCTCTAATAAAACTGGTTTCATGATCTCACCTGTGTGACTTGCACGATTTTGGATTTCCTGAGGGGTCACTCCACCTCCAACATGTCTTCCACAATTGTGTTGTGAGACATATTTAGCGATAGATCTTCTCCTATCCAAAACATCTGTAAAATATACATTACAATTATCACAGACCATCTTAGTGTAACCATTATAGGTGACATTGTGCTTCTCAAATGCTGAAGCACCCATTTCACTGCAACACCTGAATATGTCACATATCTAACAACATCATTAGCATGTGAAACATCTGGTCTTAACCATTTCATCACATACAACAGACCTCCTACTGAACTTACTTGAGACATAAACTTTTCTTCTTTATAGACAAGACCTATGCTTGAACAAAACTTATAATGGAAAGCAAGAGGGATAAAAACTAGTTTTACAATGTTCATACTGAACTACAACCACATATTACCATTACCATATATGTATACTTCCATGCCCATAATTTGTTTTACTACTCCTTGATCCCTCATCTGAATTGTCCTATCCACCTGAGTCATTTTCTTATTGATTTTATCCATGCTTCGGCTTGCATCGAACATATCATCAGCAAATAACATCAAGACTATGAATGTACTATTAAATGTATAGTCATTCCTACCCTTTGAAAAATTCCGACTCACTATGAAGGATTCAAACCTCTTCTATATTTTCCTGGGTACCAATAGGCCATATAATGAATTATCTAGCTTGCAAACAAATTTACCATTGTGATCTTGACTCAACCCTTTTGGTTGTTCCATACATACTATATCTCTATCAAAGATTACCTTGTGAGAAGTAGGATCCCACACACAACATCTCTTTATACCACCATCATAACTTGCAGAGATATAAAACACGCAAGAATTCAGAAACAAAGATTTTAAGTCTGGAAATGATTTACTGCTTACCAGTACCTGCAATTCTTTCGTACTCTTATGACCTTGATGCTTCTTCCATAAACAAGAAGATACATCTGTCACTTCATATGTCTCTTCAGTACTCCCTTCCAGCTTATAAAGGTTACCAACTTGTGTTGCCTTCATCACTACTATTATCACTCTGTAAATTCCCAGAGGTTGTTGTGAGGTAAGAAGAAATCTATCAGAGGTAACCTTAACCAACCACTTCGAAATTGGTAGCTAGCCCTACCAGTTTCAGAGAGGGATCTCTCTATAAGTTTTAGATTTGTTTGGATTTTCCATATTTTAGGCTAGTTCAAAAAAAAAATATAACTGAGTTGTTTGTATTGTTTTTAAATGAAATGGTTGAATATCCCTTATGCTTCCATTGGGCTATGGGGTCTGTTTTAAAAAGATGGAGGTCAAAGATAGTTTTTATAAGATTCGTTTTACAGGGCAAGATAGTGCAGCTGCTAAATTCTTTAGGAATAAAAATGATGTATTGCTGAAAAAGGTGAGATATCAGTTAGAACAAAAAAGCATTTAAGAATTTCTTTGTTGTAACATCAGAAAGAAAACATTTAAATCTGTAAAAGATTAGGAATAAAGTACACAATGGAAAATTCTGCAACTGAAAAAAACTAAAGGATCAAAATTTAAGTCAACATTTGATCCTATAAATTATAGGGTTATAACAGTGGCTCCACCTAGGGATGGTATCCTCCTTGTGAGATGCCAAGAATCCTGTTTCTTGTTGTCTTGAAAAAAATTCCTCTAGAGCTTCTTCTGTTATCTAACTTGCTTTATTTTGAAAATTTTGATGACATTATTCAATGTCTTGGGGCCTTCTTTGCGGGCTTCAAACACCTGAACAAAATCACCTACACACAAAATACTTGTAAAAGAAATGATATGTACAATGAAAGGGAATGGTTATCTTTCTACTGATGTGGCAAGTAACGCTTCAGCATCCTGCCATTTACAGGTCCCCCTGGCAGGTCTGATCCATCACAATTAGCAAGTAGAAAATCATTATTTCCTCTGAAGGCCTGAATGGTGTAAGGACCCTTCCAAAAGCTATCGAACTTTCCATGTTTACCTTTATATTCATTTATGGAGTCCCATCTCAAAACTAGATCACCCAGATCAAATTTATCCTCTTTGGTTCTCTTTTCATAATTCTTTTTTATATTTTCCTGGATCACTTGAGTTATGTTGTAAACTTCTTCTCTGGATTGCATTAGGTGGATCATTTGATTTATCCTTCACTGGACATCATTTGGTTCTTCTTGTGTTTCCTGCAATAGTTTCATGACTGGAAATCCTAATGAAAGGGGGAAAACTACCTCAGTGCCATACACCAACTGGTATGGAGACATACCAATCTCTCTTTTGGTGCTTATTCTGTCAGCCCAGAGTGCGAAAACCAACTTATTATGCCATGATTTCTTGTTTTTTTGTAGTGTCTTTCTGAGAATGTTCACCAGACTTTTGTTAAAAGACTCAGCTAACCCATTTCCTTGCGGATAATAAGTTGTCAAGTGTCCCAGAGTAATATGATATTGATTAAAAAATCTATGAGCCTTTTGGATCTGAAATCCGTTGCATTGTCAGCTATGATTTTTCTAGGGCATCCAAAATGAGACAAAATGTTAGTTTCTAAAAACTTGATGATGACAGAGTTAGTAGCTTGCCTACATGGTACAGCCTCGATCCACTTGGTGAAGTAATCGGTGGTTGTGAGGATCCACTTGTGTTGGCCCGAGGAGGGTGGATGTATTTCACCATTTGTCTAGACCCCATTGTTGGAAAGGAGATTCAACGGAAAGGGGTTTCATAGGGAGTGGTAGAAGATTCCTTTTACCTTCAAAAATCTAGCACTTGTGGCAAGCAGTAACCTTCTGGTGGACGTTAGCGAACATAGTAGGCTAGTAAAAATCAACTCTCAGAATCTTGTTGGTTGTGGTCTTCCAGCTCAGGTGCCCACCACAGTCTCTTGCATGAAAATCTTGAAGAACTTTGTCAGCTTCGTCTTTTAATAGTAAATTAAGCAAGATACCACTAGGATCTTTCCAATAGAGATTGCTTTCTAAAATACAAAATTTCAATTCTTTCAATTTAACAAATCTAGCTTTGGTCTTAGTCGAACCTGGAGGAGCTTGTAAATTTTGGAGTACAAAAATGAGGTCTGCATACCAAGGGGAGTTTAAGAATACCTCTTTTATGTTTGGAGTCGCCTGCTCTTCCGGTCCGTCTACTGCAGCCAAAAAATTAATATCCAAAGCATTAAAATTAGACTCAACCATTAGTTTGGCCAAACCCTGTCCTTTGATTAATTTAGTAAGTTTTATTTCAATGTCATACTCCAGAATAACCACAATCCATTTTCCTCTTCTACCATCTAGATTATCCTGGGTCAGGATATCCTTAACCACTATGTTTGGGACGTACACAATCATGTGAGAATGGAGAATATAGACTCTAAAGTCCTATATGGATTTCACCATAGCGAAGGATTGTTTCTCCATTATGTTATAGTTCAAAGCAGCATCTCTCAAAGATTTGTTGAAAAATGCTATGGGTTGTCCGTACCCTTCACTATTTTCTACAATAGCACAGCTGCTATGGTGTGTTCAGATGCGAAGGAGAAAAGAAGAAAGTCTTTGGTATAATCTGGGCTAATCAAAACTGGGGCTTGGGTGAGAGCATGTTTCACCTGCTCGAATGACTATTTGGACTCAACATTCCATTTGATTTTTGTGTCTTTTTTCAACATATTAGTGATATTCCTGAGAAGTTTGGTCAAGTTTGGTATGAATCTTCTAAGAAAATTTATTTTGCCAATGAAAGATTGCAGTTCTTTGATATTCTTAGGGTGTTACACCTTTCGAATGGCATCTATCCTACTGGGATCTATTTTAATTCCATCTTTTGAGATTATGTGTCCCAGTAGTTTACCTTCCTCTAACCCAAAAAATCTTTTCTTAGGATTCAATGAAATCCCAAATTTCCTGCTCTTCTCAAACACATGTCCGAGGTGGAGAAAGTGTTCCTCGTCAGATTTGGAGTAAACAGTTACATCATCCAGATAAATGACTATGAATCTCCCAGTATCGTCCACAAAATAAATGTCCATTGCTTTTTGAAAAGTAGCCCCAACGTTCATCAGAACAAAAGGCATCTTCACATACATGAAGGCTCCCCAAGGTGTGGTAAAATTTGTCTTCTCTTGATCTTCTGGATGGACCAAAACTTAGTTGTAACCAGAGAAACCATCTAATAAGGAGATCCTACTGGATCCAACCACCTTTTTTAAACTATGGTCCATTTTGGGCAAAGGGTATTTGTCTTTTAGGGAGACTTTTTTCAGATTTCTGAAATCTATGCAGATCCTGATCTTGCTAGTTTTCTTCTTGGTAGGAACTAGGTTAGAAACCCATTTGGAAAATCTCAAGGGGACTATAATATTTGCATCATACATCTTTTTGATTTCTTTCTCTATTAGGGGAAGCAACTTGGGATTAATTCTCCTAAGCTTATGTCTGAAAGGTTTGTGTTCTTATTTTATGGGAATCCGATGTTGTATGATACTTGTGTCATAGGATTTTAAGTCCTCATAGCCCCAGGAAAAAACATCTATATATTCCTTAAAAAGTTCAATGTATTTGTTTTTTTGCTCTGGTGGCGGAGATCCAGATAGTTTTATCATCTTGGGTTTTTCTTCTGTTCCTATGTTTCTTTCTTCGACCTCCTTACCACTAGCTTCAATTTTTGGTTTTTTGGCAACGTCATTAAAATCAAACAAGTCTTCCAACAGAACTAAACCTCTAGGTAGCACATTTTTTTTCAACTACAGAATATTGGAATCTACATCATTTTCATTAAATTCTTTAGAATCTATTTTATTTACACTACCATTCTCAAAAATAGATTTATTTACAAATTCATCGTCATTTTCTAAATCTATGTTTGTACATTCAAAATCATTCTTACATTGTAGAAAATCTTTGATCTGATCGTCATTTCCAAATACTTGCCAATATCTGATGTTGTCAGGAACGGTTGGTATGCACTTCACCTCCACTGGGTACTTGCGAGTGGGGCGAAAAGGAATTTTATAGGTAGTTGTCGATGTAGCTAGCCCATCTGCAAGTATATTTTGTCCCCTAGGCATTATTTGCAAGTCAATCTCATTAAAGCATTGAAAAGCATCTAAAACAGCATTCCTATAGGATCTAATTCTTGGGTGTTTTGTTGCATACTCACCTTTGATTTGCTTGATAATCAATTCAGAATCACCCCTTACCATTATCTGCTTGGCACCAACTTTCTTCAATATTTTCAGGCCGAGCATCAAAGCCTCGTACTCGGCTCTGTTGTTAGTACATTGGAAGTTCAGTTTGTAGGAATGATTCTCGGAATACTTTGACCTGTGGTTATGCAACCAAACTCCGACTCCAACTCCTTCTTTACTCACAGCACCATCGAAGTCCATGCTCCAGAAATCTGCTGGAAACTCCGCATTCTCTTCAATCATGGGATTTCTTACTTCAACAACTACTTTATCATCTTTCGAATCAGGTGCATCATCTTCCAGTTGTGCGATTTTTTCTTCAAAGTCGCCATCATTGTATAGAATAAAAGAGTCCAGATCAGAGTGTATGGAGTATAGTGGGTAATTATGTGGCTTTTCTTGGTTGTTGACCATATACTTCATCAGTGTTTCCCTGTACAGTCTTCTCTGTTGTCTGAAAACCAGAATGGTGGCATAAGACATATCTAGTTGTAGGGTTCCTCTCAATTTAGCTCCCCAAGATCTTGATAGCAACATACCATACTTGGGGGGAATATTTGCAATGACGATGTCCATCACCATACTTTTCGCTAGGATTTGAGCCAAGGTGATGCATAAGTCTTTAATCAGGCCTATACATTTGAATTTGCTGGAGTCGAAAGTATGCAAATATTTGTAGGGTCTGGTGACCTCAAGTCCCAACTTTTCCATCATGACTTTGGGCATTAGGTTGTGGGAGGTACCGAAATCCATCATAGCGTTTTGTAATATCAAATTGTGTATGTTTAGGCTGATGTAAAAAGGGGCCACGTCACCATTATCAGTTTGACCGTCAGCTCTAGGACCAAACAGAAGCTCAGGTTGATCATCGACAAGGTTTACTATGTCAAAGTGATGTACAGATCCAACATTCAAAGCTTTGGTACCTATCTCGGGTTCGATGCTTAAAGATTTTATCACCTGAGACCTGTAAGCGTTCTTGTTCATCAACTCGGAGAGGGGAATGGGAATCTTTAGTTTAGCTAGTTCCCCTTCAAGGCTGAAAGGAGTAGTGGTTTTGTTTAAGGTCTGTACTTATGATTTATCGGTAGAATATCTGTGGCCAGGTGCACTTGTTTGAATGATTGATGAATCTTCAGTCCGACTTTCTCTTTTAAGAATTTCTGGAGTTTTTTGCGCAGGAGATTCAACATTATTTTGCCTAGGGACTTTCTTGGGAGGGTTTTCTGAGGTTTTCTTGGTTTCAGAAACCTTCTTCGAAGAGTTCTCATTTTCTTTCTTTCTCCTCAGGTTATACTTCCTTTGAACCTCCATTATAGCATTCTCAAAGGCTTCTTGTTCTGCTTTCTCAACTTCTTCATTTACCTCTATTTGTGAAAGGAGAAAGATTTTGTGCTCTTCCTAGGTGAGAAAAATGGATCCATGATCGTGATCATGATCACCCATTAGATTTATATGAGTGTCATAAAACTCCTCAATTAATTCCTCCCCATCATCGACGTAATTCTCCTAGAGAGGTAGTCTAATCTGTTGATTAGGTCCTCTATGTTCCCTTTTATCTCTAGGATCTCTCTGCCTGATCTGAGGTGGATTTCTTCTAAAGTTTGGGTTTCTAATCTGAGGGACAACTTGGTTCTCCCTAGGTGGGTTTCTGTCAGTTATGGTGATTCTCTCCATAATTTTCTCTATATCTCTGGCGAGAGAATTTAATTTGGCATCAGATGAGGAAGTAGAAGGTTCTTCTTTGATGGTGACCCTCTTTTTTGTTCTTTTCTTGGCCCTTCTGGCCAAAAGATTTTCTTCCACACTGATGACACTTATTTTCATGTCTTCCAGAGTTGCTACGTTTCTTTTCCTCAACTGATATGACATGTCAACGTCAATACCATCGGGAATTTTAATAAATCCAAACCTTGTGGTGGTTTGATGGCAACGTGGATTACATTTTATAGATTGTTGAAACGAGTGCAATAATCCTGCACAGTCTCTCCTGGATTCTTTCTGATGTTCTCATATTCTGATAGAATCTGGAGAGGATTTTTCTTTATCTCCCACCTGTCAAGGAAAGCTCGATGAAAGACAACAATGTCAGTTATGGTAGCAACACGTAAGGTTTTGAACCACTTTTTGACTTCTCTGGTGAAACTGTGTGCGAATAATCTCATCTACACGTTAGCTTCATCTACTTCCTGCAAGTCAAAATAATCGTTCATTTTATCAACATGTTGTTGTGCATTCAGGGGACCAGTACTATCAAACTGAGGAAGTCTGGTTTGATAATCTTGAGGCATGTCATGTAAAGGAGAAACCAATACCAATGGAGCATATCTTGTTGCCATGATTGGTGGAGGAGGCTGAACCACAACTTGTGTGAGAGGAGAGGTAGTGACTAAAGATATAGAAGATGAAGGGCTTGGAGGAATGGAGTGACTTGTCTTAGGTTTAACGGAAACTGCAACAATTGTTAAAACATGAAGTCCAATGGACTGCTGAAGATGGATTTTGTCTAAGGCTTGACCAAGATTCGCAACTAGGTCTTCAAGCTTATCAGTATCGGGGTGCAAACGTTGATCATCTTCAGCTCTGGGAGGGAGTATTCCAGAGGTCCTGGGTTGAAAGACGATTTGATCTAAGACCATTTTACTGACAAAAATGTCATGTTTTGTCCTGAAAATACTTGGTTGAGAGGATATATCAGACGTAGGACCTTGAAGAACAACTAACTTCTCTAGGATGGAAAGGGACCTTAGAAGTGGGTTGTTACTCCTTGAAATCTCTATATTATTTTTCTTCTTGAGTAATCTTTCGGAATTATCTGTTGCAATTGCAGGTTTTGGGTCAGGATGAGATCTAGTAGAAATTCTTTCGGGAGCCAAAACTGTGTATTTTATTTTTATTTTGGAGATTTTTAACTATTATATAAAAACTTTAACAACCTTTGAACATTATTTCTAGATAATATTTAGGGTTTTTGATTCTTTCAGAAATAAAGTTATCTTTGTCTAGGGGAAAGAAATCAAGGGATGGAAAGTTTGTTTAGTTCCTCCCCAGCAAAGTCGCCATCTATGTTATCACTCTGTAAATTCCCAAATTTTGTTGTGAGTTAAGAAGAAATCTATCAAAGGTAACCTTAACCAACCACTTTGAAACTGGGAGCTAGCCCTACCAGTTTCAGAGAGGGATCTCTCTGTAAGTTTTAGATTTGTTTGGATTTTCCAGATTTTAGGCTAGTTAAAAAAAAGAATATAACCAAGTTGTTTGTATTGTTTTTAAATGAAATGTTTGAATATCCCTTATGCTTCTATTGGGCTATGGGCTCTGTTTTAAAAATATGGAGGCCAAAGAACATTTTTATAAGATTCATTTTACAGGGCAAGATAGTGCAACTGTTGGATTCTTTAGGAATAAAAATGATGTATTGCTGAAAAAGGTGAGATATCAGTTAGAAAAAAAAAACATTTAAAAATTTATTTGTTGTAACATCAGAAAGAAAACATTTAAATCTATAAACAATTAGGAACATAGTACACAATGGAAAATTCTGCAACTGAAAAACACTAAAGGAACAAAATTACAATCAACAATTGATCCTATAAATTATAGGGTTTTAACAACTACTAAATTACCTTTCGACAATGTGAGTGATCCACCTTGACCTGTATACTTATATCCACAAGAATCTAACACTCCCAATGAAATCAAATTTGATTAAATCTCAGGTACATATATATCCTTTAATTCCCTAACAATACCATCAAACATCCTGACTCTAATACTGCCAAACCCAACAGTTTTACAGGAAATAACATTTCCCATAAACACTACACCCTCATCAACAGATTGGTAAGAAATGAACCAATTTCTATGTGAGCACATGTGGTGGGAGGCACCTGAATGTAACTACCATTTTTCTTGATATTGTAAATTACTAGAAACAGATAAAACTTGATTAGTCATACCTGAATTTGTTACAACCAAATTTGCTTCCTTCGTAGAGTTTTCCTCAAATTCCTTTCTTTTCTAGCAATCTTTTTTGAGATTTCATGTTTTGCCACAGTACCAACATTTTTCTTTACCCTTTATGTGTCTTGAATTAGATTGAGAAAAACTTCTCTCATTCTACTCTTTAGTTTGACCTCTGACCATCATCACCTCTGAAGTTGAGGTGTCTTTACTATATTTTCTCATCATCTCCTCAACCAACAAATCTCCCACAACATAGTCATAATCTAAAATATTTGTTGAGCTAAATCTAATATAGGTGACTAGATTATCCCAGGACTCAGGAAACGAACACAATAGTGTAATAACCTTATCTTCATCTTCAAATTTAACTTCCATACTAGTCAATTGAACTATAAGGTTATTGAAGTGTTGATGGGTGTAAGTGACACACCGTCAACTGGAAGCTTAGATACGTATCGGGGTTGTCTAAATAACCCAAGTCGTTTGGAGTGAACTGACCCGGTGGCTTTAATGGATTCGTTGGCCAACTAAGATCCTAAAAATAATAAAAGAAATCAAATAATCTAAAACTATGATACTAACAATATATGTTTATTAATTACGAGTGTTTTATATAGGAACATGAATATATACAAATGATTATAAACAGTCTATATACAACTTGCAAGGTTTACTTAAAATCTTGCGAAATGAATTTTCGTAATATTGTTTCTGAAAAAGATAAACAAAGAACATAACTCTTTTTGTTTTATTTTTGAATGTTTAGAGACTTTAAACCAATAAATACTAAACACATACAACGATACATAAACAATCAAATCTAATTAATGCAATCATTGTTTCATTAATAAATAATTTAATTAAATAACACACAGACTAACCTGTAGTTGATCAACAAAACTGAATCTATCTCTCTGTGTTGTTTGAGCTCCTATTTGTCCTGATTTTAAGGGAAACCTATAACAGAACAATACTAGTACTTCCAGAATAAATTCAAAGAAGTGTTTGATATTTGGAGTAAATTAATAACAATAGAAAGATAACTAATAAAAAAAAAGAATCTTGTGGTCTTAAGATAATCAATATCTGAGAACGAAGGAAAACTCAGTTCTGAGTATTGATATTGTTAATCATTTAACATCTGAAATAAACTCAGTAATAATTAAATAATCGATTGATCACATATATAAAATGGAATGACTGATTATGGACGGCATCTAAATATTTAACAATATGAAACACCATATGATGACTAGGCTAAAGCTAAATCAACCATAATAATATCTCATAATACAGAGGTAGTAAGGAGAACACAATGGAATAAGTATCACACAGGTCTAAAGCCAATAGTAAACTGCTTTCCCATATCACTTCGAAAATTATATGTCCATAATGTGGTCCAGGGAGAAATTTTGGGATAATAGACTCTTAAAGTTTTTTTTTTTTTTTTTTTGTTAATTTGTGCAGGACCTGCGATTAACCTGTGGCTTGAGAAACCGCGACTCAGGGGCATCTAAGCCGTCAAAATCACCCGGGGATCGCACCCGGCCTAAGCCACACCAACCCTTAACATGGTTGGACTTTTTGTCCCCGCAGGTTTCGAACCGGTGACTTTACCATCACGGAGTGGCTTAACAACACACTCCGTCACCGACTGTCCTACACCTCGGGGACAATAGACTCTTAAAGATTAAAAAATAATAATAATAATATATAAATGATATCAATTAATCATGTATTGATAAAACAGACTAAAGCTAATTTAAATCAATGCACAATCAATTACTCAAAGAATATGATGATATTATAATGAAAATAAAACCATTTTACTCAAAGGACAAAAACCGTTAAGCAATCTGGAATTTCATATTCTTCTTCGAAAATACTCATCCATGCTCCCAAAGATTCCAACCATCAGTTACTCCATTTGAAAATAAAAAAGTTTACAAAATAAATAATACACAAAAAAGAAAGGATAAAAATCATCCTCTCAATTTCTTGGATCTCCATAGCTTCAAAATTTCTCATATATTTATACAATTAATGAACAGTCTAGGCGTCACTAATAATTTCCACCACCTGAAATTTTCCTCGTAAAGAGACACAAATATCTCTCAAATAGTGATTGTTTTGGGAAAATGCCTCAACATAAGCTAAATGGGTCCATTTTGGAGATGTGTTTTAAACCATTTCTTCAGATTCCTCACGGTTTGGCTGCAATCAGCCCCATAAAATCAATTGTTTGTTCTTGACGCATTTCCAATTTTTATCTATTGTTGCTCATAAACTTATTTGCAGCAATCCAATATTATTTTGGATCAATTATCTTGAAAGTATTTAGATAATAAAATCAAGCCATATCAGATCCGTACCAAATAATTGATAATAGAAACCCATGAAACAAAAAGAAACCAAAATTAATAACCTAAAAATTGTGAATAAAACAAAATCTAGAACAATAAAACCAAAAATGAATTTAAACTAACTATAAGTTATAAACAAACATTGTTTATATTTTCCTTTCAAATACGATCTTAAAATTCTAGAAGTTTTAAGTTGATGGAGAGGAGAAAAATATTAATTTTGGGTTTCCACAAAATCAAACAAATGATAGATAATTCCTTTTTTATTTTGAAATGAGATGCAAATTGAAAAAAAAATAAAAAATTAATTAATTAATCTCACCAAATGATTTTGTGAAAATGAGAAACCAACCAAGATATTATTTGATGAAGTATTGAACCCATTATTCAAAATAGTCAAACTTGCTAATGAGCAAAAGAATGAACACATAATCATAATTTAAACGAAAGTAAACAGTTGATAAAAATTAACGTTTTTGTTTAAATTGAGATTTTTATGCTCATTTCTAAATTTTGGCATATACTCTCGTAATGAATGTCTCATACTATAGTGAATGTCTTAAGTTTTTCTCAAAGCAAGCGAAGTTATGGAACTATTTGAAAAGGTAGATTTTGTAGCTCATGTTATAATTATCAAGATTCTAATGGAGACCCTTTAAATTTTGTAAACATTTAGGGGGAGTTGTTGGGGCCCAACATCAAGGTATTTAAATGGTCATCAACTTTTGTACCTTCTTTTATCCACAAACTATACAACTATCTCTTCAAGTAAATTCTGCTCGTCAAGGACTTCGTCATATATAGACTTTCTAACTTGCTCCATAAGCTTGATGTTGTATCCACTCCTACGATATTAAATAGAACATCATCCGCCAGACATAAACAAATGGTACTAAGAGATTTTTCATCCAGATATTCTCATTCCTTATTCGTCATGGTTGTTGGTTTCTTTGACTTTCCTGCCAATGTTTTTTTCAACCCTTGTTGCACCACTAAATCTCGCATTTTGAGCTTCCAGAGCTCAAAGTTGTTTTTACCGCTGAACTTTTCAACTTCAAACTTCGAATTCTGCATCTTAGCCATTAGCACAAAATCTCCTAATACCCAAATCAATGCTTATAATAACCAAGGCCTTTTTAAAAATAATGTGGAGGAATACCTTCACAAGGTTTAATAAAAAAAAAATTAATAAAAAACGTGTTACTAAAAATTCACATTTTAATTAAAAAACCTTTTAATAAAATTAAGTTTTACTTTAATTCCTCCACCTTTTACCTTTTTACCTTATACATTTACTCAATTAAAAAACCTTTACTTCATTTATCCACCCACTTGACTTGCATCTTTAAGCTTTTATTAATAATAAACCTTTACTCATTCTTTTATAAAAATACCTTAACGTTTCCAAGAAGAAAAACATGCAAACGTTATCTGGAATCGCCATCGCACCTCTCGATATACCTAGAGTGCGGTGATCTTAAAGAGTCTCTGCATTGTACCACACTCCTGGACTGCGGCGATTCCAAGTTTTCGAACATGCGTGAAGTCTGACTAGTATGACGTCGCACCCTTCCAGAGGAGGGACCTGCGGCGATGTTGAACTCAACGCACCTCACACAGATTTCACTCTTGCGGCTCCTCTGAGAATTTGACGCTCCTCCAACTAGCTCCGATACCACTTGTTGAGTAGGAGTGGCTCATACATCAATACAACATAAACAAACAAGACAAGCATGCACACAAGAGAACACAGATTTACGCGATAAAACCCTCCTTCATCTTATGAGGGAAACATCCACGGGACAATGGCAGTCATATTTTATTATCAAGAAAAACAGGAGATTACAAATCAATCATAGGCTACCAGACAGCTCGGGAGAGGGCTTGAAGCCCCCTGCTTCTCAAATGCCTCTGAGACATTCACATTTATACAATGTCTCCTTCAGTTATACAAAACTGATTACATTAATTGTTGCCCCTATATCAACTCAGTGGTTTCAACAAGAGGAAAATAAATCTGTCTTAAAACTTGGTTAGTTAAAACCGCCTTATCCAAATAGTTGTGAGAATCCTAACAATATCAAGGATCATTTTTTTTAGCGTTATTGTTAAACAACCTTTAGAGCCCAATGTTTATAATCATGCGATTGTAAGCCAGATAAAATTGATTACATTTGTGAGGGCGGAGAAGGATCCGAAGACTATAGTTTCATTGTTTTACATTTTGGATAGTTTCATTGTTTTATATTTTGAATTGTTTTTTGGGATTTTTTTTGTTTAATTTTGTTTCAAATTTGAAGAGAAATTATTATCTCTATAAGTTTGAATGATTAATTATGTATAATCAGAATGTCTTTTTCAGCAATCTGAATCCATTTCTACATTCATAAATATAATTTAAATAACAAAAAAATTTATATCATTACAGAAGAAGAAAAAATAAAAATAAAAAAATAAAATTATAAACAGAAAACAATTAAACAACCCTTATTATCCTACACCACCAACCAAAGGTAAAGTTCACATTTCATTAATTCCCCATCAAAATCCAAATGCGAGAGATATAATAGAGTGATATATTTAACCATGCAATAAACAACCAACAAATCCACGAAATGATGGAGGAAAGTATTTAACTATGTATTTAAAATGCAATAAACAACCACTGTCGGTAGACACTGGTAAGGTTTACGAATTCTATTAATGTTTTGCATTCATTAATCTGGTTCTATTAACGTTTAGTTTTGCATCCCTTAATCTGGTTTTATTAGTGGCTTGTTATCATTGTAATCATTTTAATGCTTCACAGTTCATCAATGTTGCTATCACAGTGCTGTCTACACAGAGTTAGTGGATCTTTTGGTATCTGGTTTACATTTTTGAATTCAAAGTAAAATAATTTAACAATAGTCCCCGAGGTGTAGGACAGTCGGTGACAGAGTGTGTTGTTAAGCCACTCTGTGATGTTAAAGTCACCGGTTCGAAACCTGCGGGGACAAAAAATCCAACCATGTTAAGGGTTGGTGTGGCTCAGGCCGGGTGCGATCC